>OY856412.1:643068914-643581414 GCA_963693085.1 Alisma plantago-aquatica
CATGTGGTTCTGTTCTCTATTACTTGCTGGATGATTTGGAAGGACAGAAACGAAGAAACCTTTGAAAAGAAAACGACTACTGCTCACCACCTTGTTAGTAGAATAAGGGAAGAAGTGAAGGTGACTGATGTAGCTTGGCAGAAAGAAGAGAAGTCGGACAAGCTAGACCGCGAAGAAGGTTGGCAACAACCAAAGTTCCCAGCCTATAAACTAAACGCAGATGCAGCCTTTAAGAACAAGCATGCAGGCGCTGCGGCAATCTGTAGAGACCATCGCGGAGGTTGGCATGGAGGTATAGCACGGAACTGTAAGGCTGAGAACTCCCTTGAGGCTGAACTTCAGCCTATTGATTTGGCTATGGACCTTGTACATGACCTTGCGATTGAACATGCAATTATAGAAACTGATTCCAGGCTTGCGTGCGAGGCAGTAGCTTTAGATCATGAGGAGAACCCAAAGCTGGCAAGATGGCTTCTGCAAATTAAAAAGAAAAAGAAGGCCAGTTGGTCTATTTGTTATGTCCATAGGGAAGCCAACAATGTTGCAGATACTCTGGCTAAGTTCCACCTAAAATCTTGGAATGGATTTTGTTTTTACAGAATACTGCCTAAAACAGTTGAAGGAATTATCCTAAAAGAACTTTGTAATGGTAGTAGTACTACCAGATTTCATTCTTGCATTTCAAATAATGTAGTCACTGTTGCTGAAAATTTAGCTTGCACGAGGAGGGCAAGATGAATAAGATAGCCTCCTGACTTCACCAAAAAAAAAACCATAAATTAAGTCCATTATGCCTCTTTTACATCAAAACTACCATTTTTATCCTTTTTAATTCATGACAAGATCATTAGGCCCAAATATAATATTTGGTTCCTTTCGGATTAACAACTCATCTTTCATGAACTCTTTTTATCACTAATTCCACTTTTATTCATTAGAAAACCCTAATTACTACATTAAGGGTATTTATTCATAATTAGGAACTTTTATAGTCAAAATAGCTTCGAACTATCATATCTCAAATTTAATCATGAAATTGAACAATTAATGTCATTAAGAGTCACATTTATTAATATTAGGGTTTCAAGGCCCATTAAAGAAAATTTATGCACAAGAATCTCTAAATTAAACCCATTATGTGCAAAGTTCATCCTTTTTATTCTTGATGTACCTTTGTGCAATTAACAGGTTAATATCAACTTTAATCATCCATTAAACCCTACTAAATACAGTAATCATCTCAAAATAGGGTTTCTTAATCTTTAACTAATTAAAGTTGATAACTTACACTAATTTTCGAATAGAAAGAGGAATAAGCTTCTAAATATATTTTTAATGGATTCCTCTCATTTTTTTGAGCAACTTTCATATTTTGCATGTTCCCATCAGAGCTACCAATATTTAGATACAATTTTTGTAAGAAATTACTTAGCAAAGCCAATCAAAGAGTGCCATGTGTCCCTTTCCATGCAATGTATCTCAGCTGCTTGGAAATATAGCGGAATTATGTTATTTCCCTTAACTAAGTGATCAAATCTTGAGCACGTAGAGGGGTAGAAACATCCAATGCCACCGAGTCTTCTTCAACCTCACGAACCGCTGGCTGCCGCCGACCTACAATGCTTTGTGGGGTCGCCTCCCACCACCTCGAAGCTCGAATCTGGCCAAAAACTAGCTCCCTGTCTCTGCCACCCCCTACCACTTTCAACCAGGCCCCAAACCATGGTCGAGATGACTCGTGTCATGAGTGCCAAGCCTGCGATGTGTAGTGAGTTTATAGACCTCTTGCAGGTATTGTGCAAAGGTTAGAGAAAGAAGACGATGGTGGAGCTTCCTTAGGTCATTGTGGAAGCATCATGCCCCCATTGCAACCCTTCACGACTCCTTGTTGCTCCTGAGATAGTGATTTTCTTTAAGGTTAGGATTTGAAAGAAGAAGAAGAATGAGAATAGAGAGGGCTACGTGGGATCTCTCTTCCCTTCAAACCAGGGGCTCTACCCTTTATATAGGGCTGGATATCCACACCCTAAGATGACCATCTATGAGTTAAAGAGTTCTTTTCCCAATAGGAACCCAAGTTCCTTCATTAGGAAGAAAGATTCTCTCTCCTAATTATCTCTTTAATATTCTTTATTTCATGGATAATTAGAAATACGAAAATTATCTCCTGCCTTGCTTTTGAATCTATTGGGCATGAAAATCTAATTTCTTATAGAAAATAAAATGTCTTTTTGATATTATCAAAAAGTCATTAATGATGTATTACATTATCTTCTTATTTTGTTATTATTTTCCTTTTCTCTTTCTTTTTCTCTATTGGGGCTCCTTGGACCCCAAGAAACTCTAATATTTTCAAATCCTTTTTAATGGATACTCATTATCCTTCTAGATGCATCTATGTCCATTATATCTCATTTTCTTGTTGATTTCTTTATTAAAATATCTCTTTCAAGGATTTATCTATATCTTTATTTTTATTTTACTTATTTTCATTCCTTTTAACATTAGTAATCCTTTAGATACGAAAATCCATCAAGGATAACTCAATTATACTTCTTTCCACTTATTTTCTACATTTTATCATTGTTTTCAATTTCTTTCTTAATAAAGAAATATTTAATTGATCTTTTCTTTTCTTGGTGAATTATCTTTGCAACTTTGGACTCCTTGGAACCCAAAGAACCCAAGAGGAACGAAATCCACCTTTGGATTATAATATCTTGCCTTCTAGAGTTTTCTTCATTTTCCTTTCCTCCAAAACTCAATTATTCATTTACTAATTGAATTTCCTTGTTATTGGGCCCAATAGCCAATAAAGCCTACAAAACAACCAAAAAGGCTATTGTAAATGAAAACCATTTATTCAAAACAAATTATATCATTATTTTTTCAAATATCTTCAATAGGAGAAATTGCTTTTCTCACCAAAGAACCCAAAAATTGGGGTTGTAACACTAACATTCAAGATCTCTATCCATTCTAAAAATATTTCTCATAATACTCTAATTTCTACAAGGAGATCTATTTCATTTCCATAGTATGGCACTCAGGGGAAACTCACGGTGTTCAGGGCTCCTAACTAGATGTATCATTATTTCACTTATTATTAATGATTTTTATTCATCTTAAACAAAATTTCAAATTTTCATTTATCATTTTTGTATATTCTTGCACAACTACCATGACATAAATTAGATTATGATTATCAAGAAAGATAATGATCAAAACAACAAGCAGAATAATATGCAAATTTGCAACACATGTGATTCCTTCCATTTCCACATCATAATAGTCATCATTAGTAGGTTGTTAGCCTGAGACATCATCTCATGGTCAAGCATTTACCCTAAATATGGTTTCTCAAAAGCAATCAATGCATGTCAATTCAATATGAACATTTTTCTTATCAGTTCATTCCATATCATAGTTCTCATCAAATATTCATAGAAGTGTTAGAACTAGAAAAAGTGTAGGCATATAGACATCTTATGTCATTCATTATACTCAGATAGGGTTTATCATGCACCATATACTTATTCCATCCAAATTATATAGATTAGAATAAATCTCAAGCATAAATGTTAATAAAATACTTAATAATCCTCATTACTATTTACCAATTTTTAGTTAGGTTAACCATCCAACATATATTTCATCTCATTTGGAATACATAACATTAGACAAATCTTAAAATACAAGTGTTAATAGAAAAATTAAAATCCAATAATGCATTCATATGAATAAAATGTTATCCTTGAACTTCATCTTGTGATTCAATTAGACTATATTTATAGACATTCCTTAATCCTTTATTTTAGAGAATATTATTCATTATTATCACATAGGTCATAATATTAGAGTTATAGTTAGGTTTTTGGATCCACCAAGATAACTACATGTTTGCCACCTCATTTTAGGTTTGTTACTCTTAACGTTCTTCATGCCATGCTCAATACATCATTGGAACCAATCAACCTTAATTCGCATAATGTACAACACTTCTCTATCATTGAAATTTATTAAAGTCTAGTTGTGGTGTATTTCTGTCAATTTAGGTCAACACAAAAGTAAATAAAATAAATAAATTATAGACTTAATCATACTATTCAATAGAATCCACATATCATTTTTCAACAATTCCATTTCCTTTCTCACATTTAGATGGGTGCACCATGCCAATTTGTCTACAAAAGACATTTTGGTATTAACAACAATCCTTCAATACCTTATGAGACTACTCACTTTAGGAAAACAGAGCAAAGTATTACCCCTTGATCTAAATTCATCTTTTGAATTCATAATAATGTGGCTAGTGTAAAAGACTTCTCACTTTACTCATTATTCCATGAATTATATTTGAATACATTCATTAGGCTTATATCTCCTTAATAAGATGTATCACTTTTAGTTGAAGTAATAATACCTACAATTGAGAATCTTTTCAAATTTACAAAGTTATACATGAGTTTGAATTGATCTCTCATACTCACCGTAATACTGGATTTTAAGGTCTTTAAGAACTTGTATTAGTTCAACAAATCATAAGAATCATATTATTTAGTATTCTAATCAAGGTGTATAGAGTTTCATTGAGTCTATTCCTAGTTTCCATTCTGGACAATCAACCTATCACTTACAAGCATATAGTGATTCACTGAAACATTTGAGTCCATCCCTCTCTTGGGTTTTAAGGGAGGCAGAGAAGCAGTGAAAAAAACAAAAATTCTCCCGAAAACCCAAAACAAAAGGAATCACGTCAACGTCTACACAATAGGAAAGATGGTTTGTGAATGCATACCTTGTCCCGAGGCTTGCTCGGTGACAGTAGCTCGCGCCTTGCACGGTCTTCACCTCTGGTCATGGACGGTGTCTGTGCAGCTCCTGGTCGCACCGGGACTGACGACTCCTGGTTTCACCGGGACTGTCGGGATTGACAGTTGTCCTCCGAGCGGCAGATGTCTCCCGCCTCTACAGCCGTCCACACAGACTGCCTGGAACTCCGATCTCCTTGTCCCACAAGGAATCAGAAGGAGTCACACTTCATGTCGACATACTAGTCACCGACACACTCTCCTGCCACCAATCACTTTCTATAGTTGTCTTTCCCTTGTTGTGCCTCCCTTATCAGGTAGCACTTGCTCGGGCTCTCTCGGTTACCAAACCCAGAGAGAACGAAAACTTCACAGTGCAACTAGTTGCACTGAGTTGTACTTTGAGAAGCCCCCAATACCCCTATATATAGGAGGGTCATGGGACAGGGTTCTCTATCCCGGGCAATGCGGGACTAAAGTAGGAGTAGAAGGGTTTGAGATTTTCCACAAAAACAACCAACTACGTAACCTAAACCGATCGTTTCATAACTGAAACAGTCGGTTGGGGATCTGAGGTGGTCGGTTGACACCTCAACCGATGGGTTGGGACACATGAAACGGTCGGTTCACTTTTGAACCGGTCGGTTCGTGGTCCTGATCAGTTCCCGATTGACTTTTCTTCTTTTGTTTCGAATTGGTATTAAATACCAACACTTGTTCCAATCAAATTGGGCAAGTGAAACGAAAGGAAATTTCTCACCAATCTTACTTTCCCAACTTGCTCGGTTGGACTTCAACTGATCGTTTCAACACTTGAACGAATCACTTCACCCTGTCCATGAGCCGATCGACTCACCAGTTTAGTCGATCGGTTCATCACATGAGTCGATCAGTTGGGAGTGCAGATTGTGCAGAATCAGTCAATCGCAGTTTCAATCAATCTGATACTCTAATCAATCAGTCTAACACCTTGAACACTATGATACTGAGCTATCAATTGATTGAGTGTTTAATTGAACTACTAAACTCCTTTAATAATCAATCTAAACATGTTTGTGGACAAACTCCTATTCCAGGTTAAATCCTATGTGTGTGACCGTGCAGGTCCATTTCACGTTGGCAGTGAAAGTCCATAACACTTATGACTTCACAAGCAAAGAGCGGTGCCTAGTCACACATCAGTGCTACCCAAGTGAAATAGAAAGTTGGAGAACAACTTTCAATCCTACAATCCGTGATTGGTGTTATAGTGAATGTATAATTCCTTTGTCACTGATATCCTGAATGAACTCAAGGCATGTAATAGTCATCCTGTCAACATTCATTCATTTCTTTGATCTCAGAGCAGACTGGGTGAGATGTGTGTGACATCAATATCACATATTGATTCACACGTGCATGCACATTCTTTTCTCAACCCTACCCATCAAGTGGCCAAGGACATCAAACTCCCTTAGGAGGGACAAATCCCATATCTATCACTCACCCCTCAAAAGACCCATGTGTCAAAGCCAAGATAATATGTGGCTCAGATATTTAATTAAAGGATCATCCACTTATTGCTGGGAAGCCAAATAAAAGAACAATATGTATGTTTCCTAAGAGAAATACGGAATATGGTTTAAAGGAAAGGAGAAGTTTGGTGCATAAAGATAATAAGAAAAGGAAACGGAATCCTAGAGGGAGTTTATCGAGAGGAATATGGGTCAAGTTTTATGAGAATAGAAACACTTTCCGTATCAAGAAATTGTGACCCATAGCCATATATCACATGGGTGTACGAAGAAGTTAACTAGGACTCTTGGAACTCCCTCTCATAGTTTCTTTGTACGTGGAAGCCACTAGGGTTTCCCTGGGTTTGTATATTTATAGGGATTCCCTCACGCAGCACCTTGCCATCCGAGAGTTTCACCATATCCATAGTGGTCCAGCGTGAAACCCTACAAGAAATCCCTATGTCCTTTAGCAAACCTACAAAACGGATGCAGGACAACATCATATCGTGTTTCTAAATCAGAGCTTCTCTTGAGAAGGAGGGTGGCCATAACCTAGTTTGCCCTTGGCACTTTTGCCTTCCCTTCCCTCATGGACGATGTCACCCTTCCAGGGTTCTGACCCTGTATGATACACATGCTTTGACCAGGCGGCACTCTGCTCCTCCAAAGACAAGGCTGGCCGCCAATAGTCATGGTTGTGGCAGGCGTTTAGGGTGCAAAGTTAGTGGTGGTAGTCTGTCTAGTAGCTTAGAGGTGAGGATGGGAGTCCAAGATGCTATCAGTAGGCAGTGTCACAAGAGGAGAAGGATATGACGACGTCTCGACGGTGGTGTCCTCACCCCGGCGGAGTCGCGAGCACTGACGTGCACAACGCGGGTGGTTCACAGGACTCACAGAGAAGATGAAGCTCTGACTTCGGAGGTGGAGTAGGGGAAGCATGAGGCAAAGGGAGGCAAGTGCTCTTTGTAGCACCGTACATAAGGGTGCAAACCCCAGACGGAGGCCATGCTTCACGGCAAGAGGGGAAGACGAGGATATGGTGAGTGAGGAAGGTGAATCAGCCATCGTGGCTTGGTATCGAGGTTCGTCCCGCAACCCCATGCAGCGTGGTTCCCCGTGTTGGCGTCGACATGAGCTGAGGAGGAGGAGGATGGGCCTGAGAATGCCGCTCGTGGCCTGGTTCTGTTGTCGTTCCCATCGGCATACGGAGTCCTCACACGATCACGAGGAAGGGGAAGGAACATAGTCAAATGACCCCTTTGCCCCTACTGACACATTCAAGACCTGGGCTGACTAGGTCTTTTCCTGTGATCCGAGCCATCCTAGTAAATAAGGAAAATAGAAGCATGTATTTGCTGACGTGGCAGAACGTTATTGGCTCAAAGGTAAGTATCTTATAATAATTCCAGAATTATTATTGATAACTCAGAATATAGTGAAATTATATATCAAACTGATCAGAAAAATGATAGGAATCCAAATAAAATACTATTAGAACCTAATTATGCTTCTTATTTTAAAAGTATGCGCAATACATGTGTTAATGTGATTAGTATAAAGGAAAGCCTAGATTTAGGTTAACATGAAGCTTAATTGATTAGAATTGCTAATTTTATGTTCATAACTTATCTAGACATATATAATGAGTGAAACCTTGATAATGTTGAGTAATGGACGATTCTAGATTAATAATCTTATCCTTTCTATTTAGGGTTTTAAAACCAATATGGACATCTTCCTATGATCATAATGCTAGAAATGTGATTTAGGTATCACGAATAGTTTAATATGCTTAAGATGCTAATCAAGGTTTAACCTAACATGAATGATTGAGTTGTAATATTGGAAATCACGATATAATAGAATTAGGGTTTGTAACCTTGATCCTTAGTCCAAACGAGAGATAATCTAAACCCTAGTTTAGGAGTGAATCTAGATCTAATTACTGTAGCGTGAATACATGGTGACACATATGTAGTATGTATATTTCATATTACATGCTTTGTTGATTGGATGTTTGGATGCGATCATAAAGTACATATTAGTTTCTACATGGTTTCTGCAATGACATAAGGTACGTGGTTACACTTATGATTACATGTATCAAATTCTGAGATTGCCGATGTTTTTCGATGAGATTGAACGAAAAATAAACTGCTTGTTTGTTTATTTAGTTCTTGCAAACTATAAAGTTCATATGAGTATCATGTACAGTAAATAATTACATTCTGAACCCTAGTTCAGACTGATCTTAAGGGTAATGCATACGAGCCCCAGAGGGATAGTGATTACACCTAAGGTAGTGGACCAGGTAAGGGTTAGAATATGAAAATGAGTTTATATTCAAGATAAAGATGTTTGCTTATATCTGTACTTGTGATTATTGTTTGAATCCACGTACCAGTATAGAAATATACTGATCGTGTATTTGTTTGTCGGCGTTTTAGGTATCAGATATACTTGATTCGTGGACATGAGGGTACAGAGAGAGATGTTGAAGACACTACAGCTTAATCATGAAGGTTTAGTCTTAATGGTTTATCTTTACACCTGTAAAAGTTAATTCTATTTAAAATTTATGTAACTCCTTAGATGAGCTTTTTATCTAGACATGTAAATATTTGATCATTAATGGAAATTGTTTACTATTTTGTATTATTTCATGAATCTGATCCTGGAGTATATGATTAACGATCTGTGACTTTAAGGTCTTTTAGGCACTCAGAAGTGCAGGTCATTACATTTGGTATCAGAGCGCAGATTCATCAACTAATACTTAATAGTTTATAATTTCAAATAATCCATAGAAATTTTAAGAGACAAATTAGGTTTCTCATCTCACATTTTCGTCTACTTCTCATCTCTTCCTTAAAAATCTTTGAAAAGGAAATATTAATAAGAGAATTAAAATGTGAAAATTTAAAATTGGTAATCAACATGGTGTGGTGGTATGGGACACTACCCATGTGAAATTTAAAATCGGTAATCAACATGGTGTGGTGGTATGGGACACTACCCATGTGAAATTTAAAATTGGTAATCAACATGGTGTGGTGGTATGGGACACTACCCATGTGAAATTTAAAATTGGTAATGAACATGGTGTGGTGGTATGGCACACTGCCCATGTGAAACTTCAAAATTGGTAATGAACATGGTGTGGTGGTATGGGACACTGCCCATGTGAAACTTAAAAAAATCGATAATGAACATGGTGTGGTGGTATGGGACACTGCCCATGCGAAACTTGAAATCATGAATAATAAAGATACGGGATGGTCTAGTTAACCCAATCTACCATGCATGTGGGCATGAGGAGCATAAAACTTATGTGATAAGTCTTAAGAGATATAAAAACCCAATAGTTATATATATACACATATGGAAAATAAAAAGTGGGAATATAAATTGCTCAAACTCCTCATGTTGTCTCTAGGAGTTTAGTGATGGTGGCCAAGCCCTTGGAGGGGAAGGCCGAGATAGCACCAAGCCCTGGAGGGAAGGTGACCCAACTTCATTGAATGAACAGAGACCATGAGGGGGTATTCCAGAGATTGAGCAAACATGGGTTGATATGTTATAATGATAAAAGTTATACTCAATGAAAAGAAAGAGATGTCTTAGAAACCTTTAGGGTTAGTGTGCCAACCTAGGGTGGGTCAACCCAAAGAGTGGGAAGATGACCTATGAGGGAGGAAAAACCTAGATCTTTGGATCAGGTTGTAGCTAGAGAGCCTAACCCCCTCCTATGAGCTAAGAAGGCACCCTAGGCTAGGACACTCCCTTAAAAGGTAAGTGAATAAACATGTTTAAGTATTGAGATAACCTTAATCCTCACTTAGAGGGGTGAAGAGTTAAAGATTAAAAAAAATGAAAGTACATAAATTCTTTGAATCCAAGGATGCCAACTCTGAGTGACACAGCTGGTCAAGCCCAGGAGGGAAGACCAGTAAGGCACCAAGCCCAGGAGGGAAGGTGGCCTAAGTGGATGACCAAGCCCAGGAGGGAAGACCAGGCAGGCACCAAGCCCAGGAGGGAAGGTGACCTAAGTCCACAATGTAGTTGTTTAGGATCAAGCCCCTGGAGGGGAAGATCACAGAGGTCAAGCCCAGGAGGGAAGACTGACATGGCACCAAGCCCTGGAGGGAAGGTGGCCCGAGCCCAATGATGGGACGACACTGCATTATGTATACTCAAAAGAGACATATGAAGGAGATCCGGGTTAAAGAATTAAATAAGAGAATAATGTGCTTAAAAGATGTGACATCTAAAAAGAAACCCTTCGGGAGGGTAGAGTCCTAATGCAATCTTAGGGTCAAGTAGGGTGTATTAGAGGTACATAGGACTGATGATTTGGGAGTTGATATGCCATGAATGCACATGACCATGTGGTTGGGAGGTAACAACTAGGTTTACCCAAGGTACATGACTCATGAGATTAGCTACCTCCATGAGGATCATGTAGCCTAATGGGTGAATGTGAAAGGCACTCTCTTGATGCATAAGGATGATATCACTCCAAAAGTACCTACACCCCTAGAGACCTTGAGGATCTGGCTAAGGCTCATAATGATGCATGAGATGTAAATATAAAAGAAGTCATGAAAAACCTAGAGAAGTTGTGTCCTAACTTAAGAGTAAGAAAAGGGACACTTGACTCCATGAGATAGAAGAATGCTATAAAATTAAGAACAAGTAAGTTTAGAGTCATATAGAGTATGATTCAACTTAATGCGTGAAATTGAAAGGTAATGTGTGGATGTACTATCTCCGCTCTTGGAATGGGTTGAACATTGTGTTTGGGCTGTAGTCAAATGCTTATTTCACCTCATTATGAGAGAGGGAGATTGGATAGACACACGTTATGCTAAAAATTGAGATAATGAGGATGACTATCCTATATTTAATGTGTAATTACATGAACTAGGGTTAGAGGTGTCACCTCACCCTTATGTGAAAATAATGTGTAATAGGTTGGAAACCTATGTGAAAAGAGAAATCACCAAGTAGTAACAAAATCACAAAATAAGAATGAAATCATCAAGTGATGATAAGATGTGTATACTAAAGATGTAGATATACATTGAATTGAATTCAAGTACCAATCTTAGTCTTAATGTGTGGAATTTGCATAATAACATATGTAAAGATGTCTAAGTAGGGTGCTAACCCAAAGACTTGAAACTAAGATGAGTTATAATTCACTTTTTTCTTTTGGGTGTGAATTTTGAGGACAAGATTCCTTTTAAGGAGGGGTGAATGTAATATCCTCAAATTTTGGTAAAAATTGAACTATAAAATATGATGCATGAATTAATTTGATAATTCCTCAATGATTTTATTGGTGGAATAGTAATATTAATTGCTTTGTCGCACAAGTGCTTTTGGCACAGGACAAATAGATAAACGGAATTCATGCATTAATAAATAGAAATGACTTTTGATATTGATAAATGTTTTCCAAAGGAGAATAAAGTTAATAATGTTTTAGATAATTAAAAGAATACTTATCTTTCCATTATTGGAAACACAATGGTAGGGACACAAATAGTGTTACCTTGGCTAGCCTTTTTGGTATGTTGAAGGATAATTACAAGTTAAGATAATGAGAAGATTTCTAAGATAATCCAAGATAATATGTGGCTAAGATATTTAATTAAAGGATTATCCTCTTATTGCTTGGAAGCCAAATAAAAGAACAATATGTAAGTTTCCTAAGAGAAATACAGAATATGGTTTAAAGAAAAGGAGCAGTTTGGTGAATAAAGATAATAAGAAAAGGAAACAGAATCCTAGAGGGAGTTTATCAAGAGGAATATGGGTCAAGTTTTATGAGAATAGAAACACTTTCCATATCAAGAAATTGTGACCCATAGCCATATATCACATGGGTGTATGAAGAAGTTGACTAGGACTCTTGGACCTCCCTCTCTCATAGTTTCTTTGTACGTGGAAGCCACTAGGGTTTCCCTGGGTTTGTATATTTATAGGGATTCCCTCACGCATCACCTTGCCATCTGAGAGTTTCACCATAGCCATGGTGGTCCAGCGTGAAACCCTACAAGAAATCCCTATGTCCTTTAGCAAACCTACAAAATGGATGCAGGACAACATCATATCGTGTTTCTAAATCGGAGCTTCTCTTGAGAAGGAGGGCGGCCATAACTTGGTTTTCCATTGGCACTTTTGCCTTCCCTTCCCTCATGGATGATGCCGCCCTTCTAGGGTTCTGACCCTGTCTGATACACATGCTTTGAACAGGCGGCGCTCTGCTCCTCCGAAGACAAGGCTGGCCACCAGTAGTCATGGCTATAGTAGGCATTTAGGGTGCAAAGTCAGAGGTGGTAGTCTGTCCAGTAGCTTAGAGGTGAGGATGGGAGTCCAAGATGCTATCTGCAGGCAGTGTCGTGAGAGGAGAAGGATACAGTGATGTCTCGGCGGTGGGGTCCTCACCCCAACAGAGTCGTGAGAACTGACGTGGACAACGCGGGTCATTCACATGACTCATAAAGAAGATCAAGCTCCGACTTCAGAGGGGGAGTGGGGGAAGTGTGAGGCGAAGGGAGGAAGGTGCTCTTTGTAGCACCGTGCATAAGGGTGCAAACCCCAGACGGAGGCCATGCTTCACAACAACAGGGAAAGACGAGGATATGGTGAGTGAGGAAGGTGAATCAGCCAGCGTGGCCTGGTATCGAGGTTCGTCCGGCAGCTCCATGCAGCATGGTTCCCTGTGTTGGTGTCGACATGAGCTGAGGAGGAGGAGGTGGGGCCTGAGAGTGCCGCTCACAGCCTGGTTCTATTGCCGTGCCCATCGTTATGTGGAGGCCTCACACGATCGCGAGGAAGGGGAAGGAACAGAGTCAAATGACCCCTTTGCCCCTACTCACACGTTCAAGACCTGGGCTGACTAGGTCTTTTCCTGTGATTTGTGCCAGCCTAGTAAATAAGGAAAATAGAAGCATGTATCTGCTGACATGGCAGAACGTTATTGGCTCAAATGTAAGTATCTTATAATAATTCCAGAAAATTATTGATAACTCAGAATATAGTGAAATTATATATCAAACTGATCAGAAAAATGATAGGAATCCAAATAAAATACTATCAGAACCTGATTGTGCTTCGTATTTTAAAAGTATGTGCAATACATGTGTTAATGTGATTAGTATAAAGGAAATCCTAGATTTAGGTTAACATGTAGCTTAATTGATTAGAATTGGTTATGTTATGTTCATAACTTATCTAGACATATATAATGAGTGAAACCTTGATAATGTTGAATAATGGATGATTATAGATTTATAATCTTATTCTTGCTATTTAGGGTTTCAAAACCAATATGGACATCTTACTATGATCATAATGCTAGAAATGTGATTTAGGTGTCACGAATAGTTTAATATGCTTAAGATGCTAATCAAGGTTTAACCTAACATGGATGATTGATTTGTAATATTGGAAATCATGATATAATAGAATTAGGGTTTGTAACCCTGATCCTTAGTCCAAACGAGAGATAATCTAAACCCTAGTTTAGGAGTGAATCTAGATCTAATTAATGTAGCGTGAATACATGGTGACACATATGTAGTATGTAAATTTCAAATTACATGCTTTGTTGATTGGATGTTTGGATGCGATCGTAAAGTACATGTTAGTTTCTACATGGTTTCTGCAACGACATAAGGTACGTGGTTACGCTTATGATTACATGTATCGAATTCCGAGATTGCCGATGTGTCTCGATGAGATTGAACGACAAATAAACTACTTGTTTGTTTATTTAGTTCTTGCAAACTATAAAGTTCATATGAGTATCATGTATAGTAAATAATTATATTCTGAACCCTGGGTCAGACTGATCTTAAGGGTAATGCACACGAGCCCCAGAGGGACAGTGATTACAGTTGAGGTAGTGGACCAGATAAGGGTTAGAATATGAAAATGAGTTTATATTCAAATTGCAGCTGAAGATTATTGTTTGAATCCACATACCAGTATAGAAATATACTGATCACGTATTTATTTGTCGGCATTTTAGGTATCAGATATACTTGATTCGTGGACATGAGGGTACATATAGAGATGTTTAAGACACTACAGATTAATCATGAAGGTTTAGTCTTAATGGTTTATCTTTACACCTATAAAAGTTAATTCTATTTAAAAGTTATGTAACTCCTTAGAGGAGCTTTTTATCTAAACATGTAAATATTTGATCATTAATGGAAATTGTTTACTATTTTGTATTATTTCATGAATCTGATCCTGGAGTATATGATTAACGATCTGCGACTTTAAGGTCTTTTAGACACTCAAAAGTGCGGGTCGTTACATGATGTCTATGGTTATTTCCAAAATAACAACCAACTAGGGACCAAACAAGAATGTATACTCTTGACATCCGCATGATCTCATCATTTAGGTCCTTATCCTAAAAGCATACATCATTGAGTAAAATCATTCTTTAAACATTTATCATGTTACACTATCATCTCATAAATAGTTTAAACATATAGATCAGAAATTGCCTTTATTATTATTCAAATCACTTACAAAGTATCCCATTACAATCATCATATGACTTGCTCTATGGGCATACATACCAACAGACTCCCACTTGCACTTAGAGCCAGTCACCAAGGAACCTCAGTCCTTGTGACCTAGCATGACCATCATGCTTCTGCTGAGAAAGGGCCTTAGTCAGTGGATCAGCTATGTTGTCTTCAGTTGGTACTTTGCAAATCTTCACATCTCCTCATTGTACGATCTCTCGTATGATATGGAAGCGCCGCAGTATGTGCTTGGACCACTGATGTGATCTGGGTTCCTTAGCTTGTGCAATAGCTCCATTATTGTCACAATAAAGCTCAATTGCATCACAGCTACTAGGAACTACACCAAGTACAGAAATGAACTTCCTGATCCACACATCCTCCTTTGCTACATGTGAATCATCAATATACTCGGCCTCTGTAGTAGAATCGACAACTGTTTCTTGCTTGGAACACTTCCAGCTCACATCTCCATTATTAAGGCAAAATACAAATCCTGACTGCGATCTGTAATCATCTTTATCGGTTTGGAAGCTTGCATCAGTGTAACCTTTTACAACCAGTTCTTCCTCGCCGCTGTAAACAATAAATTGATCCTTAGTCCTTCACAAGTACTTGAGGATGTTCTTTGCGGATATCCAGTGAGCATCCCCGGCCTCTGACTGGTACCTGCTCGTCATGATGAGAGCATACAAGACATCTGGGCGTGTGCACAACATAGTGTACATGATGGATCTGATGGTTGATGCATATGGGATCCCATTCATACGCTCCCTCTCTTCATAAGATTGGGGACATTGAGCTCTAGAGACGGTGACTCCATGTAGCATGGGGATGTTTCCTCTCTTTGAGTTCTCCATGTTGAACCGCTTCAGCACTTTGTTGATGTACGTGCTCTGACTTAGTCCGAGAAGCCTTCTAGATCTATCTCTATAGATCTTAATTCCTAGAATGTAGGATACTTCTCCTAAGTCCTTCATTGAGAAAGTATTCCCAAGCCAGGTCTTTACCTTCTCTGAGGCTAAGACATCATTCCCCATCAAATGTATATCATCCACATATAATATGAGGAATGTGGTCGAGCTCCCACTAACCTTCTTGTACACACAAGCTTCATCTTCATTTTGAGTAAAGCCAAACACTTTGACTTCCTCATGAAATCGAAGATTCCAACTCCGAGATGCTTGCTTCAATCCATAGATTGACCTTTGTAGCTTACAAACTTTATTGGCATTCTTTGGATCTACAAAACCTTCAAGATGTGTCATTACACATCCTCATTTATATTCTCATTAAGGAATGCGGTTTTAACATCCATTTGCCAAATCTCATAGTCATAATAAGCTGCAATAGCAAGCATGATCCTAATGGACTTAATCATGGCAACTGGAGAAAAGGTTTCTTCATAGTCAACACCTTGAACTTGTCGAAATCCCTTCGTAACCAATCTGCCTTTATAAGTTTGCACATTGCCATCCATGTCAGTCTTTTTCTTGAAGACCCACTTGCACCCTATGGGTTTTACCCCTTTGGGTGGTTCCACCAAAGTCCATACTTTGTTAGAGTACATGGATTCCATCTCAGATCTCATGGCTTCATTTCTCAAAATTTGGTCCCTCCACAGCCTCTACGTAGGTAGTTGGATCATCATCTATGATCAACTCACCACCTTCCTGAGTCACAAGGTATCCAAACCTCTCAGGTTCAAGGCGAGTCCTATTATATCTACGAGGTCCTTGTGTTACCAGAGGAGAATGAGATCCCACAACACCTTGTGAATCTCCATTTTCCTCTTATACATCTACCGGTTCTATGTTTTCTTGTTGGGCTTGAACTTCTTCATGCTCTATTTTCCTCCCACTGCTTCCTTTAGAGATAAATTCCTTCTCTAGGAACACACATGTCCTGGAAACAAACACTTTGTTGTCAGTAGGGTGGTATAGATAATATCCCCTCATTTCCTTGGGATATCTAACAAAATAACATTTATCAGACTTGGGTCCAAGCTTATCAGGAAACATTTTCCTAACATAAGCCTCACAACCCCAAATATTTAGAAAAGACAAATCGGGACGCTTCCCAGTCCATATCTCATATGGTGTCTTTTGAACCGATTTAGATGGTACTCGATTAAGTGTAAACATGGCGGTTTCAAGAGCATGTCCCCAGAAAGAAATCGGAAGATCAGCAAAACTCATCATTGATAACACCAAATCTAACAATGTGTGATTCCTTCTTTCAGACACACTGTTATGTTGTGGTGTTCCAGGCAGAGTCCATTATGATACAATACCACAGGCTCACAGAAGGTCCTCAAACTCTTGGCTTAAGTATTCTCCACCTTGATCAGATCGAAGTGCTTTAATACTTTTACCAAGTTGGTTATGTACTTCATTCATGAAATCCTTGAACCTTTCAAGGGTTTCAGACTTATGCTTCATCAGGTACACATAGCCATACCTACTGAAATCATCAGTGAAGGTAATGAAGTATTGACACCCATTTCTGGCATTAGTTCTAAAAGGCCCACATACATCATTATGTATGAGTCATAATTGATCACTAGCTCTCTCACCTTTACCTAAAAAGGGAGTCTTGGTCATCTTGCTCAATAAAAAAGATTCATATGTCTCTATTGATTCATAATCAAAAGAGTCTAGATAACCATCTTTATGGAGTCTAGAAATGTGCTTCTCATTTATGTTCCCTAGACGACAATGCCAAAGATATGTTTTGTTTGAGTCGTTGAGTTTTTTCCTTTTGGTGTTTACGTTGTATACACTTGTCTCCAAATCTATCAAGTATAGACCATAAGACATTGTGGCACTGCCATAAAAGATCCCATCTTTAGAAATGGAACAATTTCCATTCTTAATAAGAAATTCAAATCCATCCTTGTCCAAACAAGAGACGGAAATGATATTCCTATTTATGGTAGGTACATAATAGTAGTTCTTCAACTCTATTATTATCCCACTTGGTAGAGTTAACTCATAGGTTCCTACGGCACTGGTGGCAACCCTTGCCCCATTGGCAACATGTAGTTCAACCTCGCCTTTCCCCAAAGGCCTACTTCTCTTAAGATCCTTCACATTTGAACAAATGTGAGATCCGCATCCGATATCAAGTACCCATGCCGAAGAAGTAGTAAAGTTAATCTCTATCACGTATACACTAGAAGTAGAGATCTCTATCTCTGACTTCTTCTTCCATCATTCCTTCCATCCTCTCCATGTAGAAGAAATTGGTTTGGCGAGAGAACAATTCTCTCCCTTACCTATCATTCCATTGATCTCTATCAATGAACTTTCTTTCTTCTTCACCAATGCTTTAAGTGTATATAGAATGGATTCAAAGGCTCCTGGTATATCTGGATTGTGCGAAACACTTCTCACAGTCCTCAACCAGTTATGGAATTTATTCTCAATTAATTTGCCCATTTTAAAAGATGATTCATTTGCCATTCTACAAGAGAAAATTGCATTTTTTGAAAACCCTTTTGATTTGATTTGAATAAAATTTGACGATAGTTAATTAGGCCTTTAATAAATTACCGTTCCCACTATTTTGACTCAAATTGACAGCCCTCACCATCAATTCAGAAGATTGTAGCGCACAATCTTCTAGTGGGTCAAGATCTTGAAATCCTCTGAGCCATGGACCATCTTGGGTTGTCACCCACAACTCAGATCTTCCAGGTAGGCAAATCTTGCCAATTGCATCATATGCAACTCTTGAAAGATGTCATATGCAATTCCTTGCCATGATCATTTCCATGCCTCAAGGTGCTAGATCCTATCTAGGTCACCTTGTTAAGTACGACTCAAATCCAACTCGATGGACATGCACCCTGCTTGGGCAGACCCACACATTCATCCTTCATTCTTCCACGAGATAGACAGTGCACCACGCTTGGGCGTGCCCACACTTGGTCGATCAAGCTTTTCACGTGTGTCGCATTTGGAAGGCATCTAAAACTTTAATATTTGATGAGGGATTTGGTTTTTATATACATATACATATCCAATCACCACAATATATAGTATGTATCATATACATGCTATATCCCACAAAAAACATGCAAAATGATAAAAGCAATGATTATGGCCATCCTATTGTGATTCCTCGAGCCAAGAGGAATCACGGTCATCTAGGTCTACATCACATGCAACATGTACAAGATGAAATATGTGCCTACCTTTCTGGGTTTGATCAACTCATCTCTATGACTGATCGGCTCACCATCAAGTTGGTTGTTCGGGTGCCACCAGCCGATCGACTGGCGCCTCCAGCTGATCGGTTGACCGGTCATCATGCATCTCCTCAGGTCACCACTCGCTCGTCTCGCTCCTCGAACCGGTCGTTTGGAACACCAACCGATCGGTTCATGCCTTGAACTGATCATCTCAGGTCGTCCACCGTTCTTTGACATAACAAGAAATAAAATCTATCCTATTTACAATTTAATTGTGAAACCCCGAGTTACATTCGGGGGGAGCAAAGGTAGGAAAAGAAATCTTGAATTATTTCGAGTTACATCAGGAATAGGAGAAAGGGAAATAGTGTGCAGACCGAGATGCAAGCAACCACATACAACCACACACATATATAGGGTTTATAGGCCATAACCATGCTACACATCCACCACAAAACTCGTTTAAGGGCGACGCATATCGAGTGCATTAATATTACATATCATATATGTATATTTGGGATTTGTGGATTGGACATGCATAAAGCCAATTTTATTCGCATCATATGCAATAAATAAAGGCGACAAACCAAAATCGATCATATCAATATTCCTAAAATATAGAGCAGTTGACGTGGCTCTGATACCACTATTGGGTTTTAAGGGAGGCAGAGAAGCAACGGAAACAAAAATTTTCTCCCAAAAACCCAGAACAAAAGGAATCACATCAACGTCTATACAATAGGAAAGATGGTTTGTGAATGCATACCTTGTCCCGAGGCTTGCTCGGCGATAGTACCTCGCGCCTTGTGCGGTCTTCACCTACGATCTTGGACAGTGTCTGTGCAGCTCCTGGTCGCACCGGGACTGACGACTCTTGGTCTCACCGGGACTGTCGGGATTGATAGTTGTCCTCCGAGCGACAGATGTCTCCCGCCTCTATAGTCATCCACACAGACTTCCTGGAACTCCAATCTTCTTGTCCCACAAGGAATCAGAAGGAGTCACACCCTCCTGTCGGTGTACTAGTCGCCGACACACTCTCCTACCACCAGTCACTTTTTGTAGTTGTCTTTCCCTTGCTGAGCCTCCCTTATCGGGTAGCACTTGCTCGGGCTCTCTTGGTTACCAAAACCAGAGAGAACACAACTTCACAGAGCAACTGGTTGCACTGAGTTGTACTTTGAGAAGCCCCCAATACCCCTTTATATATAGGAGGGTCATGGGACAGGGTTCTCTATCGCGGGCAATTCAGGACTAAAGCAGGAGTAGAAGGGTTCGAGATTTTCCACAAAAACAACCAACTGCATAACCTGAACCGATCGTTTCACAACTGAAACGGTCAGTTGGGGATTTGAGTCGGTCGGTTGACACCTCAACAGATCAGTTGGGACCCATGAAACGGTCGGTTCACTTCTGAATCGATCGGTTCGTGGTCCTGATCAATTCTCAATTGACTTTTCTTCTTTTGTTTTGAATTGGTATCAAATATGAATCCTTGTTCCAATCAAATTGGGAAAGTGAAACAAAAGGAAATTTCTCACCAATCTTACTTTCCCAACTTGCTCGGTTGGACTTGAACCGATCGTTTCAACACTTGAATGAATCGCTTCACCCTGTCCATGAGCCGATCGACTCACCAGTTGAGCCGATCGGTTCACCAAGCTCAGCTGATCGGTTCATCACATGAGCAGATCGGTTGGGAGTGCAGATTGTGTAGAATTAGTCAATCGCAGTTTCAATCAATCTGATACTCTAATCAATCAGTCCAACACCTTGAACACTACGATACTGAGCTATCAATTGATTGAGTGTTTAATTGAACTACTAAACTGCTTTAGTAATCAATCTAAACATGTTTGTGGACAAACTCCTATTCCAGGTTAAATCCTATGTGTGTGACCTTACAGGTCCAGTTCACGTTGGCAGTGAAAGTCCATAACACTTATGACTTCACAAGCAAAGAGTGGTGCCTAGTTACACATCAGTGCTACCCAAGTGAAATAAAAAGTTGGAGAACAACTTTAAATCCTACAATCCGTGAATGGTGTTACCTCCTTTATCACTGATATCCTGAATGAACTCAAGGCATGGAACAATCATCCTGTCAACATTCATTCATTTCCTTGATCTCAGAGCAGACTGGGTGAGATGTGTGTGACATCAATATCACATATTGATTCACACGTGCATGTGCATGCCTTTCTCAATCCTACTCATCAAGTGGCCAAGGACATCAAACTCCCTTAGGAGGGACAAATCCCATATCTATCACTCACCCCTCAAAAGCCCCATGTGTAAAAGCCACCCAATCATCACCTTTATAACAACCCATGTTTCAAGACTGCGTTTGATGATGTCAAAGTGTACCCAACGACATGTGTTGAGTGTAGTGAGTTCAGGTCTAAGAATCACACTCACCACCATCACTGTGAGAGCTGACTGTGACTACCAAGTCATGGTTCCATGTGTCACTCTCATGGTGGGTCTGTCTGGTACCTTGTTCTCTAACAAGTACCTATGTGTTTGGTTTGATATCACTATATCATGACTAATGAGATTTTGTCATCAACCAACACACAATCTAGTCTTTAGAGTTATTGATGTCTATGGTTATTTCTACAATAACAACTGACTAGGGACCAAACAAGAATGTATACTCTTGACATCCGCATGATCTCATCATTTAGGTCCTTAACCTAAAAGCATACGTCATTGAGTAAAATCATTCTTTAGACATCTATCATGTTACACTATCATCTCAGAAATAGTTTAAACATATAGATCGGAAATTGCCTTTATTATTATTCAAATCATCTACAAAGTATCCCATTTCAATCATCATATTACTTGCTCTATGGGCATACATACCAACACCCTCAACATGGATTTACTCCATATGAAATTCTAATATATCAATCCTCATTTGAAGATCATATTCAATTCTTTTAAGTATTTGAAATTCCAGTTGATCATATCATGCTTATTGAGTTCAAACATAATTACATACATGTCAACTAAATTTTTAAGCATATCAACCATTGCATAATTTATAAAGAAAAATTGGTGTAAACTGATTAAGTTATCTATCCATAAAATTTCCATATATCTTGAATCAATAGATCAGAAATGAGGTTAATACAATTCAAAGAGAAAGGTCTAAATCATTAGCATTTATTTCAACAAATTCTTCCCAATGGACCACCCAATTGCATAAAAATACTAACAATGATTTTTCATTATTATCCAAATAGAATTAGGCTTTTAACATGATTATAGAGCATGAGGAGAGATAAACACTCACCTCAAGTTCAAAGAACCTTGAAAAGTCCTCAACTCAAGTTCAAAGAACCTTACAAAGTCCCTACAATCTGAATTCTAAATGTCTATCAAGGTTCTAGCAATTGAATCCATTTCTTCCTCCCCTTAACTTAGAAACCCTAGAAAAGAAGAATAGGAGAGAAATAAAGAGAAAATATGGCAATCTACAATGTATTTTGTTCATATCATATGAGGAAGGAAATATATAGATGTTAGAGAAGAATAATGAAGAAAATCTATATAAAGAGGACCAACTTACCTTGTTCCATCATTTCTAAGAAGATGAAACCCTAGATCATCACTTCCACTACTTTCTCCTCTCAAAACCCTAGCTCTCCTCTCTCTATCTCAAGTTTCATTTCACTAAAAATGATGATGAATATGGAAGTTACTATGTTGTTTGGTCGGCTATATAGATGAATTTAGGTGCTTGAGATATTTATAAACAAGTCAAAAAACTATTTTCAGACTTCTTTTTTATTTAGACAGACTGGTTGGTCGATTGAGTTGTCGCTGATAAGAAACATTGAGAACACCACTACATGGATTAGTTGAACATCATAAAAAAATGATTAAAATTTAACCTAAGGTCCAAAATGTAGTATCTAAGATACTATTGAAATATCAAATGATTTTGATGTAGAAATAAAAAGATAAAAATCAAATAACACATTGTTATATTTTAGCCAGAATGCATGGTTGGTTGAGTTTATCCTGGGGAAACTCGACCAAACAATAGTTTAGAAAACAATAAAGAAAATATGATAATTTTCAAAACACTTATATTTATGTTATCAAAATTATATCCAAATGTTAAGTAAATCTAAGGTATTGATAAAATTAAAAAAATCATTTACCATACCAGCCTATTTATCAAATTCTATATACATATTCTACTAAATCCTAATTTTTGTGACTAGGGTTTACACTGACTAAAGCCTAATTATTCAAAATAAATTCATGATTATAGTTTCTTATTAGGTTTAAAACATAATATTGTCATCATTGATAGATCTTAAGAAATGATCAATCAACGAAGCATGCAATCATCCAAGTAAACCCTAATTAGATGGAAAATTTGAGATTGGGTCATTACATGAAGAGGCAGCAACAAGAGGTAGTGAAGGATCTATGACCTATGCTATTTTTGCCAGTAGGTGAATGGTTAGAACTACCATCAAAAGGTGTGAACATTGGATTTCTATCATAAGACAAGAGCAGAACTTCCATTGTAAGATGAAGCAGAGATTCCAAAGGTAGATGAACACCCGTAGGAGTGTGTTGCACTTCCATTAGAAGGCGGCCAAAATAAACAAACATAAAACTACCATTAGAAGGCATGATCACTGGAATTTTATCAGTTGGTAGATGTGCATTGATTCCATTGCAAGGCAGCCATCGACAACAGAGAGCTGGGCTGCCATATGTTGTGAACTAGTAGAATGACTAAGTGAGAAATTATGTGGTTTGACAAAGTGATAAAATGGATGGTTTTGTAGAGTGAGAAAATTGATGATTTGGCAAACTGATGATTTTTCAAGAAGTTGCAATCCCACCATGGGGAGGGGCTATTGGCGTGTTATGTGTGGTATGTTCCCATGGGGCATCAAAGTTTGGAATCAACAACAAACAAAGTGATATATAAACTAAAATATGGTCCATTTGTTCACAAATTTTGTTACTCGATATTCTATTCAGATGTATTTCATAGTGAATTTAGCCTAGGAAACCATGGTATTGGATCAAAATCCCAGAATTTCATATAATAAAACCTAAATGGAAGCTAATTGTAGAGTAAAATGATGAAAGTGAATGTGAAACAAAGCTAAAAATGCATAGAATAATAGAACAAAATATACATTCATCAAGTACTAATAAGAAATAAGGATATTCAAGTTAAATACCATTTAATCAATTTTTCCTATACTTAGCATTCTGTTAGGATATATACCATATTGAATACAACCAAAATATGTATTAGAGTCCTGAATAAGTTTACAATGATTGAAGTTATATGATAGTCATAGAAATAGTCTAAAATTGGGTTTAACCTAAAAAGGGGTCACTACCATTAATCACTAATGTAGAACATAAAGGTGCATAAAATTCAAGGTTGTTAAGTTAAAGTTTTTCAAATAATATGAAATTTGAAATTCTTGCATATATATGTCAATTACATAGAAATGAACACGAAATACACTTCTTATCTTTGTTAAGAATTAGAGATAGGATAGTGTGAAGATTTGAGAGAATAATATGTTTGGAATCATATACATGTTTTGAATTTATATTAGTTTTAGAAAGGTTGAAATATACTTTGTAGAGTAATTGTGTAGTTTTATTCTTCGCTAGTACTTTAGTCTCTTCCCCCCATACAAACTATGCTCTTATAAAGAGGAGCAAAAACTCAAAATCTTTCTATCCTTTCCGCACCACTCTTATTTTTTAGGCTAATTTAAAGACCTCAAGGTGGAATCTTTCTTTGATATAGAGAATTGAGGAATTTGTTCTTGCCATAAGACAAGGATAATGAAATTCCACTACAAAGTATAACTGACATAAGCAGATAAATATAGATAGAATCAATTTAGCTCATATTATCTTTCCTGCACCCTAATTTATATAGGTTGATGGAGCGCTCCCGCCAATGGTGTTACACACTACTCAATTGGAGTTTTCAATAGATGCAACCCCGCAGATGGAAGCACATAGTGGATTCACTTTCGAAATTTATAAAACCTAAACTGGCTACCTACGTCTACCAAAATACTACACCTGCAAGTGGACAGGGTCGTGTCATAGTATAGGTAAGCAGAAAGTATAGGGTCGATCCACAGGGAGAAGAGGGGGCACTAGAGCTAGGTTTAGTTTCGCTAGGTTCCTACTACAGAGACTAGGGTTAAGGGTTTGAAGGTTGTTTTGATTGTTAAACTATTATGAACAAATGAGGAATTAAAGGCAAGAATGAAATCTATTTTAACCCTAGGCTAGAGTAAGGCTAAACAGGCAAGAAAGGATTAAGCTAGGTATGAAAAGGCAAATTTCACTAAGGCAAGCAAGAGAGAAGCAAAAGGGCAATTAAAAAGATAAACTAACATGAACAAGGTAAGAGCAAGGCAAGAAGCTAACTAAGCAAGAAAAGAACTAATTAAGCTAAGCAAGCACAAAACTAGGGTTTTAAGCAGTAAAGAGAGGTGTGGGCTGTTTAGGGGTATGAGCTTGTCAATGAGGTTGGGGGGGCTAACATGCAAGGATTACTCATCCATTTATATTATCCAACCCAAAAAATTAGTTAGAGACTAATGACTTAATCTAAGCTACTAACTGGCCATGGATGAGATGGGATATGTATAGGGGAACTAGTCCCTAACAACTCCCATTACCCTTACGAGGCTCAATTGGGTTTGGGATGAGGTTCAATTCAAGCAGAGTCCAATCAAGTCTTGGTTTCTAGATAAGACATTCCTAGGGCAATTAGGGGCCGATGGTAGTAATGGGGAGGTGAAATTAGGGTTTTGGACTCCGATTCCCCCACATTCTAGCCTTGAGAAGGCTCCATGCTAATTGAACTAGAATTATCAAATCCAGCTACTTAGATCTCTCACTTAGGGTTAGGGAGATTGATTAGGATGTAGGAAGATGGGAGGCAACCTAGGGATCCAATAATTGGACCTAGGGGCAAATCCCAAAATTCACACATATAAGCAATTTGCCTAAATTCCTAGGTGATTTCACACACAAACCAACAAACAATCCATGGAGAACGAGATGTAAATATAATATAATCATTAAAAAATGGAATTACAACATTTTCATTTCATTACCCCCCAACATGGTATCAAAGTAACATAATTTCCCCCAAACATCCCACCCAAGGGGCCTAGCTACTCATAATAAAGCAAAATACAAAAAGAGAGGGGAATGAATGAGTAGAGGAGTGAAAAACCATGATGAGCTCGGTGAAGACTCCTCCTTCTCCACCTCCTAGAAGTTGTATCTCGAGCTCCCTCCCCAAAGGTAGGTGATTGGCATGGATGTATGGTGGAAATGGGTGAAAACAATGGAAAATAAGGGTTTTGGTGGTGTAAATGGTGAAATGGAGGTGGAATGAGGTGGGAATGGATGGAGGACGAAATTGGGAGGCTAGAGTGGCTGTAGGGTAGTTGAGGGTGGCCATCCTCATGCCCCAACTAGCACCTAGGTATATATAGGTGTGGGGGGAAGCACTAGGTCAAGTAGGGGCAAAATAGGTAAAGCAATGAAAAAAGGGTAGGTTTTGTGAGTAGCACGGCCGTGGTGGGTCTCCATGGCCATGGTGGGTAGAGGTGAGCACGGATGTGGTGGTGTACAATGGTCGTGTCAATTAAAATGGTGGAGATCATAGGGGGATGTAGATGGATGGCCACAGCCGCGGGGGGACACCACAACCGTGGTGGGGACCTTTTACAACAGGCATAACACTTACCACAACCGTTTTTGCCATATTCATCAAATTCTGGAATTTATTGTGATTTTTTGTGATTGGGGCATGTCCAACACGGCCGTGGTGGAGTACCACGGCCGTTTTGGTGTCCGTCCCATGCACTTGAGCATTGAACTTGATCATCCATGGAGGGTATTGCTTCAAAACATTCTTTGACCACTTGGGGTAGGTTGGGAGTGGTTTTGGCCTCATTTTGGGCTCCTCTAAGCTTGAAGAAACCCTAGATTGGACCATATTCTTTCAATGCCATCAAGTAGTGCACGAAGTGCCTATAAAACATGCAAAAAGCCTCCATAAGTGCATTTGATAGAAATAAGCATATTTGTGGATATAACATGTAATCTAACAAGTATAGATATGATTGAAATGAAATATGACACAAGATGAAGCCCTAAAATAGGGATTACTCACCACCCCAAACTTGAAACATACTTGTCCTCAAGTCAGCTCCAACGCAATCTCTCTGCAATTTTTCCACAATCAAGAAATGAAAAATGCAATGTAAAGGATGATTATTGTTGAATAGGATCTATAGTTACTAAGTTCATGCATTCCACCTCTCCTCTCTCCTTCTTTCACAAACCAATCATGAAAGAGAACAAAGATTGTGAACTTCAAATATAGGGCATAAAACACACAAGCTATCCATATTTCTTTCATATAGTTTTGGGTAAACCGTTTCATGATGGTGTTAATCAAGGATGACCAAGAGTGTTGTTTCACCTTCATCCTTTCAACCTTATGTTTGAAATCACACCAAATGACCCACGTGGCTGTGGAAAAGGGCAAAATGAGCTAGGTTTGATGTTTCCTAGCTCAATGGGAGTGCAAATGGAAGAAATGGTTGCAGTAAGATTTTGGAGTGTTATTACATCTAGCACTCATCTTTTCTTTATCTGAATTCTCTTAAATAGGTGCATCCTTTGATTTTATTTTTGTATTTTTTTCTTTTCTTTTTCTTTGCCCTTGGAGTAGGTAGGGCATATGGTTATGAGAGTGAAGTGGTGAGATGTAGATGTGGCCACCCCAAACTTTTGGAGGTGGCCACGGCTGATATGTGCTCTTTGGAATCCTTTCATGAGGTAGAAGGGTAAGGAGATGGTGAGTGAATAGTCAGGTCAAATTATTGGTATGATTCTCCACATAAGACATCATGCATGAAAATTAATCCAATACTTGATCCTAGATATCACACCACATGAGTGAACAAGATGAAATTTATATATCAATCAAGTGATTCCACAAACACAAAGCATTCAAACCTTGCTCAACACACAATTCAACCAAATCAATCGCAATCCTAAGAGAGGTGATGCACATGTAAAAAGTCAAACATTGATACCCCTTAGCAACAAATAATAATAATAATTCACTTGCATTTGTCAAAGGTCGTCATTTTTACTCAAAACACTAGAGATTGGGTCAAAACACACTTTTTAGCCAAGAAATCTCAAATTTGGGAAAAAATGGCCAAAATGGTGCCAAGTTGCCTTAAATCACATCTAAGCCTATATTATTGAACTTAAAGCAATAAACAAGCAAATCATAGCAAAAACATGCAAAAATTACCAAAAAAATCTACATGATATGCAATGCATGGCAAAAAGAGCAATTTTTCTTTGAAAATTATGCAAAAATGGAAGAGATGTAAATGACATGGCATGCAAGGATGCAAAGCAGTAAAGATGACTAAAGTAGATAGAAAAATCAAGAAAACAACAGGTGATGTCGCATGTGAAATGCAAAGTGAAACTAGGACATACCTGCCCTACCACCCCAAACTTTTGACTCATGTTATCCTCAACATGATCGTAGAGTTTAGGATGATAGGGTAGATGATCATGGCTGTAACATCCCTGACCTGGGTTATGAACTAACCCCAAGTGTTTTTATTAATCATGTGATTAAATGCTTGTGGTTATCTGTTGATAATGTAATTAAAGCTCCTGAGGAATATATATTTCCCTTTCTGTCCTTTTAAACAATATTGTAATATTGTTTTGTTAAAAGTGGACTTATGTGAAAATTACCCAATTAAAGGGGTTAACTTGCAAACTGCACATGTTTAGATTTTCCTCTGATGATAACACATCATAAGAATGAATTTTATGAAGTATTATGGATTCTCCAAGCTTGGGCACCAAAAGGTAGCTTGTGGAGCCATCCTTGTGCTTTAAACCCTAGTTTTGGTATAAAGTGCAATTTACCCAAAACATGTGGAGCAACATGTAAAATATACCTTCTAGAATATCTTTTATTACTCTTGGCATCAATTAGAGTAAAAATGATAAAGGGGGCGCTTCATTTGAATAAACAAATAAGAGGGATAACCGTTGTAACTAAATAACCAAGTTATAAGCCTAATAACCCTTCTATATGTGCAACTTAGTAAAGAATTGGCTTTCTTCACCTTTAGACCTTGGGTTTAAGATGAGTTTTGCTTAATTATGGAAGGGATAAACGTGGCTTAGAAGAAGGGAAGGACCTAGATGAGAAATGGAGAAACAAGTTGTCCTTATGTTGGAATATCACCCAAAGTATATATACACCTCTTCTCACTTAGAAAGGATCGTTTCCTTCACTTCCCTTCTTATCTCCTTGCTTATACCGACTAAGGAAAGAGATCTGGAGCAGAGGATGATGAATAAGGAGTTCTATGTAAGCTTTGGTCATCTTCTTGCTCGGATTCATGGAGGAATTCATGGTGCAAGGTTGGTTTTATGGTCTTCCTTACTTGTTTCCTCTTTCTAGCCATCTTTTCCCAACCTTTCCTTGGAGAAACACCCTTGGCCGACTTGTGGAGCTCAAGACACCATTAAAGTCTTGAAGCTTGGAATTTTGGAGCTCAAGGAACAACATTAAGGTGGGTTTTATAACTCTAAACCTTTTGCTTTCTTATGCATATCTTTGTTCTTGCAATTAGTACTTAGTTCTTCTTCTTTCCCACTCTTCCTTGCTTTCTTGCAACTAAAACCATGAAGAACAGACCTTGATCTGGAGGTAGAAGAAGATGGGCATGATTATCAATGTTACTTTATCAAACGTTCTTGTTTTCCCCCGTTTGGCCAAACGGTTTGGGGCAAACGGTTTGCAAAACCGTTTGAAGGGCAAACAGTTTCACAAGGTCGGTTGGAGCAAACGGTCTCCAAGACCATTTGAGGGCGTTGACCAAGCATTGACCGTTTGGTATTTCTGTTCATAATTATGTAGGCTAATGACCCACCAAATTTGAGGGGTTAACTCCAAAGAAATCGTAGGTTGAAGGCCAATCAATTAGGCAAATTGAATTGAATTAAATGCTGATTTTCAGTCTGATTAACTTGAACGTTTTGGGCAAACGGTATCACGACCATTTGAGTGCGTTGACCAAGCGTTGACCATTTGGGATTACTGTTCCTAATGATGTGGTCTAATGACCTACCAAATTTGATAGGTTAACTCCCAAGGAATCATGAGTTAAAGGCTAAACAATTAGGTAATTGAATTGAATAAGTGCTGATTTTTCCAATATGATTAATTGAACTTTTTGGGCAAACGGTCTCAAGACAATTTGACGGCATTGACCAAGCATTGACCGTTTGGGATTCCTGTTCATAATTATGTTGGTTAATAACCCTCCAAATTTTAGGGATTAACTCTAAAGGAATCGTGAGTTGAAGGCTAATCAATTATGTAAACCCTAATTGGATTAACTGCTGACTTTCATCTTGATTGATATGACGTTTTGGGTTTTCTTGCCCAAACGGTCTCAAGACCGTTTGGGGATCACCCAAACGGTCTCAAGACCGTTTGGAGGTCACCCAAGACCGTTTGGAGGTCTAGGGTTGGATATGGTTAAGTGTTTGAAGGACAAAAGATATGGTGTTAACCCTAATCGACTAAGTGTTGGATTTGCATTGAATTGAGTTGATTGTTTGGGGTTGATTGGCCCAAACGGTCTCAAGACCATTTGGGGATCACCCCAACGGTCTCAAGACCGTTTGGGGGTCACCCCAAGACCGTTTGGAGGTCTGGGGTCAAGTATAGTTGATCGATTTAAGGTCCAAAGGTACCAATCATATTGCAATTAAGTGCTGAATTGTTGATCAACTCGATAGACCAATCCTTGATGATTTTTCACTAGAATCCAAAGGATGGATGGGCCAAACGGTCTCAAGACCGTTTGGAGATCATCCAAAAGGTCTCAAGACCGTTTGGTGGTCACCCAAGACCGTTTGGAGGTCTAGGATTGAGTATGGTTAGGTGTTTAAAGGTCTAAAGGTACCAAGTTGATATACAATGCAATGTTGATTTGGTGATCAATCCAATGATCCAAACCTTAATTGGATGGCTTGGATTTGAGTGATATGATGGGAAAACGGTCTCAAGACCGTTTGGAGGTCATCCAAACGACCTCAAGACCGTTTGGGGTCAGGTCATACCCAATTTGGATGATGGTTCTATGGTTTCAAAGTAACTAGTCTTACATTGATTAGTATTGAAGGATCATCGATTCCAAACCCTAATTCAATTGAATCAAACCCTAATTGATGAACGGTTGAGGGTTATTTAAGGGTCAAATCAGTTGAAGGTTGACCTATTAAACTCAATTGAGGTATGAGTATAGGTCCAATTGATGTTTGGTTCCATGAATTCAATGATTGAAGTAATCAACATTGGAAACCCTAATTCAATTGGATACCTTATGTAATGGAGGTCCAATGTGATTAAATCTTTGGGAATTAAGATGATGAATGTTCTATTGATCCAATAATGATTAGTAATGATAATCAATGAAGGTATGAAGATTGAAACCCTAATAATACCTAAGTGATTAGAACCAATTAAAGGGAGAATTCTTAATTGTTTATAGGATTAATAGCTTGATACACTATGTTAACCATAGTAGCATGTACTTGATTGAAGGGTAGATGTGACCTAATCAAGTTAAAAGAATGAAAGATTAGAATACATATATATAAATATGAATCATGTAATGATCTTATGTAGCACGACCGTGTAAGGGAGCACGGCCATGGTAGCCTTAACTTGCACGACCGTGCAAGGGAGCACGGCCGTGGTAGCCTTACTTTGCACAACCGTGCAAGGTGGCACGGCCGTGGTGTCCTATAAAGAAATTGAAAAGTTTTGGTATTGTGTTGACATTGTTATATATACATGTCCTTATTTGTATAAGTCATACAGGTTGATATTATGAGGTGATCATAGCCAGGTAAGAGTTATGATGTCATATTCCTTAAAAACAATTATAAGCTTTTAGAGTAATGATATGTGAAAAGTATATACATTGCTTCAATCATGGTCATGATGTTAGATGACTTGATGCTTATATGTCACTTGGTAGCAAGTGTTATGATAATCTGAGGGTTTGAATAACTATGTTCCTGAATCATTTTATGCTTAATGCCTTGAAGGCTTAGATGGTTTAATGGTTCTTTAATCTAAACCCTAATGATACCTAAAGACATTAAGGGGTTAAGTGATTAGTATATTGACCCATGTTATGATTATTAAAGAAGATTACCAAGGTACCCTTGAAGGGTTCAAGTAGATATCAACCCTTGATCAAGCAAACCCTAATGATTATAATGGGTTGACTTAATCTATGTTAATCAAAGATCACTTGACCTAATCTAACCTAGAGTGATCTAAACATCATCTAGTAGTAAGAAGAGAGAGAAAGCTCCTAATATGAATGAGAATCAAGTAACATACTTTCAATATGTAAGAATGTACATGATTAGGGTATGATCCATCAAGGTAAGATCATGGAAATCCTAATTATAATGATTAATGAATCTTAACCTAATTTGAGGGCATCAATGATGATAATTTTCATATATAATGATGCTATGAGCTCAATTCACTATGAAGTGAATAGTAAACCCTAATTCTAGGGTAATAACATGTAATGTGAATAGTAAACCCTAATTTAGGGTGATCTGATAAATGGAGTAATTCAGGGTTATGCCTTTGAGTATGAAACCCTAATTACAAGTTGTAATATGAGAAATCTTTATGCCTCGAGAGCTAAGAGGTTCTATAACCCTATGTTGAAGTAAAAGAATACAAACCCTAACTAATGAAGGATGGGGTATGTTAACCCTAGTCTTGGGTTATGCTTTCAAGTATGAAACCTTGTGAACAAATTACAATATAAGAATTCTTATGCCTTATAAGACAAAGGGATTCAATAACCTTAAATGAGTGGGGTAAACCCTAACTCTACTTATGCTTTTAAGCATGAATCTTCATGATTAAAGTATGATATGAGGAATCATTATTCCTAATCATAAAGAAAGGGATTGAATAACCCTAATTGATGTAAATAAGGGAACCTAGCCTTAGTGTAAGCATGAAGGTACTATTCCTGAATTGAAAGGTTAATTCTGCTTTATAAATTTCTGATCTGGAAATGAAATGTTTATTGTTGTCAATTGAATTAACCATGCAAGTTCTTATAAAAGGATGATTATATCCAGGTAAAGGTTATGATATCATATTCATTGGAAGCATGTTATTAGCTTTGTGAATAGTGATATACCACATTTCCTAGTTAAGTGACATCATATAAGATTGATAGGCTGTTAGAGCCATGAGTAACATCAAGGCCATGCAAATAAAATGACTTATGATGAATTAAGGATTTGAATACCCTATTCTTGAATCATAGTAATGAAATGGTTAAGAAATGATATCCAATTGATAATTGATGTGAGTTAGACTTGATACATTTAGTATTCTACTTTTATAGTTGTTGTTCTAATGATTAATGCTTGGAAACATGATTGATGCTAAAAGAATGCTAGAATGTACCTAACTAATCAAGTATAATCATATCATGTAGAGCCCTGACCATAGATCCATCATTGTCAGAGACCAAATGATGGTGAAACAGGTTTTCCTAAGGGAACTCCTGGAGCATATACTTTTGAGTATATGGGGGTATATGGACGTGAATATCCTTACGTCCTAGTGTAGGAATTGATGTATATGTACTTTAATCTTTCAACCCTTCACTATATATTCATACCGGGTTATATACCACAATTCTCCCAAAGAAATTACTAATACCGCATCGATGAGAGATAAACAAGAAATCTTTCGATGATGATGAGAGTTCAAAACTCCACTGTAACTCTATAGCGAAGTTTCCAGAATACCCTGGATAGATACTACAGCAGAGACACAAGATGTCCTACAAATAAATCCTCTTACTGACTGAGGAAGATGAGGTCATAAGAATCCGACTCTTTTGATGACCTATGTATGGTACCGACGTAATTTTTATAAATGGTCGGTTGGAGTATGAGCGGTATACCTCATCTCCGCAGGGCATCATAATGTTTGAAAAATATAATCATCCATATAGTATAACTACTTAGGTTCTACTACGAGAAACAATGATTGATGTTACATTGTTGACTTTAATAATCTGTTCCAGTTTCTAGAATACATGTTCTACATATGCTTTAATGAGGTGATTGCTTAAGTAAATGTTGTTTTACTTATTACCAAACATGTTGTTGATATTTTCAGTTACTTTGCTTCTGTTATTCCTTATATGCTATAACAAAGCCTCTGGCGGAGAGTTATAACTCTCGCTGGGACAATTATTTAAATTGTCTCACTTCCGTGGGATTCTACTTTTTAGGTAGATGCCGAGGACGAAGGAATCCATTTAAGAATGAGCAACAACAACATCAACAACATCAGGGGCAGTAGTGAATCTCAGGTGGAGATACTAACTGTCTAGTCTTGTAGATAGTGTGTCTTATGTCGTCTCTGTACTCTCAGGTCCTAGGAGTCAGTATATCTGAGATTTTGGCATGATGTCTCGAGATTTTGTATCTTACCTTGTACAGTTAACAAGGTGGGTTTTGTTGTAATGCTCGAGATGTGTTTATTACAGAGATGTGTCAATGGATCAGTTTGTAAATGACCTATCATGTTGTTTATGAAAGAGTTTTTATCTTTCAACGATCTCTTTACAAAAGTTTTAAATTTTTAGTGATTTTTGATAATTCCGCTGTTAATCGCTTCCGCATTCGTTAATTTGATTGTCAGTTTGGTGTCGGTCGTTTCAAGTGGTATCAGAGCTCTAGGTTCACTGAGTCTAAAGAGACATAGGAGTTAGGTAGTAGAGTATGTTCTAAGTGTCCTCCAGTGTATCTGATGATAACTTCTGCTCATATAGGAGGAGAAGAACTTGAAGATGACTGGATCGGATGAGGAGTTGGCTGTGGAGAGCAACAATACTGCACCAAGAAGAGGTGCAGAGGAGCAAGCAATAGAGGGACAATTACCTAAGATTCCCCTAGCTAACCCAACCATGATAAGGAATTCTTCCTTAGGAATCATTGTTGGGGAATTTAGGGCTACCGTGATGTATCTAGTGGATCAAGCACTAGCAATACAACCCAGATTACCAGCTCCTAAGGATGATGTTTTGGATATCAACAGAATATGTGAACCACAACAACAGGTTGAAGCAATGGTAAATGATGAAGCTTTGAACCTAAAGCAAGTCAGTGCTAAACCTTAGTCTGATGAATCAATATACAATAATATAGGGGTTAGAATACAACCAGAGACCAGGACCTGCTATAGGTGTAGGAAGCCTGGACATATCATAAATAATTGTCCAGAAGAGAAATATAAAGGAAGAATGGAGAAAAGGCCTATCCAAACCCAGGAGTAGAGACCTGGTAGTTCTAAAAGGAAGAAGTTTCTGGTGTCACCAACACAACCAGGACCTAGTACACCAAGACAATGGTCATCCAAAAAGGGTAAAGAACCCTTCAGACCATACTGGGCACCTAGAATTTGCTACATATGTAGGCAGGTTGGACATCTGGCAAGAAATTTCCCAGCCAGAAATGTTACGGCAAATAAACCTCTGAGGCAGAATCAGCTTGATACAATGAATAATCCTCGAGTCATGACATGTTAGATGAAATAAATGTTATTCTTATATGTCTTTTTATGATCTCTTGGACAAAACTGAGAAAGTAATTGATTGAACTTTTCTTAATTAATCCTATAAGGACATATAATGTTGTATAAAATAGATGTTTCATGTTACATGCTTACCTCCATAAAAAGGATGAAGTATTAAAGAGATGTCTGGATAAAATTCAGTAATGTTAGATCTTATACTTGTGATAATAGGAAAAGAGAAGGAAAATGGTAGTATACAAATGCATATTACCTTATCTCAGTATTTATATACCCTGGCCAGGTATACAATTGTTGATGATAAAGTAAATATGGAAACTCCTAGATTGTTATCTTTTTTATTGCTCTGATCAAGTAGTCATTCTGAAACAATCTAATGAGTATCAAGAAATAAGAAATATAGGAATAAGGGAGGTCAACCCTGTCCAGTAAAGATGTAAGAATAATAATAAAGATCCTCCCCATAATGTGAAAATGTGATGGAATCATAAGATGTTTCATGAATGGTTGAAAATACATGATATAACAAGAGGAATATGATCCCTTATTCTCTTTCTTTCCAGGGACATGGCAATCAAGTGGGTCTTAGGACACTTGATGTGCATAATATAAAGATGTTTATGTGAAGTATACCTAAAAAGGTATCAGTTTATCTTGGACTTTAGTTCCAAGTTGAGGATATATGTAACAAGTAATGTTCCAAGATGAAAGGAAGATAAGATGTAATGTGTTGATAACACATGTAATAGGTAACAAGATAAGAATGTAATAATATATCAAATGATTTATGTTGATTACCTGGAATGGTCAACTATGAAATCAAATTAAACATGTAAAATATTATGAACATCACTTGTTAGGGGTTTATGTTTTTCATAAACATATCTTTCTCCAAGATATCTATCAAATAAGTCCTTGATTGATAAGTAACTTTTCCCTATGATAAGAGAATGTACAACTAATGCGTTACTTAGTGTAAGTAATAAGGAAAGTTAGTATGGTGTTATCAGGTGAGATGACACAATCAAGGTATGAAAGGACTTATATAGTCTCAAAATAGATGACAGAGTATGATTGTGATTTTAAGAAAATGTTGATTTAACTAAGGAACATGAGAGTATATGTCCCATGTGAATCTTTCCATGGAAAAACTTGAGTGGAGAAACTTTGTATTGAACAAAACTCTATGATGTTCCATAATAATGAAATGTCACTTGAAGACATAATTGTATAATGCTTAAATAATATCTGCTTTGCCTTTTCTTTCTGGGATTTCAGGGACGAAATCCTTGTTAGGGGTTTATAATTTGTAACATCCCTGACCTGGGTTATGAACTAACCCCAGGTGTTTTTATTAATCATGTGATTAAATGCTTGTGGTTATTTGTTGATAATGTAATTAAAGCTCCTGAGGAATATATATTTCCCTTTCTGTCCTTTTAAACAATATTGTAATATTGTTTTGTTAAAAGTGGACTTATGTGAAAATTACCCAATTAAAGGGGTTAACTTGCAAACTGCACATGTTTCGATGTTCCTCTGATGATAATACATCATAAGAATGAATATGATGAAGTATTATGGATTCTCCAAGCTTGGGCACCAAAAGGTAGCTTGTGGAGCCATCCTTGTGCTTTAAACTCTAGTTTTGGTATAAAGTGCAATTTCCCAAAAACATGGGGAGAAACATGTAAAATATACCTTCTAGAATATCTTTTATGACTCTTGGCATCAATTAGAGTAAAAATGATAAAGTGGGCGCATCATTTGAATAAACAAATAAGAAGGATAACCCTTGTAACTAAATAACCAAGTTATAAGCCTAATAACCCTTCTATATGTGCAACTTAGTAAAACGTTGGCTTTCTTCACCTTTAGACCTTGGGTTTAAGATGAGTTTTTCTTATGTATGGAAGGGAGAAACGTGGCTTAGAAGAAGGGAAGGACCTAGATGAGAAATGGAGAAACAAGTTGTCCTTATGTTGGAATTTCACCCAAAGTATATATACACCTCTTCTCACTTAGCAAGGATCGTTTCCTTCACTTCCCTTCTTATCTCCTTGCTTAGACCGACTTAGGACAGAGATCTGGAGCAGAGGAGGATGGATAAGGAGTTCTAGGTAAGCTTTGGTCATCTTCTTGCTCGGATTCATGGAGGAATTCATGGTGGAAGGTTGGTTTTATGGTCTTCCTTACTTGTTTCCTCTTTCTAGCCATCTTTTCCCAACCTTTCCTTGGAGAAACACCCTTGGCCGACCTGTGGAGCTCAAGAAACCATTAAAGGCTTGAAGCTTGGAATCTTGGAGCTCAAGGAACGACCTTAAGGCGGTTTTTATAACTCTAAACCTTTTGCTTTCTTATGCATATCTTTGTTCTTGCAATTAGTACTACGTTCTTCTTGTTTCCCACTCTTCCTTGCTTTCTTGCAACTAAAACCATGAAGAACAGACCTTGATCTGGAGGTAGAAGAAGATGGGCATGATTACCAATGTTACTTTATCAAACGGTCTTGTTTTCCCCCCTTTGGCCAAACGGTTTGCAAAACCGTTTGAAGGGCAAACGGTTTCACAAGGTCGGTTGGAGAAAACGGTCTCCAAGACCGTTTGAGGGCATTGACCAAGCATTGACCGTTTGGTATTTCTGTTCATAATTATGTAGGATAATGACCCACCAAATTGGAGGGGTTAACTCCAAAGAAATCGTAGGTTGAAGGCCAATCAATTAGGCAAATCGAATTGAATTAAATGCTGATTTTCAGTCTGATTAACTTGAACGTTTTGGGAAAACGGTATCAAGACCATTTTAGTGCGTTGACCAAGCATTGACCGTGTGGGATTACTGTTCCTAATGATGTGGTATAATTACCTACCAAATTTGATAGGTTAACTCCCAAGGAATCATGAGTTAAAGGCTAAACAATTAGGTAATTGAATTGAATAAGTGCTGATTTTTCCAATATGATTAATTGAAGTTTTTGGGAAAACGGTCTCAAGACCATTTGAAGGCGTTGACCAAGCATTGACCGTTTGGGATTCCTGTTCATAATTATGTTGGTTAATAACCCTCCAAATTTGAGGGATTAACTCTAAAGGAATCGTGAGTTGAAGGCTAATCAATTATGCAAACCCTAATTGGATTAAGTGCTGACTTTCAAATTGATTGATATGACTTTTTAGGTTTTCTTGCCCAAACGGTCTCAAGACCGTTTGGAGGTCACCCAAGACCGTTTGGAGGTCTAGGGTTAGATATGGTTAAGTGTTTGAAGGACAAAAGATATGGTGTTAACCCTAATCGACTAAGTGTTGGATTTGCATTGAATTGAGTTGATTGTTTGGGGTTGATTGTCCCAAACGGTCTCAATACCGTTTTTGGATCACCCAAATGGTCTCAACACCGTTTGGGGGTCACCCCAAGACCGTTTGGAGGTCTGGGGTCAAGTATAGTTGATCAATTGAAGGTCCAAAGGTACCAATTATATTGCAATTAAGTGTTGAATTGTTGATCAACTCGATAGACCAATCCTTGATGAATTTTCACTAGAATCCAAAGGATGGATGGGCCAAACGGTCTCAAGACCGTTTGGAGATCATCCAAAAGGTCTCAAGACCGTTTGGTGGTCACCCAAGACCGTTTGGAGGTCTAGGATTGAGTATGGTTAGGTGTTTAAAGGTCTAAAGGTACCAAGTTGATATACAATACAATGCTGATTTGGTGATCAATCCAATGATCCAAACCTTAATTGGATGGCTTGGATTTGAGTGATATGATGGGAAAACGGTCTCAAGACCGTTTGGAGGTCATCCAAACGACCTCCAGACCGTTTGGGGTCAGGTCATACCCAATTTGGATGATGGTTCTATGGTTTCAAAGTAACTAGTCTTACATTGATTAGTATTGAAGGATCATCAATTCCAAACCCTAATTCAATTGAATCAAACCCTAATTGATGAACGATTTAGGGTTATTTAAGGGTCAAATCAGTTGAAGGGTGACCTATTAAACTCAATTGAGGTATGAGTATAGGTCCAATTGATGTTTGGTTCCATGAATTCAATGATTGAAGTAATCAACATTGGAAACCCTAATTCAATTGGATACCTTATGTAATGGAGGTCCAATGTGATTAAATCTTTGGGAATTAAGATGATGAATGTTCTATTGATCCAATAATGATTAGTAATGATAATCAATGAAGGTATGAAGGTTGAAACCCTAATAATACCTAAGTGATTAGAACCAATTAAAGGGAGAATTCTTAATTATTTATAGGATTAATAGCTTGATACACTATGTTAACCATAGTAGCATGTACTTGATTGAAGGGTTGATGTGACCTAATCAAGTTAAAAGAATGAAAGATTAGAATACATATATATATAAATATGAATCATGTAATGATCTTATGTAGCACGACCGTGTAAGGGAGCTCGGCCGTGGTAGCCTTACTTTGCACAACCGTGCAAGGTGGCACGGCCGTGGTGTCCTATAAAGAAATTGAAAAGTTTTGGTATTGTGTTGACATTGTTATATATACATGTCCTTATTTGTATAAGTCATACAGATTGATATTATGAGGTGATCATAGCCAGGTAAGAGTTATGATGTCATATTCCTTGAAAACAATTATATGCTTTTAGAGTAATGATATGTGAAAAGTATATACATTGCTTCAATCAAGGTCATGATGTTAGTTAAGAAATGATATCCAATTGATAATTGATGTGAGTTAGACCTGATACATTTAGTATTCTACTTTTATAGCTGTTGTTCTAATGATTAATGCTTGGAAACATGATTGATGCTAAAAGAATGCTTGAATGTACCTAACTAATCAAGTATAATCATATCATGTAGAGCCCTGACCATAGATCCATCATTGTCAGAGACCAAATGATGGTGAAACAGGTTTTCCTAAGGGAACTCCTGGAGCATATATTTTTGAGTATATGGGGGTATATGGACGTGAATATCCTTACGTCCTAGTGTAGGAATTGATGTAGATGTACTTTAATCTTTCAACCCTTCACTATATATTCATACCGGGTGATGTACCACAAATCTCCTGAAGAAATTACTAATACCGCATCGATGAGAGATAAACAAGAAATCTTTCGATGACGATGAGAGTTCAGATCTCCACTGTAACTCTATAGTGAAGTTTCCATAATAACCTGGATAGCTACTACAGCAGAGACACAAGATGTCCTGCAAATAAATCCTCTTACTGACTGAGGAAGATGAGGTCATAAGAATCTGGCTCTTTTGATGACGTATGTATGGTACCGACGTGATTTTTATAAATGGTCAGTTGGAGTATGAGCGGTATACCTCATCTCCGCAGGGCATAATAATGTTTGAAAAATATAATCAGCCATATAGTATAACTGCTTAAGTTGTACTACGAGAAACAATGATTGATTTTACATTGTTGATTTTAATAGTCTGTTCAAGTTTCTAGAATACATGTTCTACATATGCTTTAATGAGGTGATTGCTTAAGTAAATGTTGTTTTACTTATTACCAAACCTGCTGTTGATATTTTCAGTTACTTTGCTTCTGTTATTCCTTATATGCTATAACAAAGCCTCTGGCGGAGAGTTATAACTCTCGCTGGGATAATTATTTAAATTGTCTCACTTCCGTGGGATTCTACTTTTTAGGTAGACGCCGAGGAAGAAGGAATCCATTTAAGAATGAGCAACAACAACATCAACAACATTAGGGGCAGTAGTGAATCTCAGGTGGAGATACTAACTGTCTAGTCTTGTAGATAGTGTGTCTTATGTCGTCTTTGTACTCTCAGTCCTAGGAGTCAGTATATCTGAGATTTTGGCATGATGCCTCGAGATTTTGTATCTTACCTTGTACAGTTAACAAGGTGGGTTTTGTTGTAATGCTCGAGATGTGTTTATTATAGAGATATATCAATGGATCAGTTTGTAAATGACCTATCATGTTGTTTATGAAAGAGTTTTTATCTTTCGAAGATCTCTTTACAAAAGTTTTAAATTTTTAGTGATTTTTGATAATTCCTCTGCTAATCGCTTCCGCATTCGTTAATTTGATTGTCAGTTTGGTGTCGGTCATTTCAATGGCTCTCTCGAGGCTCCAACAATGTTTCTCCATGTGATGGAGGATATGCATAGTAGCTTCCCCACTAATCAGCCTTAATAGGCTCAAATTTGTCTATAGCACAGTTTTGTTGTGCAACATGGCCGTGGTGGCTTCATGTTGCATGGCCGTGCTGCCTGGCACGGCCGTGCTGCCTGGCACGGCCGTGCTGCCTGGCACGGCTGTGCTGTAGTCCTTTGGTAATTTTACTCAATTTTGCTTTAGAATCCAGGGACTTTGTGTATTTTTCATGCAAATGACCACGGTCGTGTTGATGTGCCATGGCCGTGGTGGTCCCTATAGCTGCTACTCTCAAAATGAGGAACATCAAACACTCAAAAGCTTGACCCAAAGTGGTTTTTCTTTGAATCCTTCTCTCAATTGTACTCAAATTTCCTTCATTTCACCCTATTATCACCTACACATCTTAAAACTAAACACAAACTATTAAATACAAGTGTGTGTGTGTGTGTTTTCTTGGAAAGTGTAAAAATAAAGAAAAAGTATCAAAAAGTGAAGGTTCGGTATAAAATATCCCAAACATATGTGAATTGCCTCCCACTAGTGCTAAGTTTCATGCCTTCATCTAGGCTTCTTGGTGATTTTTGATTCATTCATCCATTTGGAATTCTCATGTGTCCATTCTTGCAAAACATGCATCCCTCATTAGCACTCAATTTGTTTTCCTCATCCCTTTCATCACAATAATAATCACCAATTTCATCACCTTGGTGTCCTCTCAAATGCCCATTTGGACTTGTGAAGTGACCATGTCCAATACCCCTATCTCGGACTCTTCAGGGTTGGGGTATTGTACATGTTGATGTTGATCTTCATGTCCATGAATGAGACTGTCATAGTGCCACTGTACACATGAATGTCTATTTTAGTTGTAGATAAGAACGACCTTCCTAAGATGATGGGAATCTTCCTATCCTCCGGCTCCATATCAAGTACAATGAAATATGCCGAGAACACCACGCCTTTTTCTTTATCTGTCATCACCAAGACATCATCCACTCTACTCCTAGGCACTTTTATGGATCTATCTGCCAACTGGAGAGTGCAATGTTTCGGCTTCAACTTGCCTAATCCCAGCTCAACATAGACATTGCACGACATCAAATTCACACTAGATCCCAAATCAAGTAAAGACTTGTCTATGCGATGTCCCCCTATGTAACTAGGTATGAGTGGGGCTCCTGGGTCCTTTCTCTTCACATGAAGTGAGTGTTGTATGATGGAGCTCACTTGTTTAGTTAATCTCAACTTCTTTAGAATCCTCCCCGTTGACCTTCTTTTCATAGTGCATAGGTTCTTGAGGAACTTGGCAAAAGATGGGATTTCCTTAATAGCATCCAAAAGCAAAATGTTCACCTTCACTTGGCAAAACACCTCAAAAATATCAACATTGTGCTTTTTCCTCCTTTTCAATTCCGGTGGCTCATCTAGTGCTTCCACGAATGGAGGATCACTAGTTTTTGTTGTACTTGCATGAACATGAGGCAGAACACTAGGGATTGTAGGACCTACAAAGGGGTATGTGGTGGATCACATGGAATCCCAAACTCAACATGCAATATCACAACATCATCTTTAGCAATATCAATAATAGTATCACCACTTGGCTTCCTTTGCTTTGCTTTATCGACTTTTCTTTGACTTGCGGGATGCTCAAGAGTTTTCCCACTCCTTAGAACTATCATAACACTACCTTGATCATGGTGGACAGGGGGAGCATGTTGTGGCTATGGAGGAGGTGGAGGTGACACTTGGGGTTGAAATTGAGGTGGAGAAGAGAATTGAGGGGGAGGAGAGAATTGGGGTTGGAAAGTAAAGTTTTGGGAGATTTGAGATGAGGGAGGTGGTGGAGGAGTGTAAGGCTTCAAATAGTCTTGGAAGGAGTGAATGGGATGTACTTGCATGGGGGTGGGTTATCGAAAATGTGGGAAGAAGGCATAGGTCCACTTGCTTCATGGAGGCTCATGATATGTTTTGAAGACATTTTTTCTTCTTAGAGAGCAATTATGAAAGATAGTTTCTCTATTCTCTCTTCTAACCTTACAACATCTCTTTGAACATCATCAAACACTTTCAATCTAGAGAAAACCTCTTCCTCAAACCTTAAGCTAAATGTCAGACTTTGGGGTTCCTGGTAGTCAAAGGAGTGAGGTGTCTTCTTTTCTTCCCCATAGAACTCAATAGCATTGATTGAATGACAGGGATGTTTGGCAACTTGGTTTCTCATGAAGGTCACCATTTCACCAAACATTTTCATCAATTGTGGGCTTGAATCATCATGAGCTGGAGATGTCACACCAAAAGATAGGTCACTGCCACTGACCATACTAGAAGCTTTTATCCTTGAACTTTCTGCCAAACTCTCAAACAATGACCATGTCTCCTCGGGTGGTTTATCCATAAAAAATCCCCCATAAGAAGAATCCACTGTAGTTTGACTTGCATGAGATAGACTAGAGTAGAAGGACTGAACTAGCTGCCACAAAGGGATCTTGTGTTGTGGACATTCTCTCAATATCTTTTGAAATCTCTCCCAAGCCTTGTGGAATCGCTCACTATCTATTTGACTGAAACTTGCTATTACACGCTGCATTTGTGTGAGCTTTGCTACAGAGTAGAATTTCCTTAAGAAAGAATTGATCTCCCCAACTCAAGATGTCCTTTCTTGAATCATACCACTCTTTGGATTTATCTTTGAGGGAGAAGGAGAACAAAGTCAACCTGGTTGTATCATCACTTGTTGTTGGCATCCTGAAGGTGGAGCATACTTCAAAAAAGGAGTCTAGGTGCTTGTAGGGGTTCTCAGTCTCTGCGTTGTAGAAGATGGGAAGGAGCCCCATGAGACCTGGAGGGATGGAGAATTGCTCCCCTATCATTTGATCAACCCTTCTAGCAATTGGCGATTTGTAGTTGCTAGGCATAAAGTAGTCTTGAAGTGGCTTGTGAAGTGCACTTTTGCCTTCCATCTTGTCTTCCCCCAAATGGCTTGTCACGTGCACAAAGAACAAGAAAACAAAAGAGAACAAGTTAGTAAACCAATATACACAAAAAATGCAAAGAATAATGAATAAAGAATAACAATGGTATGGGTAGTAGGAAAAGTCAAAGAAAAACTAACTATCTAGGACGAGCACCTCTAAGCCCCAACAACGACGCCAAAATAGCTTGAAGTGCTCCCGCCAATGGTGTTACATAGTACTCAATTGGAGTTTTGAATAGATGCAACCTCGCGAATGGAAGCACACAGTGGATTCACTTTCAAAATTTATAAAACCTAAACGGGATACCTACGTCTACCAAAACACTACACCTGCAAGCACACGAGGTCATCTCATAGTATAGGTAAGCAACAAGTATAAGGTTGATTCATAGGGAGAGGAGGGGGCACTAGAGCTAATTTAGTTTCACTAGGTTCCTACTGCGGAGACTAGGGTTAAGGGTTTGAAGGTTGTTTTTATTGTTAAGCTATTATGAACAAATGAGGAATTAAAGGCAAGAATGAAATCTAAGTTAACCCTAGGCTAGAGTAAGGCTAAATAGGAAAGAAAGGATTAAGCTAGGTATGAAAAGGCAAATCACACTAAGGCAAGCAAGAGAGATGCAAAAGGGAAATTAAAGAGCTAAACTAACATGAAAAAGGCAAGATCAAGGCAAGAAGATGACTAAGCAAGAAAAAAAACTAATTAAGCTAAGCAAGCACAAAACTAGGGTTTTAAGTAGTAAAGAGAGGTGTGGGTTGTTTAGGGTATGAAATTGTCAATGATGTTGGGGGTGATAACAAGAAAGCATTACTCATCCATTTAGATTATCTAAACCAAACAACTGGCTAGAGTCTAATAAATTAACCTAAACTACTAAGTGGCCATGGATGAGATGGGATATGTATAGGGGAACTAGTCCCTAACAACTCCCATTACCCTTACGAGGCTCAATTGAGTTTGGGATTAGGTTCAATTCAAGTAGAGTCCAATCAAGTATAGGTTTCTAGATTAGACATTCCTAGGGAAATTAGGGGCCGAGGGTAGTAATGGGGAGGTGAAATTAGGGTTTTGGACCCCAATTCCCCCACATTCTAGCCTTGAGAAGGCTCCATGCTAATTGCACTAGAATTATCTAATCCAGATACTTATATCTCTCAATTAGGATTAGGGAGATTGATTAGGATTTAGGAAGATGGGAGGAAACCTAGGGATCCAAGAATTGGACCTAGGGGCAAATCCCAAAATTCACACATATAAGCAATTTGCCTAAATTCCTAGGTGATTTCACACACAAACCAACAAGAGATCCATGGAGAATGAGATAGAAATAGAATATAATCATTAAAAAATGGAATTAAACGTTTGCATGTCATTTCCCCCCAACATGGTATCAAAGTAACATAATTTCCCCCAAACAATCCACCCAACGAGCCAAGCTACTCATAACAAAGCAAAATACAAAAAGAGAGGGGAAAGAATGAGTAGAGGAGTGAAAAGCCATGATGAGCTCTGTGAAGACTCCTCCTTCTCCACCTCCTAGAAGCTGTAGCTCGAGCTCCCTCCTCCAAGGCAGGTGAATGGCATGGTTGCATGGTGGAAATGGGTGAAAACAATGGAAAATTAGGGTTTTGGTGGTGGAAATGGTGAAATAGAGGTGAAATGAGGTGGGAATGGATGGAGGACAAAATGGGGAGGCTAGAGTGGCTGTAGGGTAGCTAAGGGTGGCCAACATTGTGCCCCAACCACCACTTAGGTATATATAGGTGTGGGGGGGAAGCACTAGGTCAAGTAGGGGCAAAATAGGTAAAGCAATGAAAAAAGGGTAGGTTTTGTGAGTTGCACGGCCGTGGTGGGTAGGGGTAAGCACGGACATGGTGGTGTACAATGGTCATGTCAATTAAAATGGTGGAGATCACATGGATATGTACATGGATGGCCACTGTCGTGGGGGGTCACCACAACTGTGGTGGGGACCTTTTACCATGGGCATAACACTCACCACGACCGTTTTGACCATATTCATCAAATTCTAGAAGTTACAATGATTTTTGTGATTGGGGCATGTCCAACACAGCTGTGGTGGAGTACCACGGCCGTTTTGGTGTCCCTCTCATGTACTTGAGCATTGAACTTGATCATCCATGGAGGGTATTTCTTCAAAACATTCTTTGACCAATTGGGGTAGGTTGGGAGTGGTTTTGGCCTCATTTTGGGCTCCTCCAAACCTAAGGAAACCCTAGATTGGACCATCTTCTTTCCATGCCATCAAGTAGTGGACCAAGTACCTATAAAACATGCAAAAAGCCTCCATAAGTTCATTTGATAGAAATAAGCATATTGGGGGAAATAACATGTAATCTAACTAGTATAGATGTGATTGAAATGCAATATGACACAAGATGAAGCCCTAAAATAGGGATGAATAAGTTGATAATTTTAGATATGTAAGGAAAATAAAGGAGGCGCTTTAAATTGTTGGTACTCCAATTCATCTTTTTTGAGTGACATAGTCATCTATGAATGTGTACTATCACCAGATGCTTATCTATTTGCCTAAATTACATGCGAATTATTGAATTTGACCTAATTATAATGTTTAGGGTTTGTATGCACATTGATTTGGTTAGTAACACTAAAGGTTAATCTTAAATAGGTGAATACATAAGACGTATATTAATTAAATTGGGAGTGGCGCTTAATACCTTGAATTCATTCGTTTTTCTTTGGGTAACAAACTACTCCCCATCTTTGGTGTCCAGGTAGTTCCATTGCTCAGTGGCTGCCTTCTGCCTCAATTTATTTTTTAAAGAGAATACAAACAAAAATTATTAGTATAGAGTTAGTCAAAAAGTGATCAATGTCTAGAATTGGAAATCAATCAAGAACCTCTTCTCAGCATCGCGTATGTAATCTCGGGTGAGATTTGTCCTATAGTTCCTTACGACCCTCCCACAGTGTTGCATCACACAATTACAATTTATCTTTTCATCCATATCAAATATACTCTGCAAAATAGAATTTTTATTAACTACTATCCTAAAAATTAATAATCTACAAAAATAGAATTGCAAATAATAATAACTCACACATAGTTCCTTCCATACTAAATCTTTCTTCCCCTTAGTAACTTTATGCCAGGATTCAAAAATAGGACTACAATGGTTGTGAGTAAGAACCCCAAGATATGAAATAAATGAGTTGTGGTTCACTCCAACTGGATTTCCTGCATGATCGAAGTCCACAGCCAGTTTGGGTCCATTGCCACTTTGCTATAGTAACTTGTTCATTGTTTTGATGCCCCTCACTTTCTCAATTTTTTTTTGCTGCTCATCAAGTGCCCCAATTTCTTCAGGGGGTACATCACCAACCTAAAATTTGACAAAAAAACACATTTACATGATATAACTATAAATGAACATATATATAGAAACCTCAGGGATATATTTTTATAACTTACATTGTGAGGCGGCACATTGACATCCTCACCCTCACGATAATCATCAGCACGGTCACGAGGAGAATGCTCAGCCATCTGAAAGTTCACATTCACATTGTAAAGTTCACATTGTAAAGTTGTAAAGTTCACATTGTAAAGTTCACATTCACATTGTAAAGTAATTCACATTGTAAAGTTCACATACAGAAAAATAAAACATATAACAAATATAAACATGCATGCCTCTAATATTGTGATCTTTTATCAATTAACTATCCTTCATTGTGATCTACGTGCACATACAAGTCATCGTTAGCTTCAATATTTGGTGGTAATGACAAACCAACTGAGAATGGGCTGGATTCAATATACTTATCATAGTATTGTTCTTCCTTTATTGGATTTTCAATGAACTATCTTTTCCCATGAAGAACAACCGACCATTTATCATTTGCAGGATCATCGATATAAAATACTTCTTTCGCTTGTGATGCCAATATGAATGGTTCACCCTTCTCGCCAATCTTTTCAAAGTTCACTAATGTGAAACCCAATTCATCAACTATAACTCCTTTGGTGTTATCAATCCAATTACATTTAAAGAGATGAATTTTGAAATCTACATAGTCAAACTCCCGTATGTCTTCAATGACATCATAATATGACATTTTAGCTTCACATGGACTCTTATCCTTTACACTTGCAAAAAACAATGAAGACGCTTGAAGGGTGACCCCACTATTTTGGATAACACTCTTATCATCTTGACACTTTTTGTAATATGAGAATCCATTAATGTCAAACCCTTCATAAGACATAACATTAAATTTTGGTTTAAAGGCAAGGCATTGGATAGTTTCAGTAAGATTATCTGGTGTTTGAGAAAGTTGATGTAAGATTTTATGTTCAAACTACTTAATAAATGTCTTGTTATGCTCTCTAGAAAGCCACATTAAATTGGATCAAGGATATTCTCTTGATGAAATTGGTATGTTCCTCGATATAAACACTCACTTCGTCGATGTTCTGTGAAATATACAAGTGACCTTGTTCAAACTGCTCACGACTGATTACTTTCATCCGTGATCCCAAAATTCCTTCTCAAAAATGCTCCACAATAATCTTGTCATTAAGAGGAGTGTCATTAGCACTCAGAAAGTCATTGCAAAAATCCATAACCTCTCTCGCCACATAACCCTCAATAATACTCCCTACAAGCCGATAACGGTTTCAAACATCACCTTTAAAAACGCTCATGTATCGTTCAAAGGGATACATCCAATGTAAGAAAATTAGTCCCAACATTTTCACTTCCCTAGTCAAGTGGACAACAAGATGTACCATGATATCAAAGAACAATGGAGGAAAATACATCTCAAGCTAACATAGGGTAACAACCACTTCTCTTTGCAATTTATCAAGAGTATCAGGGTCAATAACTTTGCTACACATACTGTTGAAAAAGAAACAAAGTCTGGTGATTGCAAACCTTACATGCTTCGACAATATAGATCAAATTGCCATAGGAAATATTTGTTGCATTAGAGTGTGACAATCATGAGATTTAAGACCTATCAACTTCATATCTTTCATTGATCCCAATGTACAGATGTTGGATGAGTAACCCTGTGGCACATTAACCTTTACCAATCATTCACAAAAAACTTTCTTCTCCTTTCTCGACAATGTGTATCAAGCGGAAGGTAAGTATGTTTACCGATCAACTACTAAATACTTCAATTAATTTTGTCCTTATTCCCATTTCACATAGGTCCATTATGTATTTTATCGCATCTTTAGTCTTACCTGGTATATTCAATAGAGTATCAATGATGCTATCACAAAAAATTTTCTCAATGTGCAAGACATCGATACAGTGTCTGACTGCCAAAGAACTCAAATAAGGAAGATCCCAAAATATTGACTTCTTCTTGAATAAAGATTTTTTACTTCATGTGGCCATCATACATTGTGATCTCTTAACAAATTCATTGGAAAAGTCTTTTACTCTTTCATAGACATCCTCCCCTGGTATAGGTTTAAGTGCACTCCATTCCTCATTTCGTCCATTGAATGCTTTGTGCAACATACGATACAGATGGAATTTTGGAAGAAACCTTCAATGAACAAGATATACAGTCTTGCTTCCATGTTTTAGTCATATCGAATCAGTGTTTTATTCACATATAGAACACACTTTAGATCCTTTGACACTATATCCAAACAAATTCCCATATACTGGAAAGTCATTCACATTGCAAAACAACATAGCATGTAAACGAAATATCTCTCTTCGTGAAGCATCATAGGTCATCACACCTTCACCCCAGAGTTTTTTCAATTCATCAATCAGTGGTTCAAGATAAATGTCGATATCATTTCCAGGTTATTTAGGGGCCAATATCAACAAGGACAACATAACATACTTATTTTTCATACACAACCAGGGAGGAAGATTATATATAACAAGCATAACTGGCCAAGTGCTATGTTGGCTGCTCAATGTCCCGTGTGGATTCATCCCATATATACAAAGCCCAAGTCTTAGATTTGTGACTTCTTCACCAAATTCAGGGTATAATAAATCAATCTTCTTCCACTGTGGGGAATCTGACACATGTCGTAGGATCCCATCATTATTTTTCATAACATCTTCATGCCATCTCAAATTCTTCACATCTATCAGATTGGCAAACGAGCGTTGAAACTGTGGTATTATAGGTAGATACCACATCACCTTGGCAGGAGAACCAGTTTTGGACTCCCTCGAAGTCGTCAATTTATACCATGACGCACCACATTTGGGACAATCTTTCAAATCCACATAGTCCTTTTGAAATAATACACAATTAGTCGAGCATGCATGTATTTTCTTAGCCTCCGTTCCCATTGGGCACAACGATTTCTTTAACCGGTATGTTGAGAATGGCAGCTCATTTCCTTGAGGAAGAATTTTTTCAACAAAGACAACAATGATGTGAAGCTTTTGCCGCTCCATCTATTGTTAGCTTTCAGATTATACAATCTCAACACATCATTAATGTAACGACCCCGCCTTCCAATAACCCCCAATTAAGGTAGACGAAGAGGTCAGATCCATTCTCCCAATTAACTGGATCAATGGTTTGGCAAATAATCAATAACAATTATCAAATTCTACTAACTAAACTAACAACGGGTAGAAAATAAAACTTTGCATACCTTTTCAAAAACTTGGATATCTACTTCTATCCACATCTAGAGTCTATTCTAACTAATCCTCCTTGTACTTTAATTCTTATTTAATTCCACATATGTCGCTTTACTATTTGTCCTTTTCAATCGTGTACCTAAAATGCTGACAAACAAAATTTCAGTCAGCATAAATGAATATGCTGGTATGTGGGGACAACCAAAATTCAAAAAATATGACTAACAATCTAAATATCACAATCAAGTTAATTAACAAGACAAATTTACACTTTCAATGTGACATTCTCCATTGCTTTTTCCCTAACCCTGGCATACCCCCTTTCGGGTGTCTCTTTTTCCATTGACTTAAGGCCACCTTCTCATTCCCGAGCATGGTGCTTGGGGTCACCCTTCATGGTGCGCTTTAGTCATGCAATATCATAGGCCACCTTCTCAATCCCAAGCTTGGTGCCTGGGGTCACCACTCATGGTGCCCATTGGTCTTCCCTCTTGGACTTGACCTTTTTGCATCATCCATCAGGGTGGCATGTAGGTGCGAGAATACACACTTATTTTACAATTGTGATAATAATAGTGACTTTATAATTTGCAAGTATGAACATCTGTTACAACCCCAATTTTGGGTTCATTTGGTGAGAAATGTAATTTCTCATATTAAAGAAATTGGAACAAATAATGATATAATTTGTTTTGAATGCATGAATTTCATTTACAATAGCCTTGATGATTGTGTTGTGGGCTTTATTGGCTTTTGGGCCCAATAACAAGGAAATTCAATTAATTAATTAATAATTGAGAATTTGAGAAAAGAAAGATGTGGAAACCTCTAGAAGGCAAAATAATGTGATCCAAAGATGGATTTCGTGCCTCTTGGATTCCTTGGGTTCCAAGGAGTCCAAAAATTGCAAATATAAAGCAATAAGAAAAGAAAAGATCAATTAGATATTTCTTTATTAAGAAAGAAATTGAAAATAATGATTAAATATCGAAAATAAGTGGAAAGAGGTATAATTGAGTTATCCTTGGTGGATTTTCGTATCCAAAGGGTTTCTACTATTAAAAGGAAAATAAAAAGAGAGTTAAAAAGAGAAATCCTCAAAAAGAGATATTTCAATAAAAGATAAGGAAAATATGTGAAATAGACATAAATAATAGAAAAGGCAAAGGAATATTTTCCTAAAATGGGATTTCATGCCTATAGGGTTCCTTGAGGTCCAAGGAATCCATGATGATAAGATAATGGCAAAAGAAAGAATAATCACCAATTAATTTTGTTTTATTAATGAATAACTTGCATGCGAAGGAAATACCCTTTTTCATTTGGAAATTGGGTGTCAAAATTTATACACGTGTAGATAATGCCAAGATGGAGTTTTCCCTGAAATTTGAGAAGAAAAGGGTAAACGAGGAGAGAGATATGATTATCACAAGTTTCCTTTATTTAATACATATTTTTATTGGTTTTAAAAAGTTGGAAACAAGGGGAGGCGATGGTAGCCATTAGATTATCCAGGTGGTCCAAAGGACTACCGATCTGACGGTAGATGTGTATCTTCTACCTCAACTAGCAGAAGGAAAGGGACTGGTAAAACATGTTATTCCCAAGTCGATTTTCTTGGATAACAAGATACCAGGAAAGAATCAAAGACCACGAGGGTCTTTAGGACTTGTTTCCGCACTCAGTCGACCTAACGTTTAGGGTGGTTTGAGAGATCTAGAAGAAACGCCCAAAACCGCAGGGAACCATGGCGGCAGTGGAGGTTTGGGAACCCTAATTCGGAGCCCCACCTATATATATAGGACTGCCTTTGGTTTCGGCCAAGTCCTACGATCTCAAACGACATGGTTCAAGCTCTATTTTCCCTCTATCTCTCTGGATTGTTTTCCCTCTGGCAGCAAGTCCGTCGTGGAACCATTGCAGCCTGGTTCCTGAAGAAGAAGGAGGATGGATGACAACAGCCATCAGATTAAAGTCCACCATGGGCTCGCAATAGATCCAACGAATCTGTGTTGAGGCAGCAGCGCGCGATCAGAGAGAGTAGAGGGGGCATGTTCCCTTGGTTCCGCAAGCTCCATGGCTTGGGATAGCTGGGCGATCAGTGCCCCTTGCACACTGGATAGGCATGGCCGGATGGTGAGAAGGCTAGCCAAGAGGGGGAGAAGCCCAATTTTGTGCTTGTGGAAGTCCGAGGTGGTGAAGAAAGGCGCCGGGGTAGGCTAGCAGATCTTCACCTAGCTGATCCGCATTTCCTCTGTTCTATAGAGGAAACAGAGGAGCAGGGCTCCCGTCTATGCGAGGAAGAAGCACTACTAAAAAAGAGGTCTTTAACTATAAAAAAAAATTGTAGCGAAAACCCCATATTTTGTAGAGAAAGGCTTTAACTACATATTTCTTTACACATACAAATTGTAGTATATGCTCGTATAGCTAAAGCCTTTAACTATATTTATCAAATATGTAGTTAGATAATCCATTTGCTACAAATTCATATGTATCCAGAAGCGTAGCTAGATATTGTCTTTACATATATAAATATAGGTATAATTATAGCTAAATATGCCTACAATTGTATATATAGTCAGTATGTAGCAAAAACATGAAGTTAATACAAATTTTATGTAGTTAATTTGTAGGGAAAGGCAGCATCTACTGCACACATATATATGTAGTTGGATTATGCACTACCTACATATGTAGTGCCACATATACATATATGTATAGTTTGATTATTCATGTATTGTGTAATTAGTCCAGAAGCTCTTTTAGTAACAAATTTGTAGTAGTTAGACCAAATTATGCTCTTTATGCCAACAAAGTTACTTTCATTTATATTGAAACGTCAAATGTACATGGGGAGGACGTATACCTTGCCCCTATTACATAATGTGTACAAAGAAAAGGATATACATATACTAATAAATTCGGTGAGGTCTACACGCATCTTCGAAAAAGAGTATGTATCTTTCTTGACCATTTTTAGAATTGTTGTTGTCTTCTCCTTTTGTTCAATGAGTTGGCGATAGCATGGGTTCTTGTGTTGCACAAAGTTGTCTGTTTTTCTTGATGAGTGGATTGATTTTGTTGAATGGAAGAAGTCTTGATTTGAAGATTGTAGCATCGCCCGTCATAGTGACATCTTTCTATTAAAACTTGGACCATCCATAGATGTTCTAGGAATCTTCTTTGTACTATGTTTTGTTGGACTTGATCTAGACCCAAAGAGGGATTCTTGTTTAGTAGTAAGTTGACATTGAGGCCTTTTTTTATCATGCATCATATATAGTTTGCTTCATTAGAACTTAATACACGACCTCTTAAACTGCTAATATTGACAATGTCTGACTAGATAAATCATTATAGTGAGACACGTGCACATATATACCTGTGAAGAGGAGTACATACAACAGCCTTTGTTCACCAAGATCTACCTTCTACTTGGACAACATAAAAAACTCTCTAGTAGCCTATGCTCACCAGGATGTTCACCTATATATCAAGGATGTTCATGGTGAGGAATAAATTCACATGAGATTTCCTTTCTAGGAACTAATAACAAGGAAGGTTTACCTCCATTTCTACACATATAGCAACGAGAAAAAAATGCAGAAAGACTTGTCAAGCCCTTCAAGAATTCCTATGAAGCAACATGATCATAGATGCCCCTACATTGGTCGAAACTCTACTGGAGATGAGATTCAAAAACACCTTAAGAAGCCATATGAAACTGCAAAAGATCCAAAAAGACAAAAAAAATCCATTAAACAACTTCTGAAGAAAATTCAAATCATTACCAGTGTGTTTGAGCAGCACTGTGAAGAAAATTCAAATCATTACCAGTGTGTTCGAGAAGCACAATGAACAAAATTCAACTTATGAAGAAAATTCAAAGAGGTGAGATTCAAATCATTACCATACATTGTGATTCAAGTGAAATGCTGATTTTTCAGCAGCAAGAAGGAATTCTGAAAGGGAATGGATCTCACAAGAGAAAGTTTGAGTCATGTCATAATCATCTTCAAAAACTGTGGGTTCACATAAACCCTTAGAAGGAGAATTCAACAACCAATAACAACCTGAATAGACCAAGCTTTTTCAGATAGATTCCAGTAGCTGTAACATTAAAACTGAATAGGGCAACCAAAATAGATCCAAGAACTCAACCTAAAAACAAGCATGGTCTACTTCAATGTTTACAAATAAAAGACTATTCAAATGAGAGCAGGAAATAGAAAGAGTCCAATCCTTTAGTCTGTAGCAAGCAATAAAATTAAGTAGCAGAAGCATGCAATAAAAGTTGAATTCAGAACAACCAGTCTAGAGTCACATAATATTTGGACTTCTTGTAGGCCCAATCCTTTGTACGTTGCCAGGAGGAAACTTGCTCATCTTCTGCTTCTTAGACCCAACAAAGTGGATTAAAAAGGGCTCTCACCAGCCTTGGATGGGGTTATGATGGAGTCCACAGGGAAGATACAAGGAATTCCTTATTGTTTGTGCTGATTATATCGATGAAGAGGATGTAAGTTCAGATTCTGGTGTTGAATCTAAAAACTTTGAATGAAGGATTTTTATTCTGATGTTGGGCAAGATTGCCTCTCTACGGCCATTTCCATTTTGAAGCATACTGAGGGCGGATTGGATGTGGACATTGTTTGCAACAGTGCTTGGTATACTATAGTTGATCTATCCTAAATAACACGAAAATGCCAACACCTCACACCTCTTTTATCCAGATTGAACTGTATGTCTTTGAAAGTTGTAACTTGATGATGCAAACGGCATTCTCAATTTGCTAAAAAATGAGGAATGAGGAATATAGTAGACCTTAACTGCTTATTGCTACAAATACAACTGGAGGCAGATAAAAATGAGAGGTGCAGTTTGTAATTCAGATTTGGCTTAATTGGGTAAATCTGGAAGGTTTTTGAAGCAAAAGTAAAGGGGTTATCCTATCTGTCCAATAACCACACAAACCCCAGGATGTGTAGCAGGGAGGTAAGCCTGCTACATTAGTATCTCCACCATTGAGATGATAAAGCTATGCTTAATACATGAGTAATACTCTCCAGGTTCTTCTTAATTTGTGTTTATATTTTACGGTGTGACTTGGTCAATGCTTACACATTCTGTTCATTTATTACTCACAATATTTCTATCAGGTGTCAATGTTATACCCAAGTACACTATATTTGTAATGGTTTTATTTCTCCATTAGTATCTAGCTAGCAAAGATCATGTTACCTTATCTTTGGGCAACACCCCAAATTCTGCGAAGAACTGAAGTATTTCTTTATTACACTATGAGAACATATTATTCCATGACAAGCCTCTTGAACCTTCACTCGGTATATCCCTTATATCCACAAGTTGACAGAAATTTCAGTATTTATAATGAGGTTGTCCAGTTGCTTTTTGTTTGTTCTATTGCTAGTGCAATACTAGCACATATATGGTTTCTGTTCTCAGATCTATGCATTATTCTTAATGGAGGCACTGCACATGTTTGTCGTAGTTCATATAGCTAGCCAGACCTATGAAACTCACTGTGTATTTCTTACCTGTGGGTATTGTTTCCTCCCTTTTGTTGTTTTTCAATCAATTTTTCTTTGGGCAATTTCTTACACATTCCTATGCATCGATTTCCTTGACATCTTCAGTGTTCATCATGATCCCCTTGTGTCTTAATGAGGGTGGCAAACTATAAACTGCTTTTATATAAAAACATAAGGGAACAGTGATTTATATATTGTTTTTCTGCCGAAGTTGTAACCTAGGTTTTTTATACTTAGCCCCAATCTAACTAGTTTTGAAAGGTTTGTATTTCGTGAACTCTCATTCAAATTTCATTATTTAATGCAATAATGAGTCCATCATATTTTATAGTAGTTAATTGATGAAAAGAGTGAATGAAGTGGGGTGTATAGGGCTGATTCTTGTCGCAGTACAACAGGGGATAAGATTTCGATTTAAGTGTACTTGGGAGTAGAGAAAGTGGGAAATGGATAAAAGTGACTGATAGACTATACAGATATTGAATCTCTAATCTTACCAACCTGATAGCTTTTTTCTTTAGAACTCCATAAGAAAAAGAAAACAACAATAAAAAGACAATATCATTCACATCAAAGCCTTGCACAGTCCAGCATCATCGCTCTATGAAAGACTTGAGCTCAAACTAAAGTCATTCAGCAGATCAGTGAGGTAGGTACTCATCTTTCCTACTACAAAATTTGTTGAAGCTTAGTTTATCTAAGAGAAGATCAACCAACAAGAATAGTTTGGGATAGTTTCGTTGGTCTTCTAGAATCACAGGAACATGTTGGGACCGTGTAGGCGTGACTGGCTTCAGGTAAGTACCAGACACTTAGTGGTTGTATGCAACGGTCAGTTAGGGCAACTGGAGACCTCCTCCCTGGCGCATAACTTCTCTTTGGTGATTTGGAAGAGCCTCCTGACACCTCGCCTACACTAGCTGCCCCCAAGAAAAATGGAATTCGGCGATTGGATATGTCGTGACCAACTTCATCATTGTCTGGTATGCCGGCAAAAAGAAAATATGTGAGGTAAATCTATTTTTTGGCTGTTATCTATTTGGTGTGCTTTGTTACTTATAACTGATATCATTTCGGATAGAAATTTGGCTACTGTTTCTCAGTACTTCAGCTATAACTTTGGTAGCTGCTATGTTTTTGAATGGATCATAGTGTTGGGATTAGGAATATAATCCAGCCCATGTCTTAGTGGGATTTAGACTTGGGAGGGTTGGTTTGTGCTACCAATCCTAATAGGAGTCAAATCTTAAATAGTAGGAATATGACTTCCTATGTGCAACATGCAGTTGGACTAGGATTCGAACTAGGACTAGAATTCCTGGTTGCAATCACATGCATGGAGGCCTATAAATAGAGGCCCCTGGGGAGGCCTTTGGATTATCCACCGGTTGAGGTGTGAGTTCTCCAGTTGCTTGTTGGTGCCTTCTGTGGTAGAGGGTGCCAGAGAACAAGAACAACTGGTAGAGAAGCTCTCTTATTTTTTAAGAGAGGGCCAACGACTTTGCCTTGAAGCAAAGTAGCGGTTGGCGGTTGCTACCCGGATTTAGGGGTAATTAAATCTGGGAGGTGTGAGTTGTAATTTTATTACATAGTGCTTATTAGCGAGATTGCCCCGTGGTTTTTATCTCCTTATTGAGGGGAGAGTTTTCCACGTTAAATCTGGAGTTTTTCTTCTTTGGGTTTTATACGCTTGTTGGTAGCGCTTCCATGACAACTTTTCATCACATCCGGGACTGTATCGGTACAACATCCCCAACAAGTGGTATCAGAGAGAGGTTGCAGATACAAGTCCAGATGGGGAAAGATGAAGATGCGACAATGATAAAGTTGACAAGCACAAATTGGCAGATTTGGAAACCCAAGATGGAGGATATTCTCTATTGCAAAGATCTATACGATCCGATAGAGGGACAAAAGCCAGAGACTACATCTGATGCAGATTGGAAGAAGCTAAATAGGAAAACCGTCGGAACAGTGCGGAAGTGGCTCGACATCTCTGTATTCCATCACGTCTCAGAAGAGACCAATGCCAAAGATTTGTGGGAAAAGCTCAAGAAGTTATATGAGTGGAAGACTGCCACAAATAAAGCTTTCTTGATCCGAAAGTTGGTGAACCTCAAGTACCGGGATGGTACAAACATCTCCGAGCATATGAATGAATTCCAAAGCCTTGTAAATCAGTTGGGGTCCATGAAGATGGTTCTTGATGATGAACTTCAGGCTCTACTTCTTCTAGGATCGCTACCGGACAGTTGGGAGACACTCGTAGTGACAGTCAGCAATTCTGCATAGGAGGGCAAGTTGACACTTGACCAGGTGAAGAGCAGTGTACTGAATGAAGAGACTCGACGACGAGCCTCAGGCGACAGTGGATCAGAGGTGCACTGCACAGAGGGCAGAGGCGTTGATAGAGCGAGAGACCGTGGTATATCTAAGAGCCACGGTGAATCCCAAGACCGCGAGAAGTCTTGTGGTAGATCCAAGTCAAAGAATGGTAGAGGGCGCTTCCATTGCGGCAAGCCAGGTCACTTCAAAAGAGATTGCAAGATTTGGAAAAAGAAACATGGGTCTGAAGCCAAAGACAAGCAAGATGACGACAAGAATACTACAGCGACGACCTCATATGATAGGTGTGATGATGACGATGTGGTCTTAACAGTCCAAGAACAGTGTTTGCATGCTGATGAGGATGATTCTGAGTGGGTGGTGGATACTGCAGCTTCTTATCATGCTTCACCAAGTAAGGATTTCTTCACTTCATACAGGAGGGGAGACTTTGGGAGGGTGAACATGGGAAATTCCAGCTTCTCTAGAATTGTCGGGATTTGTGACATTTGTGTTCAGACAAGTGTTGGTTGCACGCTCACGCTGAAGGATGTTCGTCACGTTCCAGATTTGCGGCTGAGTTTGATCTCTGGTTCTTTCTTTGATAGAGAAGGTTGTCATCTTGATTTTGGTGGCGGCAAATGGAAGATCACCAAGGGGGCTTTGGTTATTGTACGTGGCAAACTGTCTCACACATTATACAAGACCAAGCTCAAAGTACTTAGAGACGGCAGTATACATGCAGTTGAGGATAACCAGACAGATCTATGGCACAAACGGTTAGGACACATGAGTGAGAAGGGCTTGAATCTTCTATCCAAGAAGAGGTTGATTCCTTGTGGCAAGGATAGTGGTCTCAGTTCATGTGATGCATGTCAGACAGGAAAGAAACGACGAGTTTCTTTCAAGACAAGGTCTGCGGTGAAGTCAAAGCTTCTACAGTTGGTTCATTCAGATGTCTGCGGTCTGTTTGAGATGGCTTCACTGGGAGGCAATAAGTATTTTGTCACATTCATTGATGATGCATCTAGGAAGGTGTGGGTCTACTTGCTGAAGACCAAGGATCAGGTTTTTCAATGTTTCCAAAAGTTCCATGCCATGGTAGAGCGGGAGACTGGTGAAAAATTAAAGTGTCTCCGAACGGACATTGGAGGAGAGTACACCTCCAGGGAGTTCCAGGCGTACTGCACGCAACATGGCCTACAACATGAGAGGACAGAGCCCGGCACACCACAACACAATGGTACAGCTGAAAGGATGAACTGTACTATTGTCGAGAAAGTGAGATGCATGTTGAAGACTGCAAAGTTGCCAAAGACATTTTGGGGTGAGGCAGTGAGAACTGCCTGCTATCTGATAAATCGATCTCCATCAGTTACTTTGGGGTTTGATATACCTGAGCATGTATGGACAGGTAAGGATGCATCCTACTCACATCTCCGAGTATTTGGATGCAAGGCATATGCTCATGTTCCCAAGGAAAAGAGGCAAAAGCTGGATGATAAAGCGGTGCCATGTATCTTTCTTGGCTCTGGAGATCAACAGTTTGGGTATAGGTTATGGGATCCAGTGAAAAAGACCATGACCAGACACAGAGATGTGACTTTTTGTGTGAGTCAGACAGTGACAGAGCCTGAGGTTGATGATGCAGAGGTTGTGGGATCAGGTGACAGTTCTTTAGACGATGAGTATGAGGATGATTTAGCTTCTTCACAGGTGCAATCTTCTGATGATGAAGAAGAGCGACATAATCACCATGAGCAGCAGAGTGATAGCACATCAAGTGGTCCAGTTCCAGACGCACAGACGAGTGATTCAACTTCACAGGAAGAGACTTCTGGGCAGGGGGAGCAGGATCAGGACCAGACAGAGTCCTCAGAGTAGCAGCTGAGGAGGTCTGACAGAGTACGTCATCCTTCATCCAGATATCTGGCATCTCAGTATATCTTGCTTACTGATCAGGGGGAGCCAGAGATTTTTCAGGAGGCACAAACTCATAGAGACAGAGTACAGTGGCATCAGGCGATGCAGGAGGAGATGAATTCTTTGCAGAATAATGACACCTATGAGATTGTGGCACTTCCCAAGGGTTGGAGAGCACTAAAGAACAAGTGGATCTTCAGATACTTATGAGGCACGAGCAACACGTGTTTGATGTTTGGTGGTTCGGAACCAGTTCTAAAGGGCTTCGTTGATGCTGACATGGCAGGTGATATAGATCACAGGAAATCTACTTCTGGGTATATCCTCACTTTTGCAGGGGGAGCCATATCTTGGCAGTCCAGGTTGCAGAAGTGTGTTGCACTTTCAACTACAGAGGCAGAATACATTGCAGCAGCGGAAGCAGGAAAAGAAATTCTCTGGGTGGTGAGATTTCTAAGGGAGTTGGGGATGAATCAGATTGACCAGACTATTTTCTGTGATAGTCAGAGTGCCATTGACTTGAGCAAGAGCACAATGCATCATGCACGGACAAAGCACATTGATGTGAGATATCACTGGCTTCGTGATATTATAGAGAAGAAGTTGTTGACTCTGAAAAAAATCCATACTGAGAAGAATGCTTCTGATATGATGACCAAGGTGGTGACACAAGACAAGCTAGAGCTTTGTAAGAAGCTCTGCGGTGTACATTCCCAATGATGATCGTTGAAGACCACATCTCCCTCATGGGCTGGAGGGGGAGATTGTTGGGATTAGTAATATAATCCAGCCCATGTCTTAGTGGGATTTAGACTTGGGAGGGTTGGTTTATGCTACCAATCCTAATAGGAGTCAAATCTTGAATAGTAGGAATATGACTTCCTATGTGCAACATGCAGTTGGACTAGGATTCAAACTAGGACTAGAATTCCTAGTTGCAATCACATGCATGGAGGCCTATAAATAGAGGCCCCTGGGGAGGCCTTTGGATTATCCACCGGTTGAGGTGTGAGTTCTCCAGTTGCTTGTTGGTGCCTTCTGTGGTAGAGGGTGCCAGAGAACAAGAACAACTGGTAGAGAAGCTCTCTTGGTTTATAAGAGAGGGCCAGTGACTTTGCCTTGAAGCAAAGTAGCGGTTGGCGGTTGCTACCCGGATTTAGGGGTAATTAAATCTGGGAGGTGTGAGTTGTAATTTTATTACATAGTGCTTATTAGTGGGATTGCCCCGTGGTTTTTCTCTCCTTATTGAGGGGAGAGTTTTCCACGTTAAATCTGGTGTTTTTCTTCTTTGGGTTTTATACGCTTGTTGGTAGCGCTTCCGTGACAACTTTTCATCACATCCGGGACTGTATCGGTACAACATCCCCAACACATAGGGTGGTTCAGTTTTAAGCATCCACTTGAGCATATGCAGTTGGTGTAACTTATTTCACATTTGAGTAAAGACAAAGGAGTTCATAAAAGGGACTATGGTACTGATAAATCCAAAAAAAAGAGGCGAAGTTTTTTTTGTGCGATGTTTAAACTTGTTATGCATTCAGATTGAATCCCTTGATATACCTCCAAGATCAAAAGTTATAGATCAGCAACCTTATCAGTGGAATGGTTTTGGTCGATACTGCAGCTCTTGTTGCAATTTCAACTGTGAGTAGGTTTAGTTCTCAAGTAGCCAATTAGAAAGTATGTTATTCTTCAGGTTCGGAGCTAGGATGCATAGTCGTCATACATACGATTGGTGGATGCACTCAGTGCCCAGTTCGTCAATGGTTTTTACTCCTGTGATTCTCAAGCAACAAGAAACAACAAACGATTATCTAATTTTGCACAGACGACGGAGGTTCCCAGATAGTTAAAGATCCATATTGTTGTTTTGGTTCTTTTTTCTTCTTTACTTCAAGTTTATATATTCTAAACGCTTCTGATATGCTGATATCTTGTTTGATGGCAATAATTTTGTGCAAATCATATAAATTCGTATAAAAAAAATACATGAGTAATAAAGAAAATCAAGGTATGATTGAACTCTTATGTGCTAGAAGATTGTAAGGATGGTGGTTATCTAACATTCACAAAAATGCAAAAAAAATGACTATAAGAGATTGGAGAAGTGCCTTATTTGGTGTGTTTTTTGATTGGGTAGTCAAATGGTTCTAGTGAATTTTCTATCTGTTCAGAAGGTAGTATCAATTAGAAAACTCATCCAGAAAATAGTATCAAACCCAGGTGGGATACTAATATGTCCACGTTTTTATCCTTAATACCCCAGAGACTTTGGTACACATTAAGCCAGAAAAAGATGTAATCTCTTGTTCAAACCAGCAAGATCAAATAAATTTTATGGGATCTTAGGAACATTAAAAACTTCTATTGCATTTTTCCGCAACTCAGTAGCATAAGAACAACAACACATCATAAGAGAAAACATTTATTACACATGAGCAAGCAGTAGTTACCTACTATCAGTAGGACTGATTATTAGGAGAGTCTGAGTCATGATGGCTAGCTTCCAGTCAGCATATAGATTCTCCAACAAGGATAATATTTCTGAATAAAATACATACCCCTTCCCTATAATATACTATTCATAGGCTTGCACAGTTATGTATACGTCAAAGTTTTCACGTACCAAAAGCACAGAAAAACCTATCAAAACAAAAAAGCTAACCTGCTGGTATTCTAGATTGTATAATGTGCTCAGATATACACTCTCCTAAAACTTTTACTGACCTATTTAATCTTCAAAATAACTGAAAATTTTGATCTATGGGATCCACTCCTTGAATGAGAGCAATGCCTCTGTCTTTCCTCCCTGTCTCAATGTCTATGGAGAAGAAAATTTGTTCAATTGCAGTTAGCTATTTAAGCAAGAATGATAAGCCATGTGCTAAACTATGAAGCAATAAACAAAGATACTATAGAAGAGAAAATGGACCGGAGTGACATATCCATTGCAGGGGCATCAAGTTCAGTTCAAAAATAAATGGTATATAAAATAGAATATAGCCAATAACGTTGATATAAACATAGGATAACTATTACCCTAGTCAGAATTTAATATTGTGAGGGAGGGAGGTTCTTGGGAAGCCCCGACCCTTCAATTGTCATAACCTATTAACATGGTGCAAGTTGTTGCAAATATCAATTCTGAAGAAAATACGTAAATAACCATGCTACATGGGAGAGCTAAGACATGCTTTTAGATTCAATCTTATGGACATATATAGAGAACTTGAACCCAACAAGCAAATACCATAGGAAGTAGGTAAAAAGTTCATTTTTTATAACAAAGTTCAAATATTGAAATTCAGTATAAATCTTGAGCTTTTGTTACAATATTTTATCAAGTGGTTAATCATAAATGCATAAACATCCAAATTGTAGATTTTTCCAAATTATAGGATCTTTGCACTGACAAAAAATTTAAGTACCTAAAAACATTGATAGCATAACATAGATTGAAGTTATTCAAAGGTTCATACTGGTAATGCTCGCGCATTAGCTCAGAGCTACTTAAGGGAGCTTTTATTCATTGGAGAGGAAGATAGAGCTATTCATATGGTTGAGATCTTAGTAAATTTGAATGTAGAAACCTCTAGTTAGTTGCAAACTGAATTCCACATCTTATGTCAATTTAGTTGCATTTGAATGTCCCTGGTTAGTATCATCTTCAGTAGATGGACAAACTGCATTTATTGACATGAGCAAACTACTATAGTGGCTTATCCACTTCCGGACTATGATATAATGCTAAGAAATCTTCTGTGTCAATGATAGGTGGCTCTGAGGTATCCATTCTCGTAGTGGCACTAGAAAAACAAAGTCAGTGAGGAGATACAATGTTGAAGATAATAGCTAGAGAGGGCACAAAAGTGAAATAGCAATTAATAAATGGTACCACTTATCCATGGTCAGATGAACGAGCAATGGGTTTTACATTAGTAGTATGTTCAGTAGCTTTTATCTAGTTTCAAAAGTTAGTTCCACACTAGGAGTTAACTCAAATTACATAACCATTTAATATAATTTCAAGAATAAACATGTTGAATAGCAATAGCAATGCCACAACGTTTATTTATGCATGGACAACTATGACTGGACTGACTGAACACCAATAATTATAATAGAAGGAAAAGGTTTGAAGACCTTACTTTGTTCGTAGTGTGACTGTACATTGGTCATTTATCTCTCATTAATCATAATGGATCTGGATAAACATTAAGTTATAAATGACATTATAGAGAGGGATGAATTCATAGCAAGCAGCCTAACGTTCAGTTCATTGTCATTCAGGAACTTCACCTAAACAAGGCACCGACAAAGAGTGGCAATGAGTGCCAACAACCATTGTGTTGTTAGGGAATCATTGCATAGATCAACGTGAATATCATACGTATTGGAATTTTACTCTGGATTATTCAAATGGAAACTCCACGAAGCTAAAGCTTGGGTGAATGTCTGATGTAAATGCAAATAAGAACAGTGGGACATAACAAATACTCCACATGGTTGTTGAAGGACGCCATTCTGACACAAATGCCTCATTAAAATACTTGATGATCACCTTAAGATCGATTTATATTGAATAGTAAATATAATTTTATGAAAAGGCCCTAATTTAATATTCAAAGTTAGAGAAAAAAGCAGGGTGTAGAATGTACAGGGATCTCACTTTGGTAATCCTCTTGGGAAGGGATGAGAAGTCATTTAAGAGGTTCCAGTTCAGACATAAGCTTTGCAAAAGATGGGCACAAGCTTGAAGCCTTTGAATGAGAATGATAAGCCAAACTCATGGGCCTTTCAATGTGAAGAATGTTTAGTGTGTTTGGTTGTTGACCCATCTATGAAATTCAATAATATAGTATCTATCTGAGATGAGCTATATTGCTTCCTGGGGTCACTCTATCAAATGAAAAAAACACAGAGATTGGTCCAGAACCGTGGTTATTAGGAGATGATTAATGTTTTAGCGTTGGAAAAGTAGGTGAAACATATTTGGGAAGATATTTCTTCTTATGTTTCAAGACTAAAATGAAACAACACGATACCATTTTTTATAACAGAAGAGAAATGATCCATAAGTTTAAATGCCCAGAACGGATACTCATGTTGTGTCATTAGCATGAAGATTATCTAAAGATGAAGCGGCAACACCTTCTGAGATTCCAGAATTGTAGCCGTAGAAGGTAATGCATGAACTTCACCTCAGTTAATTTCCATTCTGACATGCCGATTAGTCCTCAATGGCCCCATCTTATAGTATAGAATCGTTGATTTTCAAGAATGAGTAAAATTACAATTGCGCTATGGGATTTAGAAATTGTTCTACGTTAAAACAATGAGGGATGTCAATTGTATATCATCACATCACTCCCAGTTCCTAGTTAACTGTTAGCAAAATCTAGAGATCTAAAAACTGATAAGTAAAAGAAAACATAGGAAATAAAAGCAGAAAAAAAGGGAGAAGCATCTTTTCTTTGTTAGGCAGCGAGCTGTAAACTCACAGGACAACACAACTCAATATTTGGGTGGTGGTGTGAGCATGAATTAGTTTCAGCACTGCCGAGATTCTATAGTTGGGATGAAGAAAAATAAGGACAAAAGGGAGGAAAGATGCTTGTTGGCATGAACCTTTTTGTAGATGTGCAAATCGTTAACATCTTAAGGTATGCACAATGGATCAAAACGCTCTTCATGCAGCACAACATGAATTGTGATCTTTCCGTAATCAAATATAGAATTGGTTGGTTCCTTATTCAAGCAAAAGGTGAACTAGAAAACTGGAGCAGGCATGAGGATGAGGTGATGAAAGGATGGGCACATAAAATACAAATTAACTTCACTGGGATGCCAAAAAGGCAGTTGTCAATAGCTCGCAATTTGGTCTAGCGCCAATGGAACAGAGACGCTGACATCAGGTCTCTAGCGCCGATGGAGCTGAGATGCTGACATCAGGTCTACTTGAGAGAAAACACCAACTCCACCACCACCTAATCAGAGGAACATTTGAGAATTGAAAAAACAACTACAGAGGATGGCATTGCTGCTATACCCGTCTTGGTCTGTGGGCCAACTCTATTTGCATTTGCAACTGCTATTACATTCACATCAGGGCCTGGTTGAGGCCGCTGCAGCAACATTGAGGCCTCTTTGGAGCCACCATCCAAGCTATGAGGCTACTGGTGTGGCTGAGAAATCTTCTAGGGAGGCACTACCCCTGCTCCAAAATAGCAGCAGCTGCTTCCAGCCTACACAAGGCATCTTCTACTAGTAACACGCCTCCTTTGGAACCACTAGCCCTGCTCCAAGTCTGCTGCAACAACTCTATGGCCTGTTTGAGGCCACTAGTGCTCCTAACACAAGCACAACTCAGAAAACCACCCTGCCCTGCACATGCTTGAAACATCTAACACTTCTCCAAGGTCTTTATTGCTGCTCACAGGTCTATTCACCCCAGATCCATCCCAATGTCTGGAAAGGTAATATAGTAGGCACCAAAACTAGTATATCCCCCCCCCCAAAGTGAAGACAACCTTCTAATAAAAGATCATAGACATGGAGAAAAAGAACATGTTATGATACTCCCAGACAAACTATACAAGTATGTTACAAATTTATCAATACAAATCATTGTGAATGTTGCTCGTAGTGAATACGAATATATAGACTCTAAGAAGGCAATGGCTAAGGAAGAGTACAACTCACAATCATTGCCTTAGTTTCAATAGCTACGAAAAATATTAAATGGTGTATTTTCCCTTAATCCAACTATCCTCGCCATACTGCACCCTCGACACAGATGCCACCAACCATATAAAAGGTAAAATTGCCTATTATGATACTTCCTTACAAACTTTAGAAGTATGTTACAAATAAAATGAAATCCCATGAATAAGAATCACTGTGTATGCTGCTAGTATTGACTATGAATATAAAGAGACTAAGAACGCAGTGACTAAGGAAGAGTACAACTCAGAATCACTGCCTTAGTCTCAATAGCTAAGAAAGATATTATATGGTGTGTTTTCCCTTAGTCAATTATCCTCACCATATTCCAACCTTGACATGGATGCCACCAACCATATGAAAGGTAAAATAGCCTAATTCCTAAATCCTAGCTAGAATTGAACCTTGTGTATAGATTCATGTCTCTTTATTCTTTCCTATAGATTTCTACATATGTTAGTTACTAAACTTAGTAAACAAATTACATGCTCGTGTAACAGTCTCTCAGAAGGTTATTAGAGAAGAATTGGAGTTCCAAAGACCTCCACTATCTTCGCTAAGCGAACTCTGTGTCAAAAACATGTGCTACTGCAACTTTTCTTCTGATACGCGGCATCCTACTTCAACTCTTCACTCTCTCCTCTACGCATTAGTATAGCAAGGGAGGAGTATAGAACAATAACTGTATTAAGATATTATGGATGTCCTTGGGAGTACTAACAATTATAGCTACTGAAAAAAAAATATATAGGATTGAATGTGTCATGTCAATTGAGCAAACACCAAGGATCACCTTTAGGGTATAATGTCATTGCAAGTGTTGTTAATCTTTTTAGCATTCATTTACTTCGCCATTTAGGATTTTTTTGTGACAACAGGGGAATAATCTTCCTCCTCTATCCCCACCAGGACCCATTCCTATGAAGGCCCAACACAGGGTGCATTACCATGAGCAGTCGTAGTTGGTCATTGCAAACCAGAGCACCATCAAAAGTTCTCAGGGATTATTACGCCCATGGCAGGACTTGAACCTGAGACATCCCACTTGCAATGATTACACCTCTGTGTTAACATATTTATTTTTATGTTATTTATTTTTGGCTCTTTAGTATCTTGTTTTTTATTCCATATTGGTGAACTTTGTTTGTTTTTTATTCCATCTCAACTTTGAAGAGTTCCAAGTAGACACACATGCATATTGAAATACTATCTTCAATTATTATATAAGGAATTAGCAACTTCCAGGCTAATGAGATAAATATTATTTTAAAAGACAAGAAGTGGGTAAAGGTAGAAGGTCAGAGTAAATGTACCTCTTTCCCAAGAACATGCCCATTCTACCCTCGCATCTCTGACGTTTGTGGAGTGTGAAGCCTCTATATTTGGAACTATCCCTAGAGGCTTCGCACTCCACTTTCCGATTCACTGTGGGTCTTCATGGCCATGAGGACAAGTAATAAAAATAGAGAGAGTTTGTAACATACATCATTAAAACATTTTGTTTAATATTCAAGGCCTTTATTTTTAGTTTCTCTCAATTGTTTGATTTCAGATATGACAGCCAGATTTCAGATGAATGCACAAACAAAGTTATTTATAGCCATGGTTGATCAGATTACTCGGATCAGAATGATTGGTAAGTAGGATTTCCATTTCCTTAATGTACATCTAACTTAGCCTCTCATGTCCTCATTTACCAACTTACAAGAACAAATAATAAGTAACATATGTATAGATAATAGATCCCAGACATAACTATTACTATTTAGTAAATAACTATAAAAAAATAGGACAATGCTATATTAAATCCCAAACACAACAAATTAACACATGTGATCCCACCTCCCTTCTTTGTCATGTTGCCCAAGGCTAACCAAGTGTTCATTTCAGCATCACCTTCAATTATTTTGGCAAGTTGCAATTCTTGCAGTGAGTGTGATTTAACTCTTCAAATCCATTTTTCATATACAACAAAGTGAACTTTATATGGGCAACAAGATCACATGGAGCATGGGTTCAAAGAAGGTCCATTTTATCAACATCATGCAAGGACAAGTGGTATGGACTGGAAGCTACTGCTGGAATATCCAGGTCAGGGTACATCTTACTCTAATACTTGGATGTGGACTTCAGTTTTCATCCTATGGCAAACCCTTTCTGCCCCCTCTCTACGCTAACCACTCCTATGATTGTGTCCTTTAACACCATGCAAAGGAGATATATGGTTCTCAATAGACCAATAAAAGAGGGGATTGGAGGGTGTTACTTCAAACAAGAGAGGTGAAGGGGAAGCTTACTAATTCATGTGGCTCAATGTCGCTCGCTACTGTGATATATATATTTACATATAGTATCAAACTCAAACTATATGGGGAGGTCATAAACATAGATGTATATCAAATGAAATGTAACTAAACCAAATAAACTCTCATCAAAATGTTTCATGTCACTCGTTTTTTCCCATTCCTTGTATGTGATTGCTTAATATACAAGTGTAAAATCAAGGTATTTTACCACGACGAAAATAGTAAAATGAAATTGAAGATACATATCTTACATGATTCGATTGAGAAACAAACATGTAAAAGTATTTTAATCATATCCATCAATCATTGCATAACATTTATATATGTTAGTGGTTATAAGTCAACAAATTAGTAGTTCATGAGAAATGTGACTTCAATGAGCTATCAAACGTTGGACCACTGGGGATAACCATGACTCTCAGCTTATATGATGGAATATACAAAATGATGACCCTAAATACAATTTATTTTTTCTTTCTTTCCCAACAATACATTATTTTCAGGATGTAATCAATCCAACATATTGAATATTAAAGGGACACATATATACATATCCATTGTCGATATGGATGTGAAAGAAAACCATTAAGATCAATAGAACAAAATCCACATTGTTTGTGGTTGATACTAGAATCAAGTCTGGAGTTTGTATTAGTCAAAGATACACATACCTTTCTTTGAGAAGACAGAAGATAGATAATATGTATTTCCCAAGAGCCTTGCACCACTTTAGCAAGAATAGACGAGCATAAGCATCTTCATCCTAGTGTAAAGAATTTGTAATAGTATTGGGATATCTGGACATCATTTTGGGCAGTGTATCTACATCATCCATTTCATCCTACAAGTATCACATTGGTCATAGTATATTTCTAATTAGCTCTCACTCCAGGAACCACAATGAACACATCTATCTTATGATACAGCAAAAGAAAGACATGGGAGGCACGATCCTATGAACTACATTTAAAAACTAGAAAGGTCAATTGTATATCGTTTAAATGTCCACTACCATATACATATACGGTAAATGAAATAGAAAAGGTTATCACCAGATTTCACATCAATTGGCTGTAAAAAATTATCACTAGAGCCAGTATATGTTTTAGGACCAGGTGCTAAAAATTGAACAGCAAAATTTAGGAGAAATAAAAAGATACTTTCCATAAAAGGAGTTACAATAGAATGTACAACTAATATGCAGCCTGATTACTAGAATAAAAATAACAATCATAAGATGACATCCTACTACTTGTATTGTGTATACTTTACTAGCATGAACATAATCGATTAAGCAGAAATGGAACTGATGGAAATTTCTTGATTACAATAATCGAGAAAGAAATCACTACCTAAAGTTGTAGTTATTAAGATCTCCAGATTTTCTATAATAAGTGAAAATAGAGGTAGATCAGGGGAGGGGTATTTCTTCAGACATCCACCAACCTTAGTTTCACTCATGGTTCATATAGATTCCTCATATTCAACTAGAAACTATGTCTCCTTGATGTTGGGATGGTTGCAACATTCAAGGTCTGACTCAATTTTCTTAAATTCGAGATTCACACCACTGAGAACAAAAATAGTATGTCTCTTCCATTTTATGGTATACTATAAAAATGATAATCATTATAGGGACAGGTCTCATCTGCATTAAAAAATCAAGTATTTACCCTTGGTACTGAAGTACATTGTACTTGCAATACTTTGTGACATACACTGTGGATCGTGCAATTTCAGACTGTATTTGATTTAAACAAGCATTCCTACAAATATTATGAAGAAGAAATAATCAAGACTTATAAAGAACCGTTTGATTATATCTATGAACTCTTCATTAGGTCACTATCATCATGTATCACATGCAGTTTTGCAAAATGCCTATCTAACATCAATGACTGCAATTCTCAGTCATGACTCCTACATTTTTTTATGGATACTCAAGACATGGCAAATGCACTGCAATAGTATAAAATACAACTTTTTGTACCAGTATCCCTACAAGTAGAGGATCCAAGGTCATGAAGATTCTAGTGATGATACATTTGATTACTCTTCCCCGGTTCGCTATTTTATGATTTAATAGGCAAGTAAATGGGTTCATTATAGTCGTAATCTTATGCAAGCTCGATGTGTAGATTTAAAGTGAAAATCTAATCAATCAAGTTGAAAATGTAATAGATGCAAAGTATCAATGTGTGTTGCTCCTTACTTGCTTCGTTGATGTGAATTTGAAAGGAGAAATAAGCACTAAATCTATCAATTGGTATGTCTGATCTTGTTCAAGTAAGCCAAACACAAGCAATGGTTTAGCAAGGACAAAATATGTGATAGAATAAATGAAAGTGTAGTAATTATTAGCTCACTAATATACATGTAGCCACATAAATTGTGAACATATATTACATATTTGTTATTTGCACATCTACATCATGATTCTAGTTTAAACAAACATTCTAGAGTAACACTTACAAATAGACATACTAGTTGGTCCAGAAATGTGTTTGGAAACATGGGTAATGAAGTAATAGCTCAACTGCCATTACTAATGTGAAAAAATGACCCTTTACTATTTAGTAGTGTAGTCAAATATATCTCAATTGGCATTAGTAGTATGATATAACTCCATACCAATTAACACAAATCCAGAGTCGACGACAATGGTTACTTCATTATAACCATTTTTCTATGCTACTTGTAGATATACAATAATTATTATTATTGGGGGAGATCATATCTAACTATTTTCCCATGCACTATTTGTGTTAACTCTTATGTTACATTAACTCTGATGTTGAGATGGAAGAAGTGCTGGAAACCCACAATGTTATTCTCACATAGTAAAATGTTCTATGTACATATTCTTATATGTACAATGTAAATCTAACGACATCAATTATTGATAAACTTTTAATTCTTCACAGTGCCACATTTGCAAGTATCTAGCAAATTGGTCTACCTACTTAAAATTGTGAAATGTAAGTATCCAGTATGCTAAATCATATAGTTTCCTATATTTATAGACTACCCAACGAACTAATCTGACCCTTGTTTACACATCAAACATATAATTCTAGACATTAGTATTTTGAAACTGCATATGTAACAAATGTAATTTCATATGTAGATTTTTAAATAGTGGAAACCCACGGAAACAATACTCAAAGAAAAGTCCTCAAATCCATCCTAAACAATGATACTTTTAGTAGTTCATGAAGTCAAAGGTAAGAATACAACATTCATAGTTATAAAATTATGGCACCTTCTTGTTACCCTCACCACTCATGATAGTGAGTTGAACTCTTACACCATAGGCAACATGAAAAAACAACAACTGGGTTGATGCTCTTAGAGAGCTCCTTCCCATTGAAGAAGTCCTACAATAACTGTTGTACCTTTGGAATATAGAGCTCCTTCCCAGTACAATCTGCATCGTAATTATGTTTGTCATGTGCCTCTTCACCCATATCACTGTTCCCAAGCCTCCTTTCAAGATTTTCTGCAAGCATACTCCATGCAATTCACTTTCTCTGTTCTACAATATACATATTACTTAGCCTAACCTATTCTCTAATAATCAAATTTATGACAAATTATCTACATCAATATGATGATACTCAGTTTATAGTGAAGTTGGTCTTTATATGCCAACTTGAGGAACTTTTTCATGCTAGAATGACCATCGATTTGGCACCTCATATGATAAAGAAAAAGCAAAGAAATAATAGTTTCTTGCTTAATCTTTCTCAGCCAGAGTTGCCACCCTCTCTGGCCCACCCTCATAATGACCATTGCAGAAATCCTTCCACCTCCCCTCCCCTATCACTGGTGTCCACCCACCACACACCCGACTCCACCCTATCTGCTCCCTTTTCCCATGCACCTTGGAGGGACCAGAAGATTGTAACCCTAAAGGAAGATTGAGCGGTGGGTAGTGAGGGCACATAAGGAGCACGAAAGGAGTAAAGTGGTACATCAGCAACAAAGTGCCCCCTACATGTAGCTAACAAGTTAAGTTTTGGATAAATAAGACCTGACTTAATGATAGGTAGGGTGCTGATATGTGAAGCTAGATAGACTGGGAGACATCTGAAGTTGGGGTGATTGTCCCTTGCCTAAAGGGAATGTGGGACATGTTCAAGTTGACAAACATCATGAAATTAGCTGCTATGCCCTACAGGTGATGAAAGCTGCTTCATACAACAAAATTGATGTGCTCCTATTTTATTCAGGAACAATGACCAGAGAATAATCAAAGAAAGAGACATGTGTCGAGTAGGAAGCTCAGAACAGAGGATCAGAGAGGCACCAGTCTATTATGTTTCATAATAATTCTAAGCACATATTCAATAGGAAGAGGATGGTCTCTCTCCTAAGATCTACTTATCGGAAATAGAAAAATAAACACATAAATAAGTCCACCGCCCTAACCCATTTAATAATATACATAGAATAGTCAATAGGAAGAGGACATATGTATCAAGTTTTGAGTTAATAGATGAGATTTGTTGAAAGACGGTCAACAATAGCACCTATTTTTCTTACATCTATTCAAATAAAAGTAAAAACAATACATATCCGTCACAACCTTACTTGAGAGAGAGAGAGAATAGAGCCTCCATTTGTAGGTGGGTGGCCTCTGCCCCTTGGCTGCCTGTAAGGATGCCAAGCCCCTACATCTTTTAGGATTAGTTATCAAGGTGCCTGCCTAGGCGTTAGGGAAGGCACCTCAAAGTAGGTGCCCAACCTATTAAGTGCATTAAGTGGCATCTAAAGCCTTTTAGACCCATATTAAGCCATTTAAAGGCTAATTTAGCATGAATTGAGTTTAGATCAGGTCAAATTAGATCACCTTGAGTCATGTAATGGTTGAAATATGGTCTGATTTAGGCCAACTTCAGGTACAATTTTGGCAAATTATGTCTGATCTGGGGGAAAATAGGTCTAATTTGGGAAAATTAGGTTTAATATGTGCTCTGACCGTACGTGGATCCCACTCTGTGATGAGTTGGTAGGGAGTTGGTAGGGGGCAGTGGCCCCTTTCTTGGGGGTTCGGGGGGTTGCTTACTAGCGGCCTGGGGGCCAGTTGTCGACGGAGTAGTAGAGGGCTGAGGAAAGGGCGACGACAGTGGCGGCAGCGGTAGCAACATGCAACGACGGTGGCCTGGGGCTAGTTGTCGACAAAGTAGTGGATGGCCAACCAAAGGGCAACAGTGGCAGTGGCAGAGGAAGCAACAGGCAGCGATTGTGGTGGCAGTAGGCTACGACGGTAGTGGATAGAGGCTACGATGATAGAGGACAGAGGCAACGGACGGTGGATGAGGGTGGCGACCGTAGACAGAAGCAGTGGCTGCAGTGGTAGCGGTGGTAGGCAGCAGACAAGGGGGTGGCGGTGGCAGGTATGGTTGGAATGAGTTGGGATGGAGAACGATGGTTAGGCAGGACCTAACCCTAATATTTTTAGGGTTAGGCTCGGATACCACTTAATGTAAAACTACATGCTAACTTAAGATAAATGAAGCAATGGCTAAAAGATAATTTGTATTCATCAATTGTGTCCCTACATGGACGCAAATAGAGCCTTTATATAGGCTTTTAAAAGAAATACTAAGGTGGCGTAGCCAATGTGGGACTACACCACTTGACTTTACAAAAGCCCAAAAATGAGAAATAAAGGAAAAATAAAATAAAGCCTACTAATGAAACCTAACTAGTGACACGGCTCCATCTATGATCATAAGTGCGTAAAGGTGGGGCATCACCATGCTTTTAGAAAGCAGTATGCGGTGTATAGGTAGAGAGGGTACAAAATAGAGTATATGTAGTACGTGGGAGTATATACCGGTATGCGTGCGATATTACATTTTTTAATAAATTATTTAATATAGCATAAAAATATATATTAAGCATACAAATTATATACATAGTTCGTAGAACAAAAAATATGCTATATTTTAAGTGCCAATATGAATTTAGATGAATGGTATATTGAAATATTTATATATATGACACATGTAGCATATTTGATGTGTATTCATATTATGTACAAATATATGCATATTGACATGTAAATATGAGTGTTTAGTTTATTTTGTAGTTGAGCTCAAATCTATTTGGCACATTACTGTTTGGACTCCTAGTCTATTGGGCTTTTGTTGTGTCCTCTACTATATACAAGAGGGGTTTTCCCATCTAATAATACAACACATATAAGGGAATATCTCATTATCTCGTTTCTGTACAATAGTTTTCACTAGTCTCCCGTCCCCTTACACTTCGTGGCAAATCTGATTCAGACCTTGGTAGGAGTGCGACCATTGAGCACAATAGGAAAAGGAAACCAATGGTCTTTTGTGATTTCTTTCAGCTTTCATTAATATAATAAATGTGGGAAAATATATCATGAGATAAGTATTAGAAGAAACATAGAAAAACCACATAAGCAAATGAAGTAGTAGCAGCCCAGTAACATCTCTGCTAATATCGATAATCCTTGATCTACATCAAGACTAGCACATTAGACTATATGATGGTTATCAAGATATATTATAGTCCTATTAGTCCCTTATTGTATTTACATCTTATCTTGTTACTTACCTTGTCGTCTCTCTTTTTTAGATCAAATCATGTACCCGGGGAAATAAGCTTACACTCATCCAATAAGCTTACACTCATCCAATATAAAGCATAAAAGTTTTGCTCTCAAAATGATATAAATCATATACCGGTATCAATGAAAATGACGTAGGCCCCCTTCGCATATCCTAGACATCAACCCTCTTTTTTCTCCTCTAAATTTGAGATCAGTGCAGCTTTGGTATGGCATAACAAGATAGCAAGGTCATGAGTAGGTCCAGTATTGAGATGGAATATAGGGTCGCGGCGCATGCCATCTGAGCAATGTGGGAGAAAGCTCTTCTGTGAGTGTTACAAATTTGGGAACCACTATTCCTATGCTCGGGCTATCGGATAATGAATTCATTTTTCTCAATGCTAGCTACCTATTCATTAACTAAAGAACACCTTAAGAGAGAAGGTTCCGATGAGAAATGAAGTTAGTGCTCTCCTTCCATCTTTTTTTTTATTTTATTTGTTCAAATAGAATGAAACATCACTCCCTGTTTGATAAAATGAAGAGGACTCTTTCCTATTTTCATGACTAGAAAATTGTACCTATACAAACATGATCGGCATATTGATCTGTAACAGTGTTTCATCTCGCATTTTGCCATTCATACCCTGCAACACAGAAAAAAAATAGCATTGTCATGGAGAACTGAGAATAATTGCATGGTAATACAAGAACTATAGGGATGAATTTTACAAACTATGTAGGTTACAATAAGGGAAATTTTATGGTATATCACTTCCATTCTTAAAAACAAGGATAGCTCTGTATTGAGGCCCATTGACTAGATGACCAGAGAGGAATTTCGTGATCAACACATAATAGTTTTGACGAGCCATTTAAAAGCCCAGATGATGGATATTTTACCATTTTTTGTTATACGAGCACTTTATGATATCCAGTAATCATTATATGCTACATATATGCATGGATATTTCACCATTTTGTTTAGATGATAATATCACACCAAAAAAAATGATATGCATGGAACAGTAAAATTTCTATAAAAGTCACTCTGGCATATATATTATGAATGTCGATCAATTTGTGCCATAGTGGCAAAGCAGAGAGCCACATTTCAATTAAATGCCAACTGCTAAAATGCATGACTCCCGATTAACAACTTGTTATAGTGTCCAGCTTCCATCATAGAAGTCAAGTGCAATATTGTTAAATGTACTCCTCCGTGGAAGTTACAATGGAGGCCACAAAATAATTTTAAACAAATGGATTTTCTCTCTGTAGCATGTTCTTGGGGATCTTACAACAAAGTACCACTAATTACCTGTCACAAGTTAACCAGTGGGACCTGTCCAAAAGATAAATATCTATAAGCAGAGCCAAAGTTCTCGTAAGATGATATATTTATAATTTAGACGAGATATGGTGACCAACTTTACACATTGCGCCACCATAAAAGAAGTAACAAAAAAGGAGAAATACCTTGAATGGATAACCCAAACAAACAATCGCAGTGGCATTTACTTCTTCTTCAAGGGCTACCATACAACTTACTCTACACATAAATGTATCATACAAAAAGAGTAACATTAATCAAATTTAAGACAACTTAGTGATATCCGAAAGTAAAAGGTATGTGTATTACCTTGAACCCATTGACATTCCTACAAGTATCAAAGGATGCCCTGAGATGTTATGCCTAATTTTAGGAAATCAATGAGGGTGTAAAAGGTGCAAGGAAGAAGTTGTCGTATGGAACATAACCTCTAAAGCATGTGAGACTGGATGAAGATCAAGCCAAACAAAAGCACAGGTGAGTTGACAAACAGAATAGGTTGAACAAGTCAAGAAGGTTTGCTAATGAGTATGACCCTTTTGCTACTGAATTCACTAATGTATATATTCTGCTGGAACATTATAGGCATTGGAAATGAGAATGCAGTCAATGCCCTAAAGAGATGATATGCAAGTATGCTCCCAAAGTTGTTGCAGTTCAGAATCAAGAATCAGTAAGGAGACCTCCCTAATCACTATCCCCTGCCCGCATGTGAAATTCATGCACCAAAACACTTCAAGACTAAATATTTGTCCGAGAACCAAATAAAGAGTTGTCTACTATCCGTATTTACTTATGCCTAACTTAGTATGTAATGAAATCACATGCCTTTGCTTCCCTGTGGGTATATTTCACCATCTTGCAGTGAATATGGATGAACATGGGAAGCCACTGTCGATTTAGGCCCAGTTTGATTGGACCAAAAACCAAACCATTTAGTTCTAACTACACGATTATCTGCAACTCATCTGGTTGGTTTCTTGGAGATGCAACCCACAACAGGAAAATGAACTACACATCCCACTCTGTTTATGTAACACTTTTTGGAAAACGAACTGCACCCAATCTGGACGCAGTTGGTTTTCTTCCTCACGCTCAGCAAGTAATTCCCACAGATGATGTCGTCAATCGTGCCTATCTCCAGCAGTTCACTGACATCATCACATCTGAATAACGTAATCCCATATGGCAACTGCACTATACCAGATAATAACAATCTAAATCAACGAAGTCGATCCACACAGAACCAAATAGAAGATTTGTAGTTCCAACTCATCGCCTTTCAATTCCTATTTTAAAACTCATACCGTGAGTTGCAATTACATATAGCCAGGCGAGTCCTTAAATGGTATCCTATATCCAGATGAAGAATTGGGAATTCCTTTCAACTACTCATCGATAATGGTTGTGGAGAAGATACAAGTCAAGCATGCATAAATGAGGTTGAAATTACTGAACCTACTTTACCTACAAGCATGAACGACTGCCAGAAAAACTAGATATGCTTCTTAATATTTTCTAGACAAAATTTCAAATGAATAAGACATCACTATTGCACTACATTACATAATTAACAATGCAAAATAAAAAATGGATCGAGTCTGCATACCAAAGATTCAGCCTCGAAGATTTGGTCTCTTTCTCGATTTAAACCCAGTTTTTCGTGCCTTCAAATCTCAAGATCCTTTTTAAAAGATGTCTCATCAGAATATCTTCTACGTTTCCTCGCATGCCGTCCTTCAAATCCTCCCTTCGGTGGTCTGAGGGTCGGGTGCTACTCGAGGGAAGATGGGGATGGGTGCGAAGAAGACGGTGGGATTGTGACCGAATCAGGGGCTCCGACTGTGAGGAGAGGGGAATAGGGGTGTGCGGAAGAAAGTGTGGTGGTGGGTGGGGTACGAAGGGTTCTAGCGGAGTAGACGAGGGAGGTTGAGGAGTCAAACCTCAATGGAGAGTCACGCATCAATGGGGGAGTAGAAGGACCGCGCCGATAGGGAGGTGAGGGGGTGGGTGCGGCAAACTTGAAATTTTGATATGTATTGGTTATTTCAGACGGGGAGGGAGAGTCTGAAACAGTATTCTCAATTTATGGTCAATTTATATGTGTAGTCAAATTATAGCTATTATAAGTAACTATATTTTTTTTACTTACATTTTTTATATTTGTAAAGACAAACAAGTTTTAACTATAAATATGATATATGTAGTTAGAATAATTGTAGCCAAATCATACTTTTTTTGTAGTGAAGAACAGGGAATGGGCAACCGAGTTCCCAGCTAACCAGATCCAGGGTTGGATCCGCGAAGCCAAGGAAGAAGTCATCGCTAGAAAAAGAAATAAAATGGATATGTGGCGCCTCACGATTGGCCCAAAAGGTAAGTTCTTGGAAAATTCATAATTACTTGTTGGTAGCTCCGATGGAAACGTACAAAATATGAAATTTGATCAGGAGAACAAGAGAGACTCAATAAAAATGTTATTAGCACCTTATTTTGCTTCTAATTTCAAAAGTGTCTAAAGTGATTATATAATGCATTAAAATTTGATTAAAAACCCTAATTGTAATTGGAGATCAAATCAAAGATTCTTAATGGGTTAATTCGAGTATTAATAACCTATTGAGAAATAAAGTGAGGTTTGAATATAATCTTGGGCTTGTTTTAGGGTTTTAATCCATGAAACCATGATAATGCATGTAGAAACCTAATATAGGGTAAAGAAGGTAATTAGCTTGAATAATTTGGAAATAAGTTGATATTAATCTATTAATCATAAAGGGGTACAATAAGGTCGAAAAAATGAATCTTCCATGTAATTTTTTTAATTTAGAGTTTTATGCGTATAATGGGCCTTGAAACCCTAATAGTAGTGAATGAGATTATTGATGGCTTTAATTATTCAAAATCATGAATTAAATTGACAGGTAATAATACTGAGCTATTTCAAGTATAAAAGTTCCTAATCATGGATAGATACCCTTAATATGATAAGTAGGGTTTTCTAATGGATAAAGTTGGAATTTTGGATAAAGGAAATTAATAGGTGAATTAGATCATAATGAACTATGAATTGTTAATCAGGAAGGAACCTAAGATGATAAAGAAGGCTCTAATGTGAATATGTGAGTAATTAGGATTTTGCACTTAGAATTGCTGTTCTAGGGTATAAATGAGGAAAGTTGTAAAAAGATCAAAAAGAACCCTAATAAAACCCCCGCTTCGGATTAGAAACCCTAGAAGTGAATCCAAGTCAATTAAATAGATATATTCTTGGTAAAGTGTAGTAAATAGGTTACATATGCTTTTCAGGAATTCTTTGAATGTTGAACTGGTCCTTGGATTACTTGCTTGCTTGGAATTGTTATTAGCTTGTTGAATCTACAAATCAGGTATGTCGTTAATTATGGATAACCGCCTTAGTTTCCCGAGGATTTTCCGGATGGTTAATCGCATTGAATGCAAATTATCTATTGGATGTTCATACTTGCAAATCATAAAGTCTCTATGATTATCACATTAAAAATAAAAGTATGTATTCTCGCACCTACATGCCACCTTGATGGATGATGCCAAAGGTCAGGCCCAGATGGGTAGACCAATGGACACCTTGAGTGGTGACCCCAGGCACCAAGATCGGGAATGAGAAGGTGGCCTATGATATTGCATGACTAATGAGCACCATGAGTGGTGACCCCCAGACACCAAGCTAGAGATTGAGAAGGTGGCCTTAAGTCATTGGCAAAGGAAACCCTAAGGTGGATATGCCAGGGTTAGGGCAAAAGCGGTGGAGAATATCATACCAAAAAGTGTAAATTGGCTTGTTAATTAATTTGATTGTGATTATTAAATTGTTAGCCATATTTGCAAGATTTTGGATGTCCCCGCATACCAGCATATTCGGATATGCTGACAGATGTTTTGTTTGTCGGTGTTTTAGGTACAAGCTTGAAAAGAACAAATAGTAAAGTGGCATATGTGAAATTAATTAAGAGTTAAAGTACAAAGGAGGATTAGTTAGAGTAGACTCCTGATGCAGATAGATGTAGATATCCCAATTTTGAAAGAGGTATGCAAAGTTTTAATTTTATACATGATAACCTCCTATTTTAGTTGATTATCTTAGTCTTTTTCTTTAGTTTTCCATACTCTTTTTTTACGTTTAAACTATACATTATCCCAATTTTACCCCTTCTTGTAAATACACCATCAGACTAACTTTTTCCTTTTATATATGCAGAAAAAGCACAAAAAAATCATAAAAGAATAACCCAGCCTCAAGACGGAGTGGATTCAAACGGTCTCAAGACCGCATGAAGCCAACCGGTCCCGAGACCGCATGGAGTCAAACGGTATCAAGACCGCATGAAGCCAACCGGTCCCGAGACCGCATGGAGTCAAACGGTCTCAAGACCGCATGAAGCCAATCGGTCCCGAGACCGCATGGAGTCAAACGGTCTCAAGACCGCATGAAGCCAACCGGTCCCGAGACCGCATGGAGTTCAAACGGTCTCAAGACCGCATGAAGCCAACCGGTCCCGAGACCGCATGGAGTCAAACGGTCTCAAGACTGCATGAAGCCAACCGGTCCTGAGACCGCATGGAGTCAAACGGTCTCAAGACCGCATGAAGCCAACCGGTCCCGAGACCGCATGGAGTCAAACGGTCTCAAGACCGCATGAAGCCAACTGGTCCCGAGACCGCATGGAGTTCAAACGGTCTCAAGACCGCATGAAGCCAACCGGTCCTGAAACCGCATGGAGTTCATACGGTCTCAAGACCGTTTGAAGCCAAATGGTCTCACAGTCCAAAAGGTCTTGAGGCCCCAAACGGTCTCACAGTCTAAACGGTCTTGAGGTCCAAACGGTCTCCAAACCGTTTGGACTTCACTCAAAGCCTATAAATAAGACCCCAAGGGTCCTCCAAGAGGGGGATCTCAGACGTCCAAAGGCTGCCCCAATCGTTCCAGAACTCTTGCCACTTCCATCCTCCGCCCTGGGGCTGTCGGTCTGAGGTCCATACTCCATCCTGAAGCTGCTTTCTCCTTCTTCATCAAGAAGGTGGGAAGGGGAGACCTCCTCATCGTGCAACCTACGAAGACTGGTGGATCGTTGCTCTCTCTCTCCAAGGGGTTGACCTTCTTCCATCCTTGTGGGGATGATGCTCTCTCTCTCTTCTCGCCTCCTTCTTGGTCTTAATCATGAGGGAGTAGTCTTCTTCACTAGGGTGCGGGGAGTAGCCCCACTACCCATACTTTCATATCATGTAAAATGTAATCCTTAGGTTGTAATGTAGAGTTCTTATCTTTGTCGGTTCAACATCAAATGATTAATGAATACTTGTTGCTTGATCTCCAACTTGTGTTATCTTTTATCTTTTAATATGAATTGTCTACGTTTGTACTATTAGATTCGAAACTCGTTTGCATGTTGGTTCTTGATGCATGTATCCACCATGTATCTGTTTCGGTATCTAGAAGTGTATCTCAAGAAGTGGAGTAAACTCACTATCATCCGTTGCACTTTCATACTATGAAATGGAATCAGTTGACGTATGGAAGTGCTACCTTGGTAAGTCGAGGAACACACTTTGCGAGGGGGATGATGTAAAGTAATGTGACCATTTGATCGGGAATGGATGGCGTTGCAACATTCCCGCACTTCTCGTAGCTAGGTTATCTGAAAGGAGACTAGGTCTACAAGGATACTAACTGACCGAACTCTTTTTGCAGGTTAAGTTTTGCTTTACATGTGTTGATCGATGTGTAGTGGCGGTGAAAAACCGATCACACCCTAGTGATCTTTATCATATTTTAACTCTTAGATTTGCTTGCTTTCTTTACTTTTCATGTTTTAGTTTAAAACTATCAAAATCTAACTTTTCGATATAAGTGCCAACTAGTGAGTAGCTAAGTGAAGTTCTATATGTTTTTCATCTTGTTGCTTGCAACAAGACCGTTGTCTTTTGGGTTCGATCCTAAATATGTACTATGATAAGGCTTCCATACTCTTATGGGGTTGGAGTTGTTATCTAAGCACCAGTTCTAGGTAAACCTACAGAGAACATCAACTCCCTAGGGTTTTTGGTGCATCTTTGGGACTCCCATTGGAAGAGTGATCCTTTAGTGTAAGTCCCAGCTCCATCAAAAAATGGCGCCGTTGCCGGGGATGACGGAACGTTGTTATTTCACTTAGTACCTTTCTAGTTGGTTAGGATTTTACACTTTCTTTTTGAATCATAACTCTATATCTTCTTGAAACTTTCATATTTTCACTATTATCTAAAAGGTGTTCTATTTTCTCTACTCAGGTAGAACACGTGCATGCAATCACCGCATAGTCGCGGATTCTCCCCTGATCCGGAGTTCGACTCCAAGGTAGAGAGAAGTTTCCACCGCCGAATCCGTCTCAATCGCCAACACGCTAGAAAAATGGCTGACGAACAACACCAAGCTACTTTGATAATGGATAGAGTTAATGCTGCCATCGCCGCACAACGTGCACAACTTATCGCAGACACCCGTGCCCAAATACAAGCGGAGATACGAGCAGAAGAGCAAGCCCGCATAAGAGCGGAGACCGAGGCTGCTCAGCTCGAGTTACGAAACAAGCAACTGAGGGACTATGTAGTCCCAAAAAACTACGAGGACAACCACCCGGTCCGGCCTCCGATCATCAACATCCCAAACTTTGAGATCCGGACCCAGTGGATCCAGATGATGCAAGGAATCTCCTTCTCTGGATGTTTAGGAGACGATTGCATGGACCATTTGAAAAGGTTTAAGGCATTATGATGCCTGGTCCCGCAAGCCGATATCGCTTTCGATGCGATAATGCTCCATCTGTTCCATTTCACCTTATCTGGAAGGGCCTTGAGTTGGTACAACTCATTGGACAGAGAACCTATTATAACCACTTGGGCCCCTCTAGAGGAAAAATTCCTAGAGAAGTTCTTCCCACCCTCGCTGACCTATGAAATCAGAGGGCAAATCAATCACTTCTCCCAGCTACCTAGGGAAACCCTCACTGAGGCATGGGAAAGATTTAAGGAACTTTTACGTAAATGCCCTCATCATGGAATTTCATAGAATCAACTGATAGAAACTTTTTATCGGGGGGTAAGCGATGATATTAAACAATTCCTAGATTCCTCGTCTGGAGGAAATTTCATGAGGAAAAACTATGAAGATGCCTGGAAGATCGTTACTTTAGGAGCTGAAAACCAGTCCAACTGGGGACGGTCAGCTGGAAAAGGCGTCCTTAAAGTTTTTAAAGTTCAGGAATCTATGGAACTGAAGTCAATAGCTGAGGCATTGAAAACAATCGCTCATAAACAGCAAGCCCTTGAGACAACTCTAGGGGAAATTGATAAGACGAAAACCCCGCTGGTTCATCAAGCCAAAGCCATCACAGGATCATGTGAGGCTTGTCATGCTTCGGACCATCCAACTCTCTCTTGCGAAATGCTCTATAATGTGATGATGGATCTGCATCCACCACCACAACCATATGAGTCCATCACTAATCAGGTTGAAGTTCAGATTCCAGAGCAAGTCAATTCCATCCATACTATTCCCGGACAAGTTTACTATAATCCCAGTCAACCAAGGAACCATCCTGGGTTCCAGTATGGGAATCCTTCCGGAACTGTGAATCCGCAACATCAGACACAAGGGGGATTTGATAGTAGGCTACCTCCAGGGTTTCCAAACAATTTTAACCAAAGTCAAGGGAACCCAAGGAACAATTTCCCTAGGGCTAACTACCCTAGAAATCAATCAGCCTACTATCAGTACACTCATCCTCCGCTTCACCCGCAGTTGCATACTCAACAGCCTCAACAAAAAAGCCCTCAGAAAGATGCTACTGCGCAGCCGAAGGATGAGATATCTTTGATAAGACAAATGCTACAATCTAAGCAAACCATGCTGGCCATCCAACAAGCCCAACAGAAGGCAGTTGAAGCCCAGCTTGCCCAGATTGTTGCACAACTAAAACCTCCGGCGGGCAATTTTGCTGGGCAGTCCGAGTCGAACCCTAAACATGGGCCGAATAGACATGAACAATCAAATACTATGCCAGCAGCATAACTATATTTTAACTTTGTCGAGTCAGCGACATAAAACCAAGGCGCTACTTGGGAGGCAACCCAAGACTTCTACTCTATGTTCTGTTCTTTAATTTTTCCTTAAGCTTTATCTTAAGAAAATACAAAAAAATCTACATAACTAAAACTATCAAAAAAATAATAATAATAATAAAAAACAAACAACATAAAAATGCATAAATCAAAAACAAACACAAAAATATAAAAACCTTTCTGCCTTTGCCCTCCCAAGCGGTCTTCAAACAGTTTGGGACCAAACGGTCTTGAAACCGTTTGGACTCCAAACGGTCTCCAAACCGTTTGGATCCAAACGGTCCTGAAACTATTTGGACTCCAAACGGTCTCCAAACCGTTTGGAGCCAAATGGTCCTGAAACCGTTTGGACTCCAAACGGTCTCCAAACCGTTTGGAGCCAAACGGTCCTGAAACCGTTTGGACTCCAAACGGTCTCCAAACCGTTTGGAGCCAAACGGTCCTCAAACTGTTTGGGACCAAACAGTCTTGAAACCGTTTGGGACCAAACGGTCTAGAAACTGTTTGGAGCCAGACGGCATCGAAACCGCTTGGGTCACCAACCGTTCCCTATAAATATTAACCCTACCCCTTCATCTTTCTCTCTTCGAACTTTCGAACTCTCCAGAGTGCTTGTGCGAAGAACCTTCTTGCTATTTCTGTTGCTCCCGCGCGATCGCTTTTCCATCCACCAACCACCTGCAAGGTAGTCTGGCGACCTCAACGCACGCCACTCATCTTCCTTGCCACCTTCGTCGTCACCATATGTACCGCCATCGCCGCCTTCTTCGTCGACGGCTCTAACGATCGACCGCAAATTTTTGTCGTCTCCCTCAAGTTTCTCTTCCTACCATAACCATCAGCTCTGTCCTCCGTCACCGACTTCATTTCCGCTATCATCGTCATTTTCACCATCGTTTTCACCACCGCTGTGGTCATCAGCGCAACCTCCGCCCCCGCGCCGGTTCATCTTCGTCTTCACCCACGCCGGCGACCCTGCAACTCTTCATTTTCCAAATGGTCCTTAAACCGTTTGGGACCAAACGGTCTTGAAACCATTTGGGACCAAGCGGTCTCCAAACCGTTTGGTCTCCACATCCATTAATCTTTCAAAAAATTACAAAAGACATAACTACAAATAAAATCTAATTTGTTTTAAATCTTTTGCTCTAACTCATAAACTCTTATTTTTCAGAAATGGCATCACTAGCAAACAAGACCACCGGCTCGGGAGTTGCTCCCTCTCAGACAAGGGAGCAAATGATCGAAGAGATGGACAGGCTCAAGAAGATTAGAGATGTCTTCAACACCACCAGAGCAATCCCACCAAAGACTAAAATGATGGATGTCTTGTGTGAGATTTCCCGCCTCACCAAATGTCTAGCTGAGGCATCTGAAGAAGAAGTAGAAGAAATCTCCTCTGATGACGACAAAGGTTCGGATTACACACCGAATCTTGAGGAGGAATCCGCCACCGAAGATCACAAGGGGAAACATAAGGTCTTGGAGACTGCATCTGGGCAGCCCTCCAAGAAGCGGGCAAGAAAACAAGTTCGACCTGTTTCCGCCATGGACCAACCCCTCGCCAAACCTTCCATCCCTGCAGCTACCATCGCTGCTACTACCACTATCACCACCATCCCTACCACCACTATCCCCATCACTACCACCACTTTCATTCCCATCACCACCACAATACCACCACCAGAGAACCTCTTCATCCAAACCACCATCTCCACTGATAAAACCCTAAAACCTACCAAGTATGTCTGCTACAGCATACTAATCAAGATGGGGATATATGATCGTATCTTCAACGTGCTAGACAAAGTCAACCTCACCAAGTTGTGTCTAGTACCTGAAGTATCTTACTACGAACCCACCGCAGAATTCTTCTCCTTTCTAACCAAGGAGCCCATTGACAACACGGATAAGTCTCGGGACGGGGGTGACAAAAGGCTTGTCACCCAAATTTTTGGCAGCAAGGTCGTCATAACAGAGAATATGTTGAACTCCATCTTTATCGATGACCAGGAGCATATGCGAAAGGCTAAAACAGTGGGAACCGATCATCCAGAATTCAAAAGACATACATTCTGGAAATCCTTAACCGGGATCCCCACTTACGATGCAAAGACGTGCAAGGTGTCAAACATACACTCTGGTTTTGTGCGCACTGTACACAAAATCATCGCTGGCGCACTCTTCCCCAGGACAGAAGGGGGGAACGTTATAACCTCTGATCTTTTTGTTCTCTGTTCTATTCTTAATGAACGGCCAATTAATATCGGCCGTCAACAGATCCAGAAATTCTCAATCTCCATCCTGGGAAAAGAGATTTGCATGGGGGGTCATGTCACATCTATCATCAAATATCTTAAGATGGACAAAACTTTACCCCGCTGCACGCAACTAAAGGGCGACATCCTCACCAACGAGCAAACTCTGAAGAACTCGTTCATAATCAAGGAAAAGGATGGAAAACTACACTATGTATTCTGCCCTATGGTCAAGTCATCAAGGACTCTTCTCCCGCTCCCGGAGTTAGCACACTATGATATGACACAGCTCCTCTTCTCTGACAAGGAGCTTACTCATCTGCTAGCTTCGGTTAAAAAACTTGAAAAGAAAGCAACAACGGGTCAAACAGAGATGAGTATCACAGCCCCGACAGCTCGACCTACAAAAATACCTGTCAAACGGCCTTCTAGAAGGCAGTTGCAGGACCAACAGTTGTCGGGGACACCAACATCTCGGCCAAATCCGGAGGCCGAGCAGTTCCACGAAGAAGTCTTAACAACATCCTCCATCGACTCTTTTACCCAGAGTCTCCACGAGCAGCTAACCACTGCCACCACCACTCCGCCTTCCACCATTCCAACATCTACCACTCCCTTCCTCCCCACATCCACGCAACCATTCACATCCACTTCTTCACCCATTTTTACGTCAGACTTCCCTTTCTCCATCCCTATGCCTGACTTCACCACCCTTCCATTTACTCCCGCAGTTTCCACTCCATCATTGTCGCTACCACCACTTTCGCCTCAAATACCACCACTTTTCACATCCGCCACCACCCCGACACCGCTGGTGACTACATCCACAGTCACTACGCAGCTCGGGGCATCATCAGTGTCTCTTCCGCAAGACACTAACACCGTCCCACACAGACCCCAGTCATCTCACCCTTCCGCTCCTGGGGTCCCTTTTACTAACATCGGTGAGGAATTCGGCCGTCAATTTGACGCTGTCTGAAACCTCCTCACCGATCCTTCTAACATATTAAATTCTATTTTTTCTTGTGTACATGATTTATCACGACAGGTAACCAAGATCGACGAACAACACCGAGCCTTGCCTACCTTCCTCCAAGGCATCCAACAACAACAGGATGAAGTGGCTAAGCAAGTTGAGCACATCAACATCCACACCAACAACCTGCCGGACCTGGTCCTTAGAGCAACGCGTCAGCAAGAAGCTACAGCACAAAAAGTCGATGAGATCTCCAAACAGACTCAACCTCTGCCTGAGAATCTCCGCAAGCTTGAGCAACATCAAGAGGCCCTGAGCACACGCTTAGCTACCATTGATGGAACACTTACGCAGCTACATCATCACCAAGAGGAGGCAAATAACGATGAAACCCAACAGCTACGTGCCCAAGTCACAGAACTGACATCACGTCTCCTCTCCGCCGAGGGCAGATTCACAGACCTCAAAGAAGCCCACGATGCACTGCTCAAAAAACATGAGCATCTGCAAGTGGCTTTCGACGAGCTACAAGACACTCATCGGCGGTGTAAAAAGTCTGCCAACAAAAAGCAAACAGACGAAGCTGCGGATGACAAAGATGACGATGATGAATAAGATGACGACTCCGACTCATCTGCTGATTCCAACAAAGATACATCTTCGGACGACAAGCATGATGACGGAGAAGACCCCGGGCATGCAGCAGGACCCTCCCAAAAAGGGTCCGACAATGGTCACCAGGACAGTGACCATCACCCCAAGTCCCCACACAATGACAATGTCAACATGTCATATGGGGATCAATTCTTTGACTATTCAGCTATGGGGTCCATCGGCGAAGCTGCCAAGGACGCGGCCTACGCTGAGTTACAACAATGCATACTAGGAACCAACGCCAACCCGCCAAAAACATTTGCTCTCTTCTCAGCACCTTCTCCCCCTTACCATGACGAGGCAGACCGACTAAGTCTAGACACGGACGAGGATCTTGACTCTGCCTCTGACTTGGACGATAATCTAGAGGGCCATGTAGAGGCCTTCGAACAACCTGCTTCTCCTCCACCACAAGAGCTTCCCCCGCCTCCTCCTCTGCCGCACAAAATGCACGACCTAGATATGGCAGCCATCTCTACTTTAGATGCTCAGGACATTTTTATAATGAACACTATAGTGGACGATGCAAAAGCCGGGGAAGACATAATCTATCATAACACCAAAACCAGGTGTAAGTTGACACGCGAAGATTTCCATTGCATCCTACGACCTCGGTCCAAGGTGCCAATGGCGATCTTCCGTGTCCTCCTCGCCAATTGTATAGAAACATATAGAAGTCGCAAGCGGCAACAACCGGTTTTTAATGCTTCACCCGCTTTGTCTTTTGGCCTTTTATACAAAGACATACGTGAAAAATCGGTTGAGCGGCTGCGGGTAGGTTTGGCACGAAGGGCACGTTATCTTACACTGCCCTTCCAAGTCTCGGACCACTGGCTTTTTATGATCATGGATACCGAGGCTCGGGATGCCAAAGTATACAACTTCTGTAGCACCGAGCTACCAGCCGGCACAATAAATTTCATAGGAGAAGCAGCTGGAGAAGCCAGGTGTATACCCTTCTGGCTGCTTAAATTAATCTGGGCTGCACGCCCATCTCTTCGACATGACTGGAGCCAACCATGGTTCAAAATCATAAACCCTCCAGTCCAAGCCACCGAGGGATCTGGGGATAGCGCTTTTTGCACCATCTGTCACATTCAAGCGTTAAACCAGGAAATCCCATTCAACGATCTGGTAGCTGAAGACTTTCATTCCTTACGTGGACGTTACGCCATGGAACTCATCTGTGATAGACGATTCTTCAACGACCCAACTATGTCACCAGATGATGTTCCTCGCTACCTTTTCTCAGCTATCTAGCGACGACAACGGCGACCTTTCCGACAAGTTTTGAAGGAGTCAAAGCAGACCAAGTCGCCAGAGCAAGATAAAAGCAAGAGCGATCCTGCTTACTCCATCAACCCAACATTTCCTGATTTTGATCGCGATGCTTGCAAGGGTCTTAACGACCTCGAATTGCGTACCATTATGGCGTGACTCTCCGCAGACAAAGATGGCCTGGTATACATGTCTCGAGACATACTTGTAATGGCAGATTCACTGCGAGAGACTCTACAGGATAAGGGATCCCTTTCTGTCAGCCTCATGGCCGCCTACCAGTTTCTACTTGGCCAAACCAATCCAAACACATACATGGCGTCTCCATATATGAAATATGATCTCCTAAAGCTCAAGAACTTCGGCACAACCGACGCACTGATCTCATATCTCCAACACACAACGCCGAAGTTCATCATGTTACCCATCCTGTATCATGAGCATTGGATTCTCCTGGCAACAAACCTCCCAGACGGAACAACCACAATATACAACAGTTCCGACAGCCAGTTGAACGCTCGACAGTGACACTACGTCGTGACGCCAAAGACGCCAACAGAAGTAGTGGCAAAGGAGTGCACCGAGAAATTAATCGATTTTCTGAGTCAGCATACAAAGGCGTACGACAAAGAACATTTCCATCGCCCCGCCTTCTGCCACAAATGCCCCCAGCAAATACGACAATCGAACGATTGTGGCTTCCACGTCCTCTACTGGATGTACACCATCATTGTTCTTCAAAGACCAGTAGAGGAAATGACTGACGTGGACTACCACGCTTTACGAGGACAGTTCGCATCCAATCTACTTCGTTCTCCGGGGGCAAATGAAGATTTACCTTAACCCGTGGCCCTTGTCCTAATGACTTCTCAACCTATCCCTTTGCCACTCTGGGGACAGAGTGCATGATAAGTTAGGGGGGGTACATTAGACAAGGGCGAGGTATCAATTTCTACACTCCTCTTTCTATCTAACACTTTCCATACAATTCTTTATTCTTAAATTTTTTCTTAAACAATTCTTTTTACTTAATTTCTTTTTCAAAAATAGTCACCTCAACTAACTCTAGAATCATGTTAGTCCCTATAAATAAATAGCACTTAGACATCGAATGGCGATTTATCAATTTCCACCCACTAGTGATTTCATATTTTTGCTTCAATTCTTCATCTGACTCTCCACAGGTCAAAATCAAGGTAGAAATAAGCCAAGATCTCGAGGATGAGAGGGAAATTAGGCAACTTCCAAATCAAAAAGTTCTGCAAGTGGACCACAAACCAAATAAGTGCACATTGAAAAACTTTAAGAACAGCTTTCCTCTCTTCGTCAAGAAGGTGGGAAGGGGAGACCTCCTCATCGTGCAACCTACAAAGACTGGTGGATCCTTGCTCTCTCTCTCCAAGGGGTTGACCTTCTTCCATCCTTGTGGGGATGATGCTCTCTCTCTCTCTCTCGCCTCCTTCTTGGTCTTAGTCATGAGGGAGTAGTCTTCTTCACTAGGGTGCGGGGAGTAGCCCCGCTACCCATACTTTCATATCATGTAAAATGTAATCCTTAGGTTGTAATGTAGAGTTCTTATCTTTGTCGGTTCAACATCAAACGATTAATGAATACTTGTTGCTTGATCTCCAACTTGTGTTATCTTTTATCTTTTAGTATGAATTGTCTACGTTTGTACAATTAGATTCGAAACTCATTTTCATGTTGGTTCTTGATGCATGTATCCACCATGTATCTGTTTCGGTATCTAGAAGTGTATCTCAAGAAGTGGAGTAAACTCACTATCATCCGTTGCACTTTCATACTATGAAATGGAATCAGTTGACGTATGGAAGTGCTACCTTGGTAAGTCGAGGAACACACTTTGCGAGGGGGATGATGTAAAGTAATGTGACCATTTGATCGGGAATTTCTGGCATTGCAACATTCCCGCACTTCTCGTAGCTAGGTTATCCGAAAGGAGACTAGGTCTACAAGGATACTAACTGACCGAACTCTTTTTGCAGGTTAAGTTTTGCTTTACATGTGTTGATCGATGTGTAGTGGCGGTGAAAAACCGATCACACCCTAGTGATCTTTATCATAGTTTAACTCTTAGATTTGCTTACTTTCTTTACTTTTCATGTTTTAGTTTAAAACCATCAAAATCTAACTTTTCGATATAAGTGCCAACTAGTGAGTAGATAAGTGAAGTTCTATACGTTTTTCATCTTGTTGCTTGCAACAAGACCGTTGTCTTTTGTGTTCGATCCTAAATCTGTACTATGATAAGGCTTCCATACTCTTATGGGGTTGGAGTTGTTATCTAAGCAGCAGTTCTAGGTAAACCTAGAGAGAACATCAACTCCCTAGGGTTTTTGGTGCATCTTTGGGACTCACATTGGAAGAGTGATCTTTTAGTGTAAGTCCCAGCTCCATCAATACACAATTCCAGTTTAGTGTAAGTCCCAGCTCCAGAATTTCATAATTATTATTGATTATTTGTTGAACCTTTGATCCTGTTAATTGAATATCGGCTCTGTCCTTCGGGTCTCCCTTAATTGGGGGTTATCAGGAGGTGGGGTCGTTACAATTGGTATCAGAGCATAGGTTCCTCACTTAATTTTTAATAATTATTAAATTTTACAAATTTTGTAGAACCCAAGGGAGTTATTAGAGGATTATCTAAAAGACAGAGGTGTCTAGAGAAGGATCACGACTGGGGGCTGGCAATATTTTCCTCCGCACCGCTAGTCGGAATACGAGGACTCCCGAATCCGTGTGACTGTCTGGCCAAAGTCATAGGGTATGATTCGAAATAAGATACCTTTAGGACTCTCTCATCTTATTCATCCCTTCTCAACTCAAATTCGGGTAAGGACCTTAAGGATTAGGGTTTTCTCTCTTCTCATCACCCTCTTGAAGTATGGGTAAGGTTAATAAGGTCTAAGGAATCCTCCACCAAATTAATGAAAAGCATGTAAATAAGATGTCATGGACATAAGCTTAATAGAGTAAGTGTAAGGGAATAGATACATGCCTAGGTCGTATGACACGAGTTGTCATTTCCCTCAGGAGAGACCTGAGGATAGACCTTGTTGTCAGGAGGATGAGTAGAGAAAGTGAGTCTTGGAGGTAAAGATATCTATTAAAGTAGAGACCTAGCACATCCTTTTAGTATGATGTTAACCCTAACCCTAAGTGGAGGTTAGCGACAGAGATGACATGATGAGTTAGATGACATGGTTGACTGGGTGTTTGGATAGATATGCTTTTGGATTGCCATATGAGCCATGAGAGGTTGGATGACCTAGCACCTTTGGCAACCCAACTCTGGGAAGGGTCGAGCATGTTTGAGCGAAGGATAGCTCCTTTATGGATGAAGTTAGAGAATAACCTATAGAGCCCTATGGGCTTGTGCAAATAGGGTATATCTTGCACCCAGAGTACGTCAGTAGTGTTGATAATGGGATGAAACCATGTACTAGGAATCATGATGGATGTCTTATGGGATAAACATAAAGAGATAAGGATAATCTTGAGCCAAACATGAGTTGAGAAAAGGCTTCACCCAGATAGGGAGATGCTGGTAAGCTTGATCCAACTTCATGTAGTGAGTCTGGATGTGGAGTTGGATCTAGAGAGAGAAAGCAGGACCCAAGAATGAAGGTTGGAAGCTTAGATTTCGAGACATGAGGAACAACAGAAGGTTGAGGATGATGCGACCTAAGTGTATGATAGTGGTTTCCTCGTGCTTGATCGATGAAGGATGATATTATCTTGGTGGCCTTAGGGGAACCAAACCCTAAAGAGAGGATGATGCTTCTGGAACCTATGTGCCTATGGTATAGGAGTTTACCTATTGAGATGAGACAAAGAGTGCCTTAGACCCTGAGGAGGTTCAAGTAACTAGTTGTGGGGCTTTATACCTAGTTGGTTGTCCTTGAGGAGGACTCAACTCTGAGGTGTTGCTCATATCAAAGGATCATGGAAGTACATGACATACCTTGGACATGCTTGATTCATGGTTAAGAGATTGAGCATTCAGTTGGACACCCAAAGGTGAACCTAGGGTTCCTAGGCCGAAGAGGGGAAGTAGTATACCTGATGCTCATGATGAGATTTGAGTCTCCATAGTTTCGAGCATGGTACTCCTCATGTGTAGAGGTAAAGGAAACCCCTTATGTTAAGGGTATGTTTGATGAACCCCTCACAGCTAAGTTGACCTAATGTTGAGGAAAGAGAACAAGTAAGACCTAGCATGGTTTAATAGGTGGTCTGCTTGTGCCTTAGTAGCTGTTGGGTTAGGCATGCTCATGTGAATGTAAACCCTAGGGATGGTTGTGACCTTGTTTTCAAGAGTTGTAGTTTCCTCCCATCCTAGGAGATGGACCCTTTTATAGGGTGTATATCAGTTTTGTTGGTTTTGAGGTAACCTAAAGAGGTCTCATAGGATCTTGAGGAGCTAAGTAAAAGTACATGGCATGATACTAAACCTGTAGACCCATAGTTAACCATCTCTAAGTGCATGTGGATGTGTTACCATGTAGGTAACCGGTATGGGGCCTGACCAAGGTCCCCATGATCCCTGAGAAAGGATGAAAGACAACCCAAGAATGTAGAGAGAGATGATGAAGGATTGGGTAAGGTTCTAAGTTGAACATGTACTATGTTAGAGTCCTAAGTCTATCCCAAGGTCAGGTAGGGATAAGACCGATGGAAGTAGGAGTTGCCTAATTCCCTAGTTGCACATGACCATAGGGTCGGGAGGTAACAGCTATCATTGTCTGAGGGCCATGGGTTAGGAGATTGATCACCTTCATGAACTCATGGGACCCAAAGTGCAGATGAGTAGGGCACTCTCTGGATGCATAAGGGAAGAGGGATGACCCCAAAAGTGCCAGCACCCTATAGACCTAGAGGAGATGATCATGGATTGTGTGTAAACCCCAGTAGGTTTGAGACCAGTTTTCCATGGAAGTAATTTTTGATATCATGATGTTTGTGATGTGGAGACATGAGTTGCACGTTTGAACCTAGATTTGAAGGTGTAATGGCAAAGTGGGATGTACCATCTCTACTCCTGGAATGGGAAGAACTATGTATTTGGACGGCTGCCAAATGCTTATTTCTTCTTTTTATGGGAGTGAGAGATAGGAAAGTATGCATGCCTTACACCAAGGATAAAGATGATGTAAGTCATTGCTACAAGGTATGAGGATAGAGATGATAACATACTTTTGTGGAAAGAATAATACATGGATTACAAACACCAAGAGAAATAAATTAGTCATCTTATAAGGATGTTTGTAGCCTGAGCTATGTGGAATTTGCAAGTGAAACAAGGTTGAGTTTGATCACCATTAGGTTGAGCTCAGAGTTTCCTAATGAAGACAAGCTTAGAGTTTGAGGTGAGATGATAATACATGGAGGTGTATGTTACCTAACACCTAAGAAGTGGTAATGAATGCCCAGGTTGAGATATAGTGCCTAGTTTAGCTAGAAGCTAGAAGAAGTTGAGGTTGTTAGGCTAACCCTAAGTTTGAAAAAAAAGATAAGTATGGTTAACACTCAGATGTAATGATTGATCAAGTTAGTAGTTGTTTGGTTAACCAGCCTAGTCTGTGATATAATGAAAGGATGGTTGTAGAACCTCAGATGTACTTCTTTGGAAAGGAAAGTGATGAAACCCTGATGAGAGTGGTTAGGGTTTCTGAGGTATCAAGCTTGAGGAATCATGACATATAGGAGGTCATGGTTTTGAGATCACCAAACACCGTGATACTACAAAGATAGTAAGTAATAGTAGCACTTTGGTTGCATGATGTGGAATTGCATGTGACAGGTGGCCATGCATGCCAGGGGTGAAGGACGAATACCGATAACCTAGTGTATCGATATAGAGGATAAAAGAGTCCCTAAGAGGGAATGGGAGTTCATCACTATGGGTGTTGTGGTAAGTCTCCCTTTGACCCAGAAGGTCAAGATGCAATATGGGTTATGGTAGATCGCCTTACCTAGAGAAAGAAAGGAGTATTGTCAAGGGGCAGATTCAGTTGAACTACTTAAGAGAGAAAGATGGTTCAACTACACCATGATGCAAGTTCAAAAGTTCTTGAGTATAACCTAAAGATTCACTTCCATGAGGTGGAAGTAGATGCATGAAGAAATTGATGATAGAATATTACATCCCTTACTAATGGTTAGTATGATCTAGACTAGAGGGTCTGATGAGAGCATGTGTGCTCATTCGGGGTGATACATGGAGATAATTCTTAAGATGTGATGTTAACCACCATAACATTTATAGGGATGCAAGAAGTCTTATAGAGAGGTTGTGTCGGTCACCACTTCATTAAGATGACGTTGGTGAAGGAGGCCTCGCGTGGGTCAGAAAAGAACCACAGAGTGTGTATATGAAGTCTCTTTGATCGTGCAATGGCTGAGAGAAAGCCCAGAGGCGACATGAGTCGTGAGATGATGCAAAGCAGACTGACATGCAGTTCACTGTGGAAGAGTATGTGATGTGAAAATCCGACCCCTCAAAGCTACAACTGAGAAAGTTGAATCCCCGATATATGGGTCCATTTGAGATGGATTGGTGGAGATGGTTGTGTTTAGCCATATCCCTCAGGATAACATGATGTATAATGTATTACATGAGTCTGATCTAGAGCCCTATATGAGGTACCCAAGCCATGTGTTGAGCCATGAACCTATTCAGCCTTTTGAGAGGCTGAAAAGTCATGAGTCACCTATGAGGGTACGATATACCAAGGTAAGAAAGAACTCAGATGGAAGAATATGAGATGATGAAGCTTCTTGGGAAGCACATTGGAAAGGGTGAAGCCACATGGGAGCCCTGATGGACAAAAGAAAGGCTTATCATGTTTGTTTGTTTGCTTAATGGAATTTTGAGGACAAAATTCTTATAAGAGGGGAAGGATGTTACAACCCCAGTTTTGGGTTCATTTGGTGAGAAATGTAATTTCTCATATTAAAGAAATTGGAACAAATAATGATATAATTTGTTTTGAATGCATGAATTTCATTTACAATAACCTTGATGATTGTGTTGTGGGCTTTATTAGCTATTGGGCTCAATAACAAGGAAGTTCAATTAATTAATGAATAACTGAGAATTTGAGAAAAGAAAGATATGGAAACCTCTAGAAGGAAAAATAATGTGATCCAAAGATGGATTTCATGCCTCTTGGATTCCTTGGGTTCCAAGCAGTCCAAAAATTGCAAAGATAAAGCAATAAGAAAAGAAAAGATCAATTAGATATTTCTTTATTAAGAAAGAAATTGAAAATAATGATTAAATGTGGAAAATAAGTGAAAAGAGGTATAATTGAGTTATCCTTGGTGGATTTTCATATCCAAAGGGTTTCTACTATTAAAAGGAAAATAAAAACAGAGATAAAAAGAGAAATCCTCAAAAAGAGATATTTTAATAAAAGATAAGGAAAATATGTGAAATAGACATAAATAAGAGAGAAGGCAAAGGAATATTTTCCTAAAATGGGATTTCGTGCCTTTAGGGTTCCTTGAGGTCTAAGGAATCCAAGATGATAAGATAATGGCAAAAGAAAGAATAAATACCAATTAATTTGGTTTTATTAATGAATAACTTGCATGCGAAGGAAATACCCTTTTTCCTTTGGAAATTGGGTGTCAAAATTTATACACGTGTAGATAATGCCAAGATGGAGTTTTCCCTGAATTTTGAGAAGAAAGGGTAAACGAGGAGAGAGATATGATTATCACAAGTTTCCTTTATTTAATACATATTTTTATTGGTTTTAAAGAGTTGGAAACAAGGGGAGGCGATGGTAGCCATTACATTATCCGGGTGGTCCAAAGGACTACCGATCTGATGTTAGATGTGTATCTTCTACCTCAACTCACAGAAGGAAAGGGACTGGGAAAACAGATTATTCCCAAGTCAATTTTCTTGGATAACAAGATATCAGGCAAGAATCAAAGACCACGAGGGTCTTTAGGACTTGTTTCCGCACTCAGCCGACCTGACTTTTAGGGTGGTTTGAGAGATCTAGAAGAAACGCCCAAAACCGCAGGGAACCATGGCGGCAACGGAGGTTTGGGAACCCTAATTCGGAGCCCCACCTATATATATAGGACTTCCTTTAGGGTGGTTTGAGAGATCTAGATTATGGTTTATGGTTAAAACTTTAGGGTTTAAGGTCTTATATATAATAAATGCGTACCACCTATCCCATTCTTGAACACCTAAATCTCACTAGTAAGTGTATAATGTGTATTGAGTTTTCAAGAAAATTTTGGTAGAATTTCCCCACAGTTCTCCAAGTACATATGTACTTAGAGAAGAAACGGGGAAGTTCTACCGAAATTTTCTTGAAAACCAAATACACATTCTAAACAAACATCCTAAGTGGGATTAGGTGTTTAAGAATAGTCCTAAACCATGTACTATCTAAGATTTACTCCTAATGAGTAAATCTTGGATGGGTTTCTAAGCCAACGAAATATAACACCACTCATAAGTAGGTGGGTTTGATAACATTAAATTTTTAGGATCGAACCTAAGGACATTTTTTCTTAAGGTCAATTTGGGTTTTAGTCCAATTAATAAAAAGTGATTAACAAGGTTGGATCGAGTTGACTATCTTTTTATATAACTAAGTTATGTAAGGAAGTAAATAAAATAAAATTAAAAATTAAAAATAAGATAAAAGAATTATAAAAGAACATAGACATAAGATTTCACCACAATTACATGTATTTGCTCACTTACACTGCATCACTCACAATTTGGATATTAGATCAAGGGTCAAACACATTCCAGATCTTGTTAGAGTATGTAAATCCCAAGGACAAAGTTCCCCATTGAATTGAGGTCTCATTACTTATATATCATGAACCCATCACCCCAGAGAATGTCATTCTAATGTCACATCTAGGTTTCATTGATGATTTATTGATGCTCTAATTTCATATACATATGTATCTACTATAAGATTTTAATAGAAATGATAAGTACCTAATCTATAGAGCATTATTAAATAATAAATCAAGAATTCAATAGTTTCAAACATGTAATATTTCACAATGCAATGTTATAAACTACAGGCAACATGGATAGATGAGACTAGAGTTCATATTAGATTAAAAAATATCAAATTAGGACAAAGTCCATCACTAAAGTCCCAAACTCAGCATATATGCATAATTAGCATCAAATATAGGACTAAAGGGTAGATTAGAACCCTAATTTATTCAAACATGTATAAAAATTACAGATTTGTATAAAAATTACCATTGATCTATCCAATGTTAGTATCCCTCATCCATTGCCCGCACCCTAAGGGTAGGGAGCAGCTAATGGTTATCAGCGGAGGAAGAAGAGGAGGAAGAATGGTACCTTCACAGTGGCAGTGGTGACCAGGAGCAGCAAGTAGGCGGCCAACGACGAGCATGAGAAGGTGAGCAGAAGAAGGTGGCGGCAAGCAGAGGAGAAGGTGCTTGAGCAATGAATGGTGGCAGCCGAAGCAACAAACAACGATGGATGGAGAAACGAATGGTGGCGGCAGCAGCGAGCAGAGGAGCAGTGAGCGACAGCCGGAGTAGGGAATCGATCGCCAGACCTAAGTGCAGAGTCAATGAAATAGAGAAAGGAGCAAGAGCCTGACTCGCACGGGTGTATTAAGTTAACAATAGGCGTCGGTTATTCAACATAGCCGACACTTAAAACAATCAACGTCGACTGTCGTAAAAAACCGACGTCAAAGGGGGGGGTGAAAATTTTCACGGGGACAACACACAAAAACACAATGATGTTGGTTATTGCAAGAAGATCAACGATAACAATGTGCCCAAATTCTGTCTCGTGAAAAATCTTTAGTCGTCTGTTAATTAGTTAATAACCGACGTCGTATGTGAATTTTTGGAGGTAATTTTTTCCCATTGGAAAATTTAGATTTGGCGGTCAATTTTAGGCGCCAGTTGCTTATTAAGGAACTGACGTTAAACAAAAGTGATACCCATGTCTGGTAGCTCTTCATAGATAGATGTCGGTTTTTGTATTCAACCGACACGGTAGGATTTATGTGTCGGTTTCTTGTATACAACCCATGCCTGTAAATGTGACGTTATAAGCCATTTTTGTAGTAGTGGAGGAAGGTGATGGAATTGTAAGGAAAATGCACATATATGGGAACCATGAATGAGAACCAAAAGAAACAAAAATTTATTGTAAGGAAAAGATGACGATATGATCTTGAATAAGGTGTATCTTAGCTCCCACATCATCATTATCAACCACATATAAAGTTGATTTTTGATATGCCCTGTGAGTAGAGTGAATCCTTGAGATTTGTTCTTTTGGAAATTCATACAAATTACACCATGATACTATATTATTTAAATTTCCTTAAGATGAGTATGTCAATAAGTTTGAAGAAGAGAAAACCTAACAATATAAATTTAGGTTCCAAGACCATTGTGAACCTTTCCCAATACTTGTGTTGGGAAGGGTAGATGAGTCATTTTGGGAGTGGAATATATCCATGTAAAGAAGAATAATAGTGGTTAGATCTTGAGGACTTAACTATGCTTATACATGGGTACCACATAAGTGATTAGGAGTCCTCAACTTGATAATGTGAAATTAGTAATAAAGTAATAGGGTATGAATACTCAAATTCATTGGAAATTTAAAATAAAATTTCATGGCATGATATGTGATATGAAACACGAGACAACATGTGAAACCACATCATAAGAAGTTATAAGAATGTGAAGATAGAGTTATGTAGAGACCTATGGATCCTTATGATAGATACTATAACCCGATGGTTAAACCTTGATTTATGTGTGGTTTCATACTTGAGAATAGTATGGAATGTGATGGTGATGCTTCACCTTATGCATCCATGATCTAATTGGGGATGTCATGAGTTAGGGTTTGGGTATGAGTGCTAATTAATAACATTAATATAATTTATCTTGTTGAACCTAACTCTAATGCAATTAGATAAAGATGAGTATTCATGTTTAACCTTCTTATATGATGGCATGATGGTGAAATAACCTCCTTAATATGATCATAACATTAATGTGTTGATTGGTGGTTAACTTAGCCACATGGTTGATAATTTCTTATGCTAAACATGTGCATTATGAATATGATGAGGGTTAATCATTTCTATATTCCTTGCATGTTAATGTAATAAAGGAATGTTCTTAATGTTAGTATAACCCTGCTGTGATTTCTTATGAATATCTCCTAGCTCATTAATGCAACATTGTGATGATCTAGTGTATTATATGTAAGTGATGTTGTTGAGCCTTAGTATAAGGCATGCAAAGATAATGATTATCTTGTAGGGAGTAGTATGATGATCTTAATGACCTTTGGGCATGGTTGAGCCCTCAATGAGGTGTAATATTCTTATGTTGATAAGGGTTGATACCCAATGATATTGTGAAAAGGATTTATATCTTTGATAGTGTGATGACTAGTGTTGTCTCATGAATGGCAAATTAATAGTACCGTGTGATGATGAGATGAAAAATTATATTCCACAAATTTTATATATTTTAAAAGTTGTGATATTTATATGCTTGCTAGAAGTTAATTAGGGTTTGTATGTCTACTTGTTTTGATGCAGCCTTAATTCACCAAATTGGCATAACTAATCAAGTACAAATCTAATCAGGTAGTGCCCTGTGCCGTAGAGCCATATTCAATGTCAAAACTTATTAGATGGTGAAACAAGTATTCCTAAGGGAAACTCGAAGTGTATACTGTTGAGTATGTGGGGGTGGTAAGTTGAGGATATATCATTGTCATACACAATGAAGATTGTGGAGGATGTATATGGTCATGCCTCATACATCTGATGTGATTGAGGACAACTACAGTTGTAACTCAGATTAGAGGGTTATGTATACCCTAGTTTCTAGCGTCGTGACCTATACCAAGGGTGGACTAGTGGTTATCAGCTTGATTACATGTCACTATGGTGGCAGCTTTGACTGATATGTCACTGCGTTTTGACTTGTATTGACTGAGGGGAAGAGATATGTGATGATGCGACATCAAATCAAGCCAAATCACCACCAGTAATAATTGCGGAATAATCATAAGAAATAGATTAACAAAATTACTAAAAATTAAAACCATTTTGCAAAGAGATCCATTTATAGAAAAACTCTTAAACGAAGAATCAAACTATATACACATCATGATACACATTGTATCATATCATCTCGAGGATAACGCATAACAATTGCTTTGTCAAACCTATACATAAGAAACATAAAACCTCTAGGCAATCAAGCTAAAATATCAGATCATTCATAAAACCATCACATACTAAATCCAAGGACTTGAGAGCACAAAGACGACACATAGGACTTCTATCTACAAGACACAACATACATTACACTCAACCTGAGTTGTTACTGTTGTCCCTGCTATTGTTATCCTTCCTCTATAGAATAGTCTCTATCTCCTCGTGCATGTCCACCTAAAAATTGTAGATTCCATGAGGTGAGACAATTGTCCAAGAGAGAGATATAACTCTCTGCCAACAATGTTATTATCATAGTTAAATAGTATAAAACTGAGTAGAGGTTCTTTTATAGTAATAAGCAAGATTAATCATTGTTGATAAGAAGATTAGAATATTATCATCTTTTAAAGCATTGCAACTATTTATGATAGAGTAGTAAATCATCTATGCACTTTATAAGAAATATGAAGGACATGTGTATCGTTTACCTCTGATATTATACCAACATCTCAAACTTATCCTATGATAATAATATCCTGGTATGGTATTTGTGAATCATTCTGATTTCTAGTTTTTGGCCTCAGCCATTCTGCTAGACAGGTATTGGATTGTACCAATCTTGTGAGTATGATCAAGCCAGGTATTGGATTATACCAATCCTGTGAGATTACAGCCAGGTATTAGATTATACTAATCTTGTGAGATCAGAGCCATGTATTAGATTGTAGCAATCTTGTGAGATTACAACTAGGTATTGGATTGTACCAATCTTGTCAGTATGATCAAGCCAGGTATTGGATTATACCAATCCTGTGAGATTACAGCCAGGTATTAGATTATACTAATCTTGTGAGATCAGAGCCAGGATTTAGATTGTAGCAATCCTGTGAGATTACAACCAGGTATTGGATTGTACCAATCCTATGAGATTGCAGCCAGGTATTGTATTGTACTAATCATGTGAGATTACAACTAGGTATTGGATTGTACCAATCTTGTCAGATTACAACCAAGTATTGGATTGTACCAATCCTGTGAGATTACATCCAGGTATTGGAATGTACTAATTCTGTGGGATTATAGCCAGGTATTGGATTATACTGATCTTGTGAGATCATGGCCATATTGCTAAGGATCTCATAGTAGTTAGGATACCTTTATGTTTTCCTTCCACTTTCATTATGAGATATCAATACCTTAAACTCATCATTGAATACCACATCACCTTTACTAGGATTAGGGTTTCCATTTCTTACCGATTAGGATTTCAAGTCACATCAACTTCCTTTATTAATGTTAGGGTTTCCCTCTATTAATCGATTAGGGTTTCCTGTACGTTCATTAAGAATCAAAACCCTAATTCATACTCCACACATATTAGGAGTATCAATGTATACTCTTTACATGATTATTATACATGTATAAGTTTATCTTTCACCCCCACAAGGATGTTGATTAAATACTCCATTAGGTTGGCTCAATCCTTCACTCTAGGTACAATGGCCCATATTTATCAAAATGCATTAAACTCTTTGTCTTAATGTATCATTTGACATAACACACTACATGTTTCACTCAGTCAAGTTTATTAGATTGAGGTGCTTCTTCCATATCGGGTATAAAGGTGTAGGTATGCTTCCATATCAGGTATAGAGGTGTATCCTCATCACCATATCATACATGAGATATATCGTAATCTCCATATCATGCATCCATATTGGGTTACTCAACCTTTAGGGTTTACATATCTGGTTCGACCCTTATGCTCATATCCCATTTAAACCTTCATGGTGTCATCCTACCCTTCATCATGTGATGAGTAATAGGCTAGACAACCGATTAGTCTCAACTAGCTCAATTGTACAAATTGATAGGGGTGTGGGGTTCCATTTCGTATCAGATTTCACAATAGCATGTTGGGTTTCAACATCATATTGGATTAGGGTGTATACTCAACACCATATTGTGTATAAGGTGTGTGCTAGATTTGATATCATGTACAAGATGCGTGCATGTGTCACTCATATCATCCATGAGGTATAAAGTCATCATTATATCATGCTAGTGGTGTGTTCATATCACCATATTGGGTTACTAATCATCTAGGGTTTTTATATCGGGTTTGAGTATATACTTGATTCCATGTCATGCATAACGTGTATACTTGACCTCATATCATGCACATGGTGTATGCATGATACCATATCATGAACAAGATGTATAATTCATCATCACAACATGTATAAGATATATGCATCCTCATTGTATCATTTTAGTGATATGTTCACTTCACCATATCGGGTTATAGGTGCTTGAACCCAATATCAGATTGAACAACGATGATGTCATCATCAACCACTAGACTCTTGTTCTTACTATTCTAGTTCATGGATAATAGTCCTATGTCACTAATAGAACTCATGGATTCATCAACTATGCAAGAAAATTTAAATTGAAAATTGATCATCAACTATGGCAAGATTGATTGTAAACAATAACATAATTGAGTTCAAGTTATATAACCTGACTCAAGAACAACTTCAATCTCCAAGCTCCAAAGATTCATGTTCCCAATGGTTGAAGATGATCTTCGCAACTCCTCTTAGGGTTAAGGCTTGAGCTCCTCAACACTATGCATGATACCTCACCACTTTTGGTCGATATCCCTCACTTGTGGCCAATATCCCTTCACTTGGTTGATATCACCTTGCTATGGCCGATACCAAGGCTCTATGCACAATACCTCTTCACCTATGCATGAAAAAAAGACAATATGACCGATATCTAGGAGAAAGGTGGTGGGAAAGTTTGAAAACCTTCACTAATAGGTGAAAGGAATGGTATATATAGTTGAGGTTCATGAAAAAGAGTGTATATGTGGTGTCATCTTTTTAAGCTACTAGGTGCTATGTGTCCATGCATGGTTGACATGGGTAAATTCATGAACTCATTTTTATAATGACATGTAAAACACTTGAGGATAATCTATAGATGATGTTTCGGCCATCACTTATCTTGTTGGATAAGATATCTAAACTCAATCGCCACTTTATTCACAACCCGATACAACTTTTCCAAGGAAGTTGTAAACTGATACACTTCACCTCCTTGAGGTTCTTAGCTCATCATGGACAAGGAAAAGAGTTCACAAACTGATATGAGACTCCCTTTATGGCTCCTTGGATGATATGCACTCTCAAAACAAGTCTACAACTCGATACAACTCATAAAAAGGCTTCAACTATACATCTTTTCTTGGACTTTTCATCACCAAGAGTACCATCACTCAAATATGATTAAAACATGGTTTCTTATTCTTTCTCTCTCCTATAAATGATACATAGCCGAAATAGGAACACTCTAGAGGTAATAATTTGCATTTCAACCCTACATTTTGGGTAATTTACAAGTTGTACCATAATTGGTACACAAGGCACTAACATTATTCAAACCAGTTCAAATTTGGAATTTAGGATTTCCACAAGCCACCACCTTACATCATTCTCTCTCTTATGATGCTAAAACACATGGGGTACATTCAACATGTGACATATTGCAAAAAAAACCTTATTTTGGGTAAATTGCATTTTGGTCCAAAATAAGTGAAGATTGCTCAAACGTTATTCAAACAGGACCAAACTTGATACATAAGTTTGTCATATGATAAGAAAACTCTTTAGAGAATTATATTAAAGTTGTAAGAAACTTATTTAAGCCAAAAAAATTAGGTTAGACCTAAACCCCGCTCAGGAATGTTACAAGTTATAAACCCCTAACAAGGATTTCATCCCCGAAATCCGAGATGAAGGAAGACAATTATTATTCATATATCATAACATCTTGATGTCAGGGAGATGCCATAGAGCTTTGACCAACATAACGTTCTTCCATACAGGGTCATCATAGTATGACACATACTCAACTATTTTTTTCATTAATGACAATAGTTTCAATCCTATGTCATGTAACACTTTCTTAGTTGGAGAAGTACTATACATATTTTGAATAATTCGGTGTCAAACCTCATTGCATTGTCACCTTTCTCATCTTTCATCTTTTATGTAATAAGATTATTGACCTTGAAATTTTTCCATACCCCTCACTTAGTTTAGCATTTCTCCTCCAATGAAAGACTAGAGTTATGTTATGTCATCCATTTGGGGCTACAAGTCTTATCATACTTTAGTTATGACACTTTAATCTATTGACACAACTCTAAACTTACTTATGACTAGAACCAACCATCCCATTAGTTGTATATTTTCTTATCATAAGGAGAGGCTACTTATCAAGAAGAAATATCTCAGAGGAGATTCTAGATTTTTTATATATATAAGATACCTTAACAGATTTTGTTAGGGATATTCGAAGAAGTTATCTTAGCTTGATAAATTTTCCCAAGATGATTCTAAAATTGTACCTTCAATTAATATATCCTTATCGATGTTATGTTTATGCAGATCCTAAACCCCTAGCATTTGATTTCCATACAATCGTATGTAACTAAACTAATCTCAAAGTTGGCCTTTCTAGGTAACCAACATTAATCATCTTATTAGGAGTCATGTTTTCACTATCTCTGTAGCATCCAACTCATAAAAACAAGATTTACTTTAGCGGAAGTGAAACATTTGTAGTGGATTACTGAAAATCACTGAAAATTAAAACTTTTTGCAAAGAGATCCACACATAGGAAATCTTTTCCATCAAGAACCATGTATAACATTTACATTTTGGTTCAAATGTACATAACATGTACCATCTCTTCTCAGGGACTACAACATCAGCTTCCTTATAAACATTATATACATACAACATATCAATCTCGAGGCATCAAGCTAAAACCTCAAACGATTCATTAAAAATGCTGACTAAACACTCTGAGGACATGAGAGTATAGAGACAACACATACGAATTTCTAACTACATAGCTTGACAGATAGTATCTCCACCTGAGATCTCACTGTTGTCCCCGATGTTGTTTTTGTTGTCTTTTCCCTGCAATAGAATTTCTGCTTCTTTATCCACGTCCACCTAAAAAGTAGGATCCCATGGGGGTGAGACAATTGTAAATTGCCCCAGCGGGAGATATAACTCTCCGCCAAAACATTGTTATAGTAGTTTATTAAAATAAACTAAGCAGAAGGATTTATATATAATTGATAGTGGGTAAATCAATGTATGAACAAGGTGAAGTAATCTCCTTTCCCAAGGATAACATTGCATCTACTCATGGTAGAATCATAGTTCATCCATCTACTTGTAATGAATACAAACAAATATGAAAAACATCAATGTACTAGAGTTGTATGAAATAAATATATCATCAACCAATAAATTTCCGTATTCAATCCTTAAGCATACATGCTATACGATTGATTTCATTTTACAAGCACACTTATGCCCTGAGGAGATGAGGTATACCGCTCATACTCCAACCGACCACTACGAAGTCGAAATCGGTATCATACATAGGTCAATTGAAGAGCTGGATTCCCATGACCTCTCACATTTCGGTCAGTGCGGGACAACAAGCAAAACTATGTTAACTGCTCAAAATAGCTTTCCAGGGTATGCTGGAACTTCTCTATAGAGTTACAGCGTCAATTGCACTCTCATCGGCCATCGAGAGATTTAATGTTTATCTCCTCGACCCGACATTAAATATCATTGGGAGATTAATGTTACATCTATCCCAACCATCGGGAGATTTATGATACATCCATCCCGACACATGAAGGATTGAGAGGTTTTTTGTTTACCTTCCCTCAATCTCTTCACCTGACATAATGATATTTTTCGCCCATTTACCCCCACATATTCAAAATGTGTTCTGCGTTTTGCCGCGGAGCACCCGTTTCACCATCACCTTATTACTGACGATGATGGATCTATGGTCAGGGCTCTACATGAAAAGATTTCACTTGATTAATTAAGTACATTGTCATATTCTTTTAGCATCAGCCAAGTTCTCAAACATGACTTATTACATCAATGATATAAATGACATGTACTACTTTCATCAATTACTTATCAGTCTTTAAAAGACATTGGGAACTCAATCCCTAATTTCAATATTGGGAATTCTCATCCCTTACAATCTCATCACCATAATCATATGGTTCTCGATATTCAAATGCTTAACTCATCATTGAGCATCATTACCGCCTATTAGGAAACTATCACCTTTAGGTCATCTGACCAAGGCATTCATGATACTTGTTACAAAAGCATCACACATGGCTCTCAAGGCCATAAAATATCTTGTCACCTCTTTCTAGGAAACAACTTACTCATATAACTCATAAAATCCATGCACATTGCTACTTTTACTAAGCAACAACAACATTAGGGCACATAAGGCCAATCAACATTTATTATATAAATGTCACAGTTTAAATATGGCTATATTCATCATCTCATGATACCTGCATGGTTATTAGACATGATAACAGTTATACAAGTCATTCATCACATCATGTGACACAATAGTAACACCATTATTCCTTTACCAGGAATTAGGGTTTACTATCAAATAGGGCTTCTCATTCCTTTTACCCAAATTAGGGTTAGGGTTCCCCATTTCTTATTAATTAGGGTTTCATGAATATATTATTTGTCCGACCCTTAATTCATTATTCCATACCTCTGGGGCACTCAAAGATATCATAAAAAATTATTCAAGATCATTACTCTCATCATATATCATTAATGATCGTCAATTCAAGGTATGAGTTCATTTCTCATCCTCATCATGGTATGATTACATCATACTCATTAATTAGACTTAACCCCATTTTCAAGGTACATTAGTCAACACTTATCAAAGTGCATCAACTCATTACATTTCATAGTAATAATTACATAACACACTTCATATGTTTCTTACCCAACTATATTGGATTCGAAGTGCATCAATGTATATAAACCCTAAAGTGTTGAATGTGATAACTATCATATCTTGATGTATCACTTTTCTCATCATTTCAGACTCTCTTGAGTTAACCAACTTATCTTGTATTAAGGTATTTCCCTCTTAATATATTCCATCATTAAACTCTCACCTTTAGCATATAATGCATAGGCCACACATTAGAATTGTCCAACTATCTTTAATGATATTAACTTGTCTAATGCTAAAGACATTGCTTACAATAAGGTTGCTTATAATCAACCTCTTGAGATATTTCACCTTTATAAGGTAATTCCTTCTATCTCATCATTAGGGTTTCCTTATATCCTTACTTCAATTAGGATTATGATTTATTGACATATTGCCCAGGATTAGGGCTTTATGCATTATGACTCCACATTATAGAATCTCACATACCTTCACCCTTCTTAGGGCCTCTCATCACAACATAGTATTATAGCTTCATGTGGTGTTAATTCTTAATCAGGGTTTCTCATGAAATCTCGCTCAACTAGGGTTTCTCATGGAATCTCCCTCAACTAGGTCTTCTCATGGAATCACCCTCAACTTAGGGTTTCACATGGAATCACCCTCAACTAGGGTTTCACATATCATTACATGACATCATCCTGAATTGATTCTCACATCACATCACCACATCAATGTTCCATATACATCATTCAAACTTAGGGTTTCTCATGGCATTACCCTAGAATAGGATTTCACATGGAATCATCCTTAACTAGGATTTTCCACTATAGTCACCCACAATTTGGGTCTACTATTCATCTCCATTAGGATTTCATTTCATTATCCATAATTAGAGATTCACTATATATCCCTATTAGGGCTTTACATCTCATTTCCCTAAATTAGAGTTTCACAATTCATTACCCTAGATTAGGGCTAAATCTTCACCCTAGATTAGGGTTTCATTTAGAATTGCCCTCATTTAGGGTTAGATTTCAATAACCCTATCAATTAGGGCTTATACGCATGATTAGGGTTTCATGATCTCTTTAATAAGGAGCATACCCTTAATTACCACATGAATCATACTCATGTAATTATTCAATTAAACAATTGACCTTTAATCACTTTGAGTGTTCATACGGTTTGGTTAATTACCTTTCAAATGATCTTGGTCACTTAGACCCCAAACGTTCTTGACCAATTAGACCTCAAACAGTCTAAGACCGTGTAGACCTCCAAACGGTCTTGAACAAACCATTGAAACTGTTTGATAAAGTTAACTCTTGACACTGTTTGACAAAGTGATACTTGAAACTGATTGCCAAAGTTGAAGTTGAAACCGTTTAACCCTCAACTGGTTTGGGATCGTTTGGTCCCAAATGGTCTTGAGACAGTTTGGTCCAAACCTCCTCAAAACTGAATGGACCAAATATGGTCTCACTAATCATGTTGAATTAGGATTTCCAATGTTGATCCTCTGATCGATTGAATTCATATAAACACTCATCAATTGAGCCTCACATCACACTTCAAGTGAGATTAATAGTTCATCCTTCAACTGATTTAACACTCATATAATCACCAATTAGGGTTTTGAATAAATTGGATTAGTGTTTGAAATCAAGGAACCCTCACTATTGGTCAATGTGAAACTAGTTGCTTTGAAATCATTGGACCACCATACAAATTGGACAAGACCTGACCTCAAACGGTATTGAGGTCGTTTGTATGACCTCCAAATGGTCTTTAGACCATTTTCCCATCTCAACATAAAAATCCATGACATCCAATTAGGGTTTGGGTCATTGGATTGATTATCAAATCAACATTTGATTGCAAATCAGTTTGGTATCTTTGGATATTCCAATACCCAACCTTGCTCAAACCATGACCTCCAAACGGTCTTGGTTGACCCTCAAACGGTATTGAGACCGTTTGGGTGATCCCCAAACAGTTTTGAAACCATTTGGGCTAATCAACCCAAAGTTCCAAGTCAATTAATTATGAAATCAGCACTTAACCCGATTAGGGTTTGGGATTGATTGTCCTTCAGCTCATGAACCAATTGGAACTAATCAATTATAATTAGTGGTTCATTAGCCAACATCATTATCAACAAATATCCAAATGTTCAACCCTGGTCAACACCTCCAAACGGTTTGAAACTATTTTCCCTCAAACAGTTTCAAACAGTTTCCTTTCAAACGGTTTGCAACCGTTTTCTCCCAAATGGTTTGTGAAACCGATTGAGCAACTCTTTTGAAACCGTTTGCCTTGGATATTTGGAGAGGTGTGTTCTTATTATGATGTCATCATCATCAAGATCCAAATTCAAGAAACCTTCTATGATTTCCATGGTGATTACATCAATCAACCAAATCAATTATTATGAATGAAGAAATGATCATTATTTGATAAGGAATTGAATGCAATAACAATAATAAGTGTTCAAGTTATAAAACCCGCCTCCAATTGAGCTCCAAAGCTCCAAGCTCACTGTAAAAATGGTGTATGCAACTCCCTTCACCATTCCAAGGCTCGTCCTCAAGGTTTGAGTGGAAAAGAAAGGTTAGAATTGAAGAGGGGATCGAATTAGGAAGAATTCATGCATTGATTTGTGATTTCCACCATGAGGGCGAGGTGAACCAATGTCAAGAAGCTTACCAACAGGTTGTGGGTCATCCTCCCAAGCTCCCTTGGTCGTTTCCCAAGCAAGGAGAAGAAGTGGGTTCGAAAAAGCCTTTCATTTGGCTTGTAAAGAGTCTTTTTATAAAAATTCAATGAGAGAGAATATGCTTTATAAAAATTCATTTAATCCCAAAAACTGGGCCGCCTCTTCCCACTCAACTTACTTGGATCCGATGATATCTTGTTTTCCTCTTATTCCTCTCTATTATCCATGATTTAAAGAAAAGAAAATTAAGCACCTTAAATCATATTATACTAATATCCATATGTGAGTGGATATTTCTTTTTCTAATAAAATTGTGACTGAGTTATCCACTCCCTTGGATATTTTCGTGGTCCTTGAAAAGCTCAAGGACGTCCACACACATCTGGATCCAACCATTTTCATTTTGGTTGAAGGCCCTTTAATTAATACATTTATTTTTTCCCTAAATTGAATTAGGGTTTCAATTAGGATTAAATCTTGATTATTTTAATATCAAGATTCTCTCTCCTCCCACATAATTCAAACGAGGTGCCCCTCTCATTTTCTTTGCTCTAAATGATGCCAAGAAACATTAGGAACCTTATTGAAGTTCTATTTTGCATATTGCACCCTAGGTTTTGGGTAAATTGCACATTACACCAAAACTAGGTGTTCATGCACAAACATAGCTTTATCAACTCTTTCTTGGTACTAGGCTTCCATAAGCCATACCTCTGAATCATTTTCACTCTCATGATGCATCAATACATGAGGAACAAATTATCATGCACAATTTGCACTTAAACCCCTCGACTTGGGTAATTTGCACTTTAGTCCAAAACAAGCAAAACATTGATTTCAACAATGTTCAAAAAGGACTAGAATTGCAACATAAGTTCCTCTTGAGCCCTAATTACTTTTTCACAAGATAAGATTAAGCATATAATCATCTTTCTTAATCAAAACACCTAGGGTTAGAGTATAACCCAGGTCAGGGATGTTACAAATTATAAACCCCTAACAAGGATTTCGTCCCTGAAATCCAGATAAAGGAAGAAAGATATATATCATTCATCATACTATCTAGTCTTCACATATCATCTCCTTATTATGGAGACACCATAAAAATTTGATCAGCACAAATTGTTTCCATACAGGATTCTTATAGAATCAAACACATAAGACACATGCTCCACTATTTTTCATCATAGATTGTAGACTCAATTTTGTGTCAAGTAAAACTTTTCTTGTTCAAAGAAATATCATGCATTCTTTATTAATATCATGTTTATGCGGATCATAAACCCCTAACATATGATGTTTATATTATTTTATATAATCAGACTAATTTCATGGTTGACCACTCCAGGTAGCCAACATAAACCATATGATATTTCTCAGATACCAGAATCTTTCATCCTGGTATCTATCACATGTGTTGAGAACGCATCACATATTTATCTTCCTTTCATATTGGAACATTACATATGTCTTCACCTTGGAACCAAAGTCCAAGATAAACTGATACTTTTTCTAAGTATCCATCACTTGAACATTTTTATCTTATACACATCAAGTGTCCTAAAGCCCACTTGATTGCCATGTTCTTGAAAGGAAAGAAAAAAAGGATTCATATTCCTCTTATTAATTCATGTATTTTCAACTACTCATGAACCATTTACTATTTGTCTCATCCTAGGTTCCTTGCCTTTAGCATAGAAATTTATAAGGATGGTTACATGTCATTATCCCTTTCTTTGTTATTATCTAGCATGTTTATGATCATCTCATGATCTCATCACATTTCCCATTTCCTCATTATGGGAAATATCTTTATTATACTTGCATCATTATTGAACATGGTTCATCTCCCTTATTCTTATTCTTATCTTATGAGGAGTATACTTTTAGTTCCTCATACAACATGCTCATTTGAGATTATCTCAGACTTCTCTTTCTTATGCTTAGGATATGACACATTTATTCATTCCATGTTTCTTATTTCATGATACTCATTAGATTGTCTCAGAATGACTACTTGATCAGAGCAATCAAAAAGACAACAATCTAAGAGTTCCCATACTCACTTTATCATCAATAGTTGTATACCTGGCCAGGGTATATAAATATTGATATTAAGTGATATGCACTTTGTATGCTATCATATTCCTTCTTTTTCATTCTATCACAAGCATAGATTTAACATCCCTAGATTTTATCCAGGCATCTCTTCTGTACCTCATCCTTTCTCATAGAGGTAAGAACAACATAAAACATTTGTAATGTTTTACTATGCAAAACATAAGTCATCGTAGGACTATTCAAGGAGAGTACAATCAATTACTTTCTCAGTTAATCCAATAATTCATAAAATAACATATATGAATGACATTATCTTGTCTAACCTATCATGATTCATGGATTATTCACTGCATCAGGCTGACTTTGCCTCAAAGGTTGATTCAACAGGCTAAGGTTGAGCACACACTCAGTTTAAGTCCAGAAATTCATCATTTCCTTTTTTCTTCAACTTGTTGATGTTGATTACAAATCTTGTTGATATCTAAAACATCATAACTGGGGGCTGGAAATCTACGTTACACTACCCATGCTTGGTCCACTATATTCATTACTGTTGCCCTAAATTCTCCAACAGTAATACTTAAAGAAGGAATTTCTTATTATAGTTGGATCATCTAGGGGATTCTCAGGCAATTGTCTCTCTCTTTCCTGCTCCCAGGCACCTCTTCTTGGTGCAACATTGCTGCTTTCAGCATCAACCCCCTCATGTGACCCAGTCATCTTTAAGCTCTTCTTCTCTTATACGAGTAGAAGACACTATCAGATACACTAGATGACACCAGAATAGACTCTACTACCTTAGTCCTATGTCTCTGTAGACTCAGCAAACCTAGAGCTCTGATACCACTAATTTGTAGCATCCAACTCATAAAAATAAGATTTACTTTAGCGGAAGCAAAACATTTGCAGCGGATTACTGAAAATCATTGAAATTTAAAACTTTTTCCAAAGAGATCCACACATAGGAAATCTTTTCCATCAAGAACCATTGTATAACATTTACATTTTGGTTCAAATGTACAGAACATGTACCATCTCTTCTCAGAGACTACAACATCAGCTGCCTTATAAACATTATATACAGACAACATACGAATCTCGAGGCATCAAGCCGAAACCTCAAACGATTCATTAAAAATGTTGACTAAAAACTCCGAGGACCTAAGAGTATAGAGACAACACATAGGACTTTCTAACTACATATCTTTACACACAATATTTCCACCTGAGATCTCACCACTGTCCCCGATGTTGTTGTTGTTGTCTTTTCCCTGCAATAGGATTTCTTCTTCTTTGTCCACGTCCACCTAAAAAGTTCAATCCCACGGGGGTGAGACAATTGTAAATTGCCGCAACGGGAGATATAACTCTCCACCAAAACATTGTTATAGAAGTTTATTAAAATAAACTGAGCAGAAGGATTTATATATAATTGATAGTGGGTAAATCAATGTATGAACAAGATGAAGTAATCATCTTTCCCAAGGATAACATTGCATCTACTCATGGTAGAATCATAGTTCATCCATCTACTTGTAATGAATACAAACATATATGAAAAACATCAATGAACTAGAGTTGCATGAAATAAATATAACATCATCCAATAAATTTCTATATTCAATCCTTAAGCACACATGCTATACGACTGATTTCATTTTACAAACACACATGCCCTGAGGAGATGAGGTATACCGCTCATACTCCAACCGACCACTGCGAAGTTGAAATCAGTACCATACATAGGTCAATGGAAGAGCCAGATTCCCATGACCTCTCACATTCCAGTTAGTGCGGGACAATAAGCAGAACTGTGTTAACTACTCAAAATATCTTTCCATGGTATACTGGAACTTCTCTATAGTGGTACAATGTCAATTGCACTCTAATCGGCCATCGAGAGATTTAATGTTTATCTCCTTGACCCGACATTAAATATCATTAGGAGATTAATGTTACATCTATCCAAACCATCGGGAGATGTAAGATACATCCATCCCATCACATGAAGGATTGAGAGGTTTGTTGTGTACCTTCCCTCAATATCTTCACCAGACGTAAGGATATTTTTCGCCCATTTACCCCACGTATTCAAAATATGTGTTCTGGGTTTTTCCACGGAGCACCCATTTCACCATCACCTTATTACTGACGATGATGGATCTATGGTCAGGGCTCTACATGAAAATATTTCACTTTATTAATTAAGTACATTTTCATATTCTTTTAGCATCAGCCATGTTCTTAAACATGACTTATTATATCAATGCTATAAAAGACATGTACTACTTTCATCAATTACTTATCAGTCTTTAGAAGACATTCAGAACTCAATCCCTCATTTCAATACTGGGAATTCTCATCCCTTACAATCTCATCACCATAATCATATGGTTCTGGGTATTCAAACCCTTAACTCATCATTGAGCATCATTACCATCGATTAGGTAACTATCACCTTCAGGTCATCTGATCAAGGCATTCATGATACTTGTTACACAAGCATCACACATGGCTCTCAAGGCCACAAAATATCTTGTCACCTCTTTCTAGGAAACAAATTACTCATATGACTCATAGAATCCATGCACATTGCTACTTTTACTAAGAAACAACAACATTAGGGCACATAAGGCCAATCAACATTTATTATATAAATGTCACAACTCAAATCTGGCTATATTCATCATCTCATAATACCTGCATGGTTATTAGACATGATAATAGTTATACAAGTCATTCATCACATCATGTGACACAATAGTAACACAACTATTCCTTTACCAAGAATTAGGGTTTACTATCAAATAGGGCTTCTTATTCCCTTTACCCAAATTAGTGTTAGGGTTCCCCATTTCTTATTAATTAGGGTTGCATGAATATATTATCTGTCCAACCCTTAATTAATTATTCCATACCTCTGGGGCATGCAAAGATATCATAAATAATTATTCAAGATCATTACTCTCATCATATAGCATTAATGATCATCAATTCAAAGTATGAGTTCATTTCTCATCCTCATCATGGTATGATTACATCATACTCATTAATTAGACTTAACCCCATTCTCAAGGTACATTAGTCAACACTTATCAAAGTGCATCAACTCATTACATTTCATAGTAATAATTATATAACACACTTCATATGTTTCCTACCCAATTATATTAGATTTTAAGTGCATCAAGGTATATAAACCCAGAAGTGTTGAATGTGATAACTATCATATCTTGATGTATCACTTTTCTCATCATTTCAGACTCTATTGAGTTAACCAACTTATCTTATATTTAGGTATTTCCCTCTTAATATATTCCATCATTAAACTCTCACCTTTAGCATATAATGCATAGGCCACACATTAGAATTGTCCAACTATATTTAATGATATGGACTTGTCTAATTCTAAAGACATTGCTTACAATAAGGTTTCTTATAATCAACCTCTTGAAATATTTCATCTTTATAAGGTAATTCCTTCTATCTCATCATTACGGTTTCCTTATATCCTTACTTCAATTAGGATTATGATTTATTGACATATTGCCCAGGAATAGGGCTTTATGCATTATGACTCCACATTAGAGAATCTCACATACCTTCACCCTTCATAGGGCCTCTCATCACAACATAGTATTAGATCTTCATGTGGTGTTAATTATTAATCAGGGTTTCTCATGAAATCTCCCTCAACTAGGGTTTCTCATGCAATCTCCCGCAACTAGGGCTTCTCATGGAATCACCCTCAACTTAGGGTTTCACATGGAATCACCCTCAACTAGGGTTTCACGTATCATTACATGGCATCACCCCGAATTGATTCTCACATCACATCACCACATCAATGTTCCATATACATCATTCTAACTTAGGGTTTCTCATGGCATTACCCTAGAATAGGATTTCACATGGAATCATCCATAACTAGAATTTTCCATTATAGTCCCCCACAATATGGGTCTACTATTCATCTCCATTAGGATTTCATTTCATTGTCCATAATTAGAGATTCAATATTCATCCCAATTAGGGCTTTACATCTCATTTCCCTAAATTAGAGTTTTAGAATTCATTACCCTAAATTAGGGCTACATCCTCACCCTAGATTAGGGTTTCATTTAGAATTGCCCTCATTTAGGGTTAGAGTTCAGTAACCCTATCAATTTGGGTTTATACTCATGATTAGGGTTTCATGATCTCTTTAATAAGGATCATACCCTTAATCACCACATGAATCATACTCATGTAACTGTTCAATTAAATAATTGACCTTTAATCACTTTGAGTGTTCATACGGTTTGGTTAATTACCTTTCAAACGATCTTGGTCAGTTAGACCCCAAATGGTCTTGACCAATTAGACCTGAAATTGTCTTGCTTGAAATACATACAAATGGTCTAAGACCATTTAGACCTCCAAACGGTCTTGAACAAACCATTGAAACTGTTTGATATAGTTAACTCTTGAAACCGTTCGACAAAGTGATACTTGAAACTGATTGCCAAAGTTGAAGTTGAAATTGTTTAAGCCTCAACCGGTTTGGGATCGTTTGGTCCCAAATGGTCTTGAGACCATTTGGACTCAAACGGTCTTGAGACCATTTGATCCAAACCTCCTCAAAACCAAATGGACCAAATATGGTCTCCACCAATCATGTTGATTTAGGATTTCCAATGTTGATCCTCTGATCGATTGAATTCATATAATCACTCATCAATTGAGGCTCACATAACACTTCAAGTGAGATTAATAGGTCATCATTCAACTGATTTAACCCTCATATAATCACCAATTAGGGTTTTGAATCAATCGGATTAGGGATTGAAATCAATGAACCCTCACTATTGGTCAATGTGAAACTAGTTGCTCTGAAATCATTGGACCACCATCCAAATTAGATAATACCTGATCTCAAATGGTCTTGAGGTCGTTTGGATGACATCCAAATGGTCTTGAGACCGTTTTCCCATCTCAACATCAAAATCCATGACATCCAATTAGGGTTTGGGTCATTGGATTGATCATCAAATCATAATTTGATTGCAAATCAGTTTGGTATCCATAGATCTTCAAATTCCCAACCATGCTCAACCCTAGACCTCCAAACGGTATTGGTTGACCCTAAAACGGTCTTGATACCATTTGGGTGATCCCCAAATGGTTTTGAAACCGTTTGGGCTAATCAACCCAAAGTTCCAAGTCAATTAATTATGAAATCATCACTAAACCCGATTAGGGTTTGGTGATTGATTGTACTTCAACTCATGAACCAATTGGAACTAATCAATTATAATTAGTTGGTCATTATCCAAAATAATTATCAACAAATCTCCAAATGGTCAACCCTGTTCAACACCTCCAAACGGTTTGAAACCATTTTCCCTCAAACGGTTTGAAACTGTTTGCTCCCAAACGATTTGTGAAACCGATTGAGCAACTCTTTTGAAACTGTTTGTCTTGGATATTTGGAGAGGTGTGTGCTTATTATGATGTCATCATCATAAAGATACAAATTCACAAAACCTTCTGTGATTTCCATGGTGATTTCCTCAATCAACCAAATCAATTATTGTGAATGAAGAAATGATCATTATTTGATAAGGAATTGAATGCGATAACAATAATAAGGGTCCAAGTTATAAAAAATGCCTCCAATTGAGCTCTAAAGATCCAAGCTCATGGTAACAATGGTTGATTAAACTCCCTTCACCATTCCAAGGCTCGTCCTCAAGGTTTGAGTGAAAAGTAATTGTTAGAATTGAAGAGGGGATCGAATTAGGAAGAATTCATGCATTGATTTGTGATTTCCACCATGAAATCAAGGTGAACCAAGGTCAAGAAGCTTACCAATAGGTTGGGGGTCGTCCTTATGATCCTCCCAAGATCCCTTGGTCGTTTACCAAGCAAGGAGAAGAAGTGGGGTCGAAAAAGCCTTTCATTTCGCTTGTAAAGAGTCTTTTTATAAAAATTCAATGAGAGAGAATATGCTTTATAAAAATTCATTTAATCCCAAAAACTGGGCCGCCTCTTCCCACTCAACTTACTTGGATCCGATGATATATTGTTTGCCTCTTATTCCTCTCAATTATCCATGATTTAAAGAAAAGCAAATTAGGCACCTTAAATCATATTATACTAATATCCATATGTGAGTGGATGTTTCTTTTTCTTATAAAATTGTGAGTGAGTTATCCACTCCCTTCGATATTTTTGTGGTCCTTGCAAAGCTCAATGACGTCCACACACATCTGAATCCAAACATTTTAATTTTGGTTGAAGGCCCTTTAATTAATACATTTATTTTTGCCCTAAATTGAATTAGGGTTTCAATTAGGATTAAATCTTTATTATTTTAATATCAAGATTCTCTCTCCTCCAACGTAATTCAAATGAGGTGTGCCTCTCATTTTCTTTGCTATAAATGATTCCAAGAAACATTAAGGACCTTATTGAAGTGCTACTTTGCATATTGCACCCTAGTTTTTGGGTAAATTGCACATTACACCAAAACTAGGTTTTCATGCACAAACATAGCTTTATCAACTCTTTCTAGGTACTAGGCTTCCATAAGCCATACCTCTATATCATTTTCACTCTCATGAAGCATCAATACATGAGGTACATATTATCATGCAAAATTTGCACTTAAACCCATCAATTTGGGTAATTTTCACTTTAGTCCAAAACAAGCAAAACATTGATTTCAACAATGTTCAAAAATGACTAGAATTGCAACATAAGTTCCTCTTGAGCCGTAATTACTTTTCACAAGATAATATTAAGCATATAATCATCTTTATTAATCAAAACACCTAGGGTTAGAGTATAACCTAGGTCAGGAATGTTACAATCTCATAGCTTTAAAACTTCTTGAGCACTAGAATTCCTTACCTTGGTATTAATTACATGTGTCAAAAACACATCACATCCTTATCATTTCCATCCTATATTATTATTGCCAAAACCAAACATATAATAGGACCTTTCTTTCCTCTTGGGACATTACTTATCACATATACTTTGTCTTGGAACCAAAATCTAGGACTAGCTGATACTTTTCAAAGTATCCTTCTATAGAATACTTCTAATCCATGAACATCTAGTGTCATAAGACTTACTTGATTGTCATGTCCCTAAAAGGAATAAGCACAAGGAAACATAGTCCTTTTTATCACCCCAGCATTATCTAGGGTTGTTTATTAAAGAAAAGAGATTATCACCTTCTTTGATTGTTGCATGAACATTCAACTATTCATGTGTCATTCAACGTTGTTTCCTCTTAGGTTCCTTGCCATCTGCATAGGAATTATAAGTATGATTACATGTTATCATCCCTTAGCTTTATCATCATCATGATTACTAGATATGGGTATTCAAACCCGTAGTTCATCACTGAACATTGTCACCTTTTATCAAGTAATTGTTACCCCTAGGTCCTCAGATCAAGGTATACATAATACTAAACATCTTCTTTTGTTAATAAGTTGATATGTGATTAACTAATATTCCTTCGTATAACAATTAGGATGTGGTAGAAGTATCCATGCCACATCTCCTACTTCATTATGTTCATTAGATTGTCTCAACATGGCCACTTGATCAGAGTAATCAAAAAGATAGCAATCTAAGAGTATCATACTTACTTTGCCTTCAATAGTTGAATACCTAGCCAGGGTGTGGAAGAACTAAAATTGGGTAGTATGTATTTGGTTTATATTATGTTTCTTACTTTTAACATCTCTTTAAATTTTACTACTTAGTATCTCTAATTTTCTCAGGGTGTTTCTTTTACATCTCTTCCCTTTCTACATGAAGAGAGAAATTTCAAAACATATAAGAGAATATTCAACTGAATATAGGTTCTCATCCATTTTATCTCTTCCTCATGTCCTCATAGGAGTAATTACTGGAAGCTTAACAACAACTACCTTTCTTTTAATTAATAGGTAGAGAGAAGAAAAAGGAAAGATAATTCAGAATGAAAAGTTCTATCTGTCTTGTTATCTCTTACATGTTATCTAGTGTCTTGGCTGACTCAACGCATGGAGTCTAGTTGTCATATGTTGTTGCCTTTGTCCTCTACTACCTGAGTAGATGGAACAATTTGTGACACTTGTCTTCATCGCCATCCTACTGCTCCACTAAACTGTGATCCTTGTGAGTATTGCAGATTATGCCTTGACTTTTGGGTCACCTCATTATTTCTTCTTAGACACTGCCACTTCAGATGTCCTATCTGTCCACATTTATGGCAAGCTCAGACCCTACTTGGTGACCACTGAATTGGTGTACTAAATTGTTGTTGAACTGGTGTTACCAAAAACATTGGTTATTTAGTACCACCAATCCACTGTTCATGTAATTGTGTACACCTCATTTTGAGGTTTGCCTCATGTTTCTTTATCACATACCTTTCTATCCTCTGGACAGATTCCACAAATGTGGTGAATCTCTCTCTACTTTCTATCACAACTGTCGAGATAGACACTTTAGCATTCAATCCTTTCTCAAAATGTCAAATCCTCTCCTACTTAGTAGCATCCATTTGAGGACAAAACTATAAAAGTTTGAAAACCTAGCCTCATATTCATTAATTGACATGGTTCCCTGCCAAACCTTCTCAAACTGTGAGATCTTTTTGTTTAAGTATGTCTTTGGAAAATAGATATTGACAAATTCTTGATGAAATTTCTCCCAACTAACCTCTTCATCATTCCTTTTTACCTCTTCTATGGCCCACTAATGGCTAACACTACCTTTCAAAAGGTAAACGACATGTTTGACTTTGTTAGCATCTGGAATACTAAGGATCTTAAAAGCCTTTTCTAACTCAGTGAGCCACAAATCAACATATATTGGGTTAGTTGTTATAGCATATTCTATAGCTCTTACACAACATATCCGTTCAAAAGTCTTCCCAGGCCCATGTCCCTCATTGGGAATTGGTACTCTAGGTGTTGGTGCTGGCATCCGGTCTACCATATGCATTATTGCGGTCATGACTTGTCTAAAAAGAGCATGAAAGGTTGGGTTTTCTAGCATAGATTTCTCAAAATGGGGATTTTTAGGCACTATTTCCTCTCTTGCCTGATCCCTCACACCTCCTACTGGTGCAACAACATTTCTCTCAAAAATGTGTTCCTCATTTTGTCCACACATCTTTAAGCTATATCCCTTCTTTTGCATAAGTAGAAATCACTATAAGATATATTGGAGGACACTAGAACAGACTCAACACCTTAGTCCTATGTCTCTATAGACTAAGCAAACCTTAAGATCTAATACCAAAACTTTGAGACGACCTGACATCGAATCAAGTCAAATCACCACCAGTAATAATTGTGGAATAACCATAAGCAGTGGATTAACAAAATCACTAAAAATTAAAGCAATTTTGCAAAGAGATCCATTTCCAGAAAACTCTTAAAGGAGAACCCAACTTTATATACATAATGATACACATTGTACGCACATTGTACCATCTCATATTGAGGATAACACATAACAGTTACTTTTCCAAAACCTATACATAAGCAACATAAAACCTCGAGGCAATCAAGCCAAAATCTCCATGCTTTCATAAAACCATCACATACTAAATCCAAGGACCTGAGAGTATAGAGATGACACATAGGAGTTCTATCTATAAGACAGGACATACAGTACACTCAACATGAGTTGTTACTATTGTCCTTGTTGTTGTTGTCCTTCCTCTACACAACATTTTCTACCTCATCGTCCACATCCACCTAAAAATTATGGATCATACGGGGTGAGTCAACTATCCCAATGAGAGATATAATTCTCTGCCAACAATGTTATTATCACATTTAAACAATATAAAATTGAGTAGAGGTTCTTTTATATTAATAAGCAAGATTAATCATTATTGATAAGTAGATTAGAACATTCTCATCTTCTAAAGCATTGCAACTATTTATGATAGATAAGTAAATCATCTATGCACTTTATAAGAAATATGAAGGACATGCGTATCGTTTACCTCTCATATTATACCAACATCTAAAACTTATCATGTGATAACATTATCACGGTATGGTATCCACGAATCATTCTCATTTCTAGTTCTTGGTTGTGATGTCCCCTGATTCTGCCATCTCGAGACTTAAAAAGCCCAAGAGGACAAATCTAAAAATGTTAGAAATCATATCAGAGAGTGATGCGGAAGCAAAATACACATACATGAACATTCAGCCATAGGCATACACCATAATATTTCTCAACACTCTACTTTTAATTTATTACAAATGAATTATTACAAAATGATTTACATTTGCATATTGAATGAAAATTCTATAGTCTATGAACATGTATGCTAACTAGGATCATAGACAATAGGTAAATATGTACAACTGCTCACTTCCAATCTTTTGTCTCACACTAGATATGAATCTAAAACATACATGAAACAATGAATCAACACCCAAGGTGTTGTGTATGTGGGTAGAAAGATACATACTAATATGCTTGCATAATTGAAATAACTTGAGAAATAAAGAGTAAAAGAAAACATTATTTAAAGAAGTAATCAGGTAAAAACATATTTTTGGATGTATTTTGATGCATTTGTACTACTAAGTAGTGTCTCACTTCATTTTTCCCCACCCCTTAAGCAATGGGGACCGAGTGCTGACCTTATATTTTGAGGAAGAGAGAGAGATGTCACACTTCATTTTTCCCCACCCCTTGGGCTATGGGTACCGAGTGTCGACCTTATATTTAGGGGAAGAGAGAGAGGATTGAGAGAGAGAGAAAGAGCATATATCCACTTAGCAGCTACAAACAATCTATATTCTTTGTTGTTCTTATTGACATGGGGAAGATACTATAATCATAGTACATACAAGCAATATTCTCAAATAAAGACAAGAAATACATCATAGATATTGCACACAAGAAAACAAGTCATATACTTCGATATAAACCACATACCTGAGTTCATGGATTTCTATTTATATTCTAGATCATCTACATCTCTAGTCATCACCTGATTAATAACAAGTAATCTTAATTAATACATGGTTCATATATTCTTGATATTTTAGGTCCAAATAAGGGTTTTGGTCAAACCTAGGTCAAACTGATGCTAGGGTGGTGTATAATATTTTTTGTCTGATCTATGTGTCAATAAAAAGGTTTGGTATGATTTTCATATTTTTCTGATAATTGGTCTATTTTCTAGAATTAAAATGAGATTACAAACATGGAATTAGGCAATAATGAGAAAAGGACTACAATTGCTCAATAATATTAACATCGGAGTCCCCATTTAGTTTCTAGACAATATTAGGGTGCAAACTTATTTTACTCATATTTAATCTCAACCATTTTCTAATTATATCATTTAAATGAAGCATTCTCATCTAAATTATATATCATCAATATAAGTGTCTCAAAAGTCTAATATAAGAAAATTTATAAGAAACATACCATTAGTTTTAGTCCGAGGATATTTTGGGGGGATTATTTGGCTAAGGGAGGTATTTTTAACCACATTTCTAAGATCAAGTCTATTTCTGGGAAATTGGATGAAAATTACCTCTCTCATGTTTCTTTAGGTTGTTGTTCCTTCACAGGGATCTGTTGGATGCCTACGACGTTGCCATTAGAGTGGGGCACAGCTCTGCATGTTTCCCTAGTCTGGACCTACCAGTTTTTCCTCCCTCTTTCCCCCTTCTCTACTCCATCGTGCTTCGGGTTTCATCGCCCTCCGTCTTGCTCTCACCTCTGCAAGAGTTCCCAGGGGTCAATGCTCATCATCCTCCTAGTTATAGGAGCATCGCCATGGTTCGATGAGGATTCTGGCTGATCTGGGTCATTTCTCCTCTACCTCGTGACCCTATGATGACACTATGTAGCCCACGTGCACTTCAGGTCTTCCGTAGCCGAGCGTCGTAACCCACATCAAGCTTGATCTTTGGTGAGAAATCCTATGCTACATTGTCCTCCTCATCCTCAATTGATGGCTCCAAAGGACAGGTGTAGGTGCACCTTGACGGCCATTCACGACATGAGAAGAAGGGTCCATGGCCAAAAGTGGACTCCCACTTGGGGATGCGGTAGGGGAGGGCGACACATATTGGGTATTCATCATCTCAGAACTTGCTTTCCTGATCCATGCATCTACAAGCTTTGTAGCCTTCCATAGCCAATGATTTTGGGTTCATGGCTATAGGGAAGACCTCAGTAAGGGCCAAAGTAACACATCACCAGGCTTTACAATGCATGTGCGTTCTTCCCATCCATTGGGAAGCAACTCTGACCATCTTTGTTCACCGCGGGACTGGGTCACACCAAGGAGAGACAACAGGGATCACCACAAGTCAATGATCTCTTTGGTTTTGTCTTCCTCTGTGGCTTCGGGCTTTCATCAAGGTACGCTCAAAGAGAAATCACTGGCCCATCGCTACTAAGAAGAAGAGGAGGAAGATGGCCTCCTACATTCTCTACAACAAGAAAGTGCCGAGAAGGGACTTTGGGGATCTGGAAGCTTGGATCCTCTTCAGATGACCACCATCTGGGACTCCCTCTCCAAAGTGTGATGATGGAGCTAGACCTCCTTCCATTCAACTGTGCCCTCTCTGACTTTGGATAGTTGTCATCTTGGTTTGTGTTGGCGATTGAGAGGTTGGGGGTGTTAGGGCTCGTTCTCCCTGGCTATCCTAGTGAAATACCTAATTATTGGGGTCGAAGGACTGCTCCTGGCATTATAGAGATGATAATGAAATATCACATGCTAAGTCATTCTGAGTTTGGTGGCTCAGGCAACAGTTATGGGGAATCTCAGTCATCCATAAGGATTAGAGTTTGAAGGACAAAGTCAAGGCCATTTATTCTTATCTAACATATACATGGATTCTACATCTCCAGGCCAAGGGTCACCCCAAATTGAAACTGTGCCCCTTTTCTATGTGGGTTGGCTGCCTGACTGCATTGAAAATCAAACCTAGTTTTTAGATATCATTTGAAACCTTAGTCATTCAATTAGAGTCCAAACATCAATACCTCCCAAATGGTTGACCCAAAAGTAATGAAATTTTAACCATGAGTTCATCATCACATAAATCCCCATGTTACGAAGTTCGAACTTAAAATTCAACATTTAGTCATATAACTAAATTCCTCAGATAACCTCACAAACAATTGTATTGACCTCAAATACAAATCAATTAACCAACTTCTCTTGATCGAAGATTCGATCCATGTTGAAATGTAATGATGCATCCCAGGGTTCCTTTCTCAACCATATGCATAACATTCATAGTCTTCCGAATATTATATTGGGTATCAAAAACCCTAAAATTTGGGGTCATCACATTGGCATCAGCCAATCTGCTGGCCTGGTATTGGATTGTACCAATCTTGTGAGTATGATCAAGCCAGGTATTGGATTATACCAATCCTATGAGATTATAACTAGGTATTGGATTGTACCAATCCTGTGAGATCAGAGCCATGTATTGGTTTGTACCAATCCTGTGACATTACATTCAGGTATTACATTGTACCAATCCTATGAGATTATAGTTAGTTATTGGATTCTACCAATCATGTGAGATTACATCCAGGTATTGGATAGTACCAACCCTGTAAGATTACAGCCATGTATTCGATTGTACCAATCCTGTGAGATTACAACTAGGTATTGGATTGTACCAATCTTGTGAGATTACAGCCATGTATTGGATTATACCAATCTTGTGAGATCATGGCCATATTGCTATGGATCTCATAGTAGTTAGATACCTTTATGTTTCCCTTTCACATTCATTATGGGATATCAATCCCTTAAAATCATCATTGAATACCACATCACCTTTACTAGACATTATACCTCAGCCAAGCCATCATACCCATTCACATCCTTTATGTGATACAAGTATTCCTCATATCTCATTTTAGCATAGTCAAAACAGTATAGCCCTCACTTGGATATAACCATAATTCATGTATGACTAAGATTTCATTAATATTATGATAACCATTTATTATTATTACTATTATGTTACGGGGTCCGCATTTCCCTAGTTCATTTTGAACATTGCCATCTCTTAAATCAATCTCTCGATCATAAGGCCTTTATAAACATCTTGTCACCTCTCACTAGGCAACATCCATCTCTAGGCCATAAGACCTATATAAACATTATACTTGTTGTACAAGTATTTCACATGACTTACAAGACCCATATAATATGTCTTATACGAAAGATCATAGATCATATTTTGCTATGTTCATTATCTCATGATACCAACATGGTTAGTTATTTCATGATAACAACAATATCAAATACATATCATTACCATGCCATATAAGAGAAATAAAACCTTCCCATCATTAGGGTTAGGGGTTCCCTTTCTTACGGATCAGGGTTTCAAGTCATAGCAACTTCCTTGATTAGGGTTAGAGTTTCCCTCTCTTAACTAATTAGGGTGGGTTTCAAGTACGTTCATCAAGAATCAAAACCCTAATTCATACTCCACACATATTAGGAGTATCAATGTATACTCATTACATGATTATTATAAAAGTATAAGTTTCTCTATCACCCTTACTAGGATGTTGATTACATTATACTCCCTTACGTTTTCTCAATCCTACTCCCTAGGTACATTGTCCCATATTTATCAAAATGCATTAAACTCTTTATGTCTTAATGCATGATTTGACATAACACACTACATGTGTTACCCAATCAAGTGTATTAGATTGAGGTGCTTCCTCCATATCGGGTATAAGGGTGTAGGTATGCTTCCATATCAGGTATATAGTGGTATCCTCATCACCATATCATGCATGAGATATATCCTAATCTCCATATCGTGCATCCATATTGGGAAAATCAACCTTTAGGGTTTGCATATCGGGTTTGACCCTTATGCTCATATCCCATAAAAACCTTCATGATATCATCCTACCCTTCATCATGTGATGAGTAATAGGCTAGAAAACTAATTATTCTCAACTAGCTCAAGTGTACAAACCGATAGGGGTGTGGGGTTCCAATGCATATTAGATTTCACAATACCATGTTGGGTTTCAACATCATATCGGGTTAGGGTGTATATTCAACACCATATCATGTATAAGGTGTGTGCTTGATCCCATATCGTGCACAACATGTGTTCATGTGTCACTCATATCATCCATGAGGTATAAACTCATTAGTATATCATGCTATTGGTGTGTTCATATCACTATATTAGGTTACTCATCATCTAGGGTTTGTCATATCGGGTTTGAATATATACTTGACTCCATGTCATGTATAAGGTGTATACTTGACCTCATATCATGCACATGGTGTATACTTGACACCATATCATACACAAGATATATACTTCATCATAATATCATGTATAAGATATATGCATCCTCATTGTATCATTTTAGTGATATGTTCACTTCACCATATCGGGTTAGAGGTGCTTCAACCCAATATCGGGTTGAACAATGATGATGTCATCATCATCAATCTCTAGACTCTTGTTCTTACTGTTCTAGTTCATGTATAACAGTCCTATGTCACTAATAGAATTCATGGATTCATCAACTATGCAAGAAAAATCGAATTGAAAGTAGATCATCAACAATGGCAAGATTGATGGTAAATAATAACATAATTGAGTTCAAGTTATATAACCCACCTCAAGAACAACTTTAAAGCTCCAAGCTCCAAATCTTCACATTACCAATGGTTGAAGATGATCTTCACAACTCCTCTTAGGGTTAAGGCTTGAGTTCCTCTACACTATGCACGATACATCACCACTTGTTGCCGATATCCCTGACGTGTGGTCGATATCCCTTCACTTGGTCGATATCACCTTGCTATGGCTGATACCAAGGCTCTATGCACTCCACCCCTTCACCTATGCATGATAAAAAGACATTATGACCGATGTCTTTTTTTTTTTGATGGTGGGACTGAAGTCATTTTATTAAGTCACGTCTTTTTTTGCTAGTACAATGACTTCATCATCAAAGTTATCTAGATGGGAAAGAGAGAAATCTAACATGCGTGCCTTATTGGTTAACATATGACTAACTCTATTTGCCTCACGGTACACATGGTTCAGGTTCATGGAACACAAGTCTAAGGTAGTTTCTACAATCTGCATGACGATGCGATCTTCGTATCCTCTGCCGTAGTGACCCACCTTGATGGCTCGTGCTAGATTCATGCAATCTGTTTCCACCAACAGATTTGTAAACCCCAGCCTGCATGCTTCCTTTATCGCCCCTCTCAATGCCAATGCTTCCGCCATGAGAGCCGAAGTAGCGTGTCCAAGTTGTTGTTGGATGGTGGCCTTGATCGTTCCTTGACCATCACGTATGATGGCGCCTCCGTAAGCAGCAGTCCCATACTTCCAGCTTGCGTCCACATTGAGCTTCAGAGCCTCTCCCCTCGGCGGCGTCCACAGTGTGTTTCTCGGCACCGATAGTCGCAGCCCCGCCATATGCATCTTCCGTGTCTGGTTGTCTTGGTAATCACAGACTAGATTGGTGAAGCTAGCCACCAGCATCGCCTCGTAAACTGGCTTCTCTTCGAATAGATACTTGTTCCTTGCCGTCCACGCTATCCACAACATCGTTGCAAGTTCGTCAACCACCTCCTCCTTGGTGTGACTCGTAAGGACTTACAGCAGGTCCGTCGTGTTTGCCACCAGCTCGGTGACACCGTTTACCTCCTCCCCACCGCATGCCCATATTCTCGTCGCGTAGTCGCATCGGAGGACCGCATGGAGATCATCTTCCTCCAGCTGTTTGCAGCATTGAAAGACATTTGTTTCCGTCACCTGCCTTCGATAGAGCCTGCTCATTGTTGGGAGTGCTTGCTTGCATAGCCGCCACACAAAATGTACAAGTTTGGGTGGCCACTTCTTCCACATCTTTTCCCATTCGTTTCCTTCCATCACCGGTGCACCAATCGTGCCTTTTGTAATATACTGGTACACCGATCTAGTGGTGAGTTCTCCTTTTGAATCGGGTTCCCATGCGAGTTGGTCTTCTTCCGCGGATGCGTTGATCGGGATGCTAAGAATCCTCTTGTGAAGTGCAGGCAGTAGTATCATTCGGACACACTCTTCATCCGATGAACCTTCTGTGTGCTTGATAAAGAACTCACCCGATGTCTAATATCAAGAGGGTGGTAAATTTTGAAAAACTTCACTAATATGTGAAAGGAGTGGTATATATAGTTGAGGTTCATGAAAAAGAGTGTATATGTGGTGTCATCTTTTTAAGCTACTAGGTGCTACGTGTACATGCATGGTTGACACGTGTACATGCATGCACTTATATTTATATTGAAATGCAAAACACTTGAGGATAATCTCGAGATGATATTTCATCCATCACTTATCTTGTTGGATATGATATCTCAACTCAATCACCACTTTATTCACAACCCTATACAACTTTTCCAAGGAAGTTGTATGCAGATACTCTTCACCTGCTTGATGTTATTATCTCATAATGGATAAGATCAAGAGTTCAGAAACCTATATGAAACTCCCTTTATGGATCTGTAACCGATAGGCACTCTCATAACAAGTCTACAACTCAATACAACTCATAAAAAGCCTTCAACGACACATCTTTTCTTGGTCTTTTCATCACCAAGGGTACCATCGCTCAAATATGATTCAAACATGGTGTCTATTTATTTATATATCCTATAAATGATACATATAGGAAGTAGGAACACTCTAGAGGTGATAATTTGCATATCAACCCTACATTTTGGGTAATTTACAACTTGTACCAAAATTGGTACAAAAGGCACTAACATTATTCAATCAAGTTCAAACATGGAATTTAGGCTTTCCAAAAGCCACCACCTAGCATCATTCTCTCTCTTATGATGCTAAAATACATGATGTACATTCATCGTGTGACATATTGCAATATAACCCCTTATTTTGGGTAAATGGTATTTATGTCCAAAACAAGAGAACATTGCTCATACGTTATTCAAATAGGACCAAACTTGAAACATAAGTTTGTCACCAGATAACAAAACTCTTTAGAGAATTATATTAAATGTCTAAGAAACTTATTTAATCCAAACAAATATGGTTAGCCCTAAACCCAGGTCTAGGATGTTACAAGATCTTAGGATACTAGCACTCCTAGATCTTGTACGAAACCAAATAGCCCTTTGTAGGGGTCAGTTGGACTTTGGATGTTATGATTCAAATTCACTAGTCATAATAAATATGTAAGAAAGCCATGTAGCATATTTGTTTAGGGTTATACACAATTCTTCAGATTGGATGATAACCCTTGTTTGCTTTCTTTTCACTGAGATCATGTATAGTACAATAAGCGATAATAGATATGCTTATGCTATAGTTATGTTCATGTTGTAAACATGCTTATGTTGTCAAATATACTGACACTAATGGTTAAGATACTGCTGCTAGCTATGTTTAATATTGCTACCCATGCTTATGTAACTAGAAATGCTTGAACTGCTAATCATGCCTATGTAGTTCATTGTGTTATGATGTGAGTTCTATTTATGATATAGATATGTTCCCTTTATTTGAAATGCCAATATTGATTGCCATGTTAAGCTACTATACATATTCATGATGCCAGGGATGCTTATGCTACTAGATTGCTTGTGCTATTATCAAGGAATATGATGATAGTTAGATAAATGATAATGATTGTTATTAGATGACTTTTGATTATATTTGAGTCGATATCTATTCAAAGAAATTGATATATTTGTTATCTATATATGCATTTATGATCATACTTGTTGCTAAGATTAATTGTTTAATCTGTTTAGCATACTTTAACTATTCAATTTGTTCAATTGATTATTAAATACTCCAACTTCTTAGTTATCTACTATTTAAAATGTTGTAATCAATAAGCATTGTTGGAGGTTCTATCTCCTACTGTGACATGGGTCTCACCCTTGTGATTTGCCACATCTTTTTAGGTAATCTGAAGTGATGAAAACAAAGACGTGGCAGTAAAGAGGAGCTATAGTAATGAATCTTTGAGAAAGTGTATTAGATGTCTAGTGTGTCCTAGAGTCATTCCTATACTCTTAGGTCCGGGATGGAAAAGTTTGTATATGATGTTTCAAACAAAATATATTTTTTTTAACATGTTAATGTTTGTTGTGTGGCATATACAAATATTGTTATCATGTGTATATATGTTGTGGCTAAGGTGATAGAACAATTTGTATCAAATTTTGGGCATAGTATGAATATAAGAAAGATGTTGCACTCTTATGAAAATGTTTCTGTGGATTTAGATGGTGTCCAACTAAATGGAAAGGCATGGAAGTTGAGCCTTTGATGTGGGCACACTATGTTACATAGTTAGGTACAAGTCGAGTTAGGGAATCAAATTAAATGGAAGATCTAGTAGTCATATATGTAGATTGTTTTTCTTATAATTTCTTAATTCAAACCTTCTTTGTTGTCAAATATATTTTTGAACTATATTGTATTCATGCATGATGATTATATTGGATCATATAGGCTCTAGTTCTGAGGAAAAAAGGTGAATAGTCTTTAACTCCTCTTTATTGCTTTATACTAACCTAGATAATGGCTAACAAACCATTAGACAAAATTAGTTCCATAACCCAGGTATTTCTCCTCTCCTAATAGAAGACTCAAGTATCTACACGACTAGGTGAAGGTTAAGTTTTGTCGCATTTAATATAGATAGGTTCATGTACTATAGTTATGGTACAACTATGAGTGGTTATAAGCAAAGATTGTATATTTCATTAAATGTGATCACACATGTATTTTCTCCATAACAATCAATATGTTTTGGTGAATATGTTAAAGAGTCACCATGCTTCATATTACTTATACTTAGATGTGTGAATGTTGGTCTTCAATTGCAAATGCATGATTTGTTTTTTTTCCAATACTTATTTTTGGGTTTTAATATTTGGATTGATGTTTTAGGTTAGTTTCACATCACCTATGGACCACTGATGATAATAGTAACATAGTACTCCATGATTGTATTAGTCATTCAAGGACTATTCATGCCCTATTACCATAATTTGGTTATATTAAAGCTAGGTATAACAAGCTATACATCATTAGGGTTACCCATTAATTAAATATAGTGATTATAAATCATAATCATTCCTGATCAAGGGTAAGACTACAAGTTGAAGGCATGGAACTATCAAATTATCATCATTTGAATCATAACATTACACTACACACTTCCCCCAAAATAATGGGAATATTAAGGCATCAACTTCTAACCATGAAATTTTGAAAAGGTAAAGCCATTAGTCGTTTACATAAGTAAACACCTTGAATGTATCATCTATAATATTATTCAGTTATGATCTATAAAAGTCACCATTTAAACCTAGACATCCTTTGATGAACAAAAAAGGGTTATGTTGAGAGTAGGGTAAGCCCCACAATTGACTGTTCATTTCAAACGAGCCATCCATTGTCAACAAGTAAGATCCTTAAGTTGATCATATAAATGAAACCATCTAAATAACATTATTAGACCAACATATTAAATTGGTCATCATTCCACTTTATTGGAGGAATAAACATCAGATCTTGACCATTGGGTCAAGTTCATATGTTAAAACCATCAATTATAGTATAGGTCTAACCATTGCATCATGTGAACAAAGAAACCATTGGTCTAAGGCTTAATTCATACAATTGTATGATTAACTGACCATAGGTTGTGGAGACGTGATCCACCATCACTAGTTACTATTAAGTCACCATAGGTTGTTAGATCAACACTATATTCATTAATCAGCTTCAAATATCAAGCTAATGTTAGCATTGATTTATAACATCAATAGGGTACTTAATGGTTGATCATTAAACTTCTATCCAAAACTTGACCTAAGGGGGTGACCATAGGTTTTCACCATCATCTGACACCTTTGATCATGACCATCAGTTGTCATGAAGACAACACCATAGGGTTGTTGCAGTGGTATACTACAACAAAATTGGTCAATAGTGACATTTTATTAAGTGACATTTTTTAAAAACACCACTATATATACATTTCTATTGGCTTTTTCTTTAAAAAAAGTCACTAAATACTATACGAAAAGGGTTCTAAAAGTGAGACCAAAATACTAGATTTTATATATAACAACAATGGCATTTACGAATTATAAAACAGAGTTTTATATATTTGTTATTCTGCTTGCCACTCCACTATGTTTGCCGCTCCTTTTTTTTATTCGATTAATATGGTGTTTGACCGCAGCCATAAAATAAAATCAGGAAAGAAGTCCTAATTTGCAAGACGATGTATCTACATTGCGGGCGCTGCAGTGATTTTATGCAACCGAACTAGGGCGTGGTCAGGCTTGTCTCTTCTTAGGGTAGACTCTTGCAGCCGATGTGCCCTATCTTTCACTCCCTAGGCCCATTCACCTCGTCTCTAGCTTGGGTTAGCTAGCAAGATGGAGTACCTGGTTGAAAAGCTTTGATGTTTTTCTCCCTAAGCCTAGTCCTTGGTAGTTGCGGTGGTAAGATCTGATGTTGGGTGTGGATTTTTTTTTGTGTGGAGGTTTTATGACATTTAGCACATTTCCCTAGAAGCTGGTAGGTCCCAGACCAATTTGCCGCTAATCATGTTTGATGTCAAGATGGTTATTTTCTCTTCTTTTGTTTCTAATCAAGTTGAAGTGTGGCTCCCCACTTCTTTTCCTTCTTCAGGGTTGTTCTTTGTTCTCTCTTTTTCTTTGTTTTATTGGTTTGATGAGTATTTTGTTGCCACTTTATCATTGCTAGGTGGTTGTTATCTTCATCGTTGACGACGATTGTATATCCCCAAGATCAGTGTATGAGTATCCAGATTTTCCATCATACTTTATGTTGAGTAAATTTTGGTGATGTATGTCTTAATGTCTAGTTGTGAATCAGTACAGATCTAGGTTGTTCTGTGGTTCTAGCTTATGTATAGTTCATTGGGATATGTGCAAAATACTAATGTCATGTATGTCACCTAAGAATTCAAGTTAAAATGTTTAATTTATTTCCAATCCATATCTATAATATGCTTGTATCCTTGTTTCTAATCTAGTTTCTCCTCAGCTCTCCTTGTAGATCCTGGTCAGTTAACACCTTTACAATGTGTTTGGTTCATGGTATATAAGAAGGGATGAGACTCAGAATCTTGTTTGGAACCTGATCCTATGTTTGGTTACGGAAAAATCACAACTGGAAGGTAGTTCGACCGTAAATGAATCCTAACTAGTTGGGACACTTCAGTTCTAGACCCCCCTAGGTACTGGGATAGGATACATCCTCAACACCCCTGACTACCATTGGACGCCTCTGCTCCAATTTACGATGTCTGATTCGTGTGAAATCATGGCTTCTATTTTCACAGGATCATCTGTCTTCCTCACCCATGTCATCTTTACAAGAGTTTCTACAACATTCTATTTGTTGATCCTTTGATCTTCTAGCATCCTTCTTTCTCTATAGTGGGATGATGGTCGTGTTGTCATTGCTTCTGCTCGACTGTTACAACAACCTTGTCCTTCTTTACTATTTTCTACCCTTTCTCCTTTCATCTACTGCATCCACCGCCGTTTATATTGAATCATCCCCTTTGACTTTGATAGTTGTGCATGTAGTCTGTCATCTACCCTGACGGGGAATCTGGGCGCAAGTAATTTACTGATCAACAATTGCTCCATTAGACCCTATCAGCGTATCTTATTGTATCCAAATGTGAGAAAGGAATCCTTATATCCTATCCTCTAGCTATACCTACCAATACTTTCCTTCTCTTCTTCCCACTATCATCCTTTGCCACAAACTAAGTGTGCCCTTAGAACTTATGAAGGTATGGTTTCTCTCTATTATAACCCCGTCATCAATCCTAGAATGTGTTTGGTGTTGCATTTTGTGACAAACACTCTATTACACCACCACCCCACAACTCTCTTTTTGACTACACTTCTTGGACTCAAAGATCCAGTTCAGCTGTCTACGAGCTAACTGTCCTTTTCTATCCTCCCTTGTATGCTACGGATCTGACACTAGATTCTAGCAATTGGTAACTATATATTTATAGATCTGGGTAAAGGAACTTTCTCTATATGGGCGAGCTCCATTATGGAGAAAGGGGGTCTTGAAACAAAATTCATATGATTAGTGTCACCTCCCACTCTTCAGTCGATGGCCTTATAGTGCATCTGGTTGTCCATGAGGTGGCTCATCTTAACTTCTCGGAACGTCGACAACTATAATGTAAAATATGAGGAATTTGATTCAATTCAAAAAATGTGAATTGACTCAATTTGTAATATGTATCACTAATGTTTGGATGAATATATCAATTAAATGTTCAATGACAGTTATAACCTCACCACCTGCATAATCTATTATTTAGAAAAGAATTTTTGTCAATTATAATAAAAATGATTGTGAATTGTTCAAATAAAATCAAAATGTTTCATCTCTGTAGGTTTTATACATAAATGTGACATATGAGATCAAGATCAATCCCTTTATACCATCTGAGTAATATCTCTTATGTTGTGGTCTTGTGTTGGTAAAATGGTATGTTCAAACTTGTGAACTCAATATGTTTGACCCAAAAAGAATATATTTTTGGTTCTACTTTTGACTATCCATGCCAAATTTGGGCCCGAGTTGGTTACAGTTCTAGTTACATAATCTCATTTGATTCTATGTTTGGAAAAATTAGATTTGATTTAGTTCCAAATGTGAATAAGCAACACTGTATTTATGTTCTAGTATTGTATATGATAAAAATATTACAAGGATATAGAATATCTCAATACAAAATATTATATTAACTGATAATATATGTGCTAATAATATTAATTGACAACATCATATGTAATCTACATTTGGTTGTAAATACAAAAGATCCATACTTTTGACAATGTGAGTTTAAAGAAATTTGCATTCATTTAAATTTTTTGCAATGAATACAAAATTGAATGAATAAAAGCCATGAAAATGTAATCATGCACAACTAGTATGTAATTAGTGGCTTTTTTTATACGCCATTACACTTAATAAGAACAGTTTCACACAACATCATATTACAAAATTGTGGCATTTGTATAAAAGTCAATTGATGGATAGTGACATTTTCATAAAAGCCAAATGATGTTTTAGTGGCACTTATGTGGCATTTATTGAAATCCATTAAAGATAAATATTTAGTGGCGTTTTCAACTTACTCCACTATCTCTCTAGTGGCATTGGTACTAGAGGCATTTTTTTAAGTGTCAAAAAATGCCACTAAACATGTTTAATGGCATTTCTAAAATGCCTGGAAAAGTTTGTATATGGTGTTTCAAATGATTCATAATTTTATTAACATGTTAATGTTTGTTGTGTGGCATATAAAAATATTATTCTCCTGTGTATATATGTTGTGGCTAAGGTGATAGAACAATTTGTATCAAACTCTTGGCATAGTATGGATGTAAGAAAGATGTTGGGCTCTTATGCAAATGTTTCTGAGTGGGTGCTGACGTTGAAATCAGTTTTAATTTACCCATATTTTTTTGGTTTATGGTTAATTGGTGATTGATTGGGTTTTATATTTTGAGTAATCTCCTTTAGTGTAATGGGTTATCACAAGTTGGTATCAGAGCTTTAGGTTCATCGAGTCTACAGGGACACTAGGACTTAGGACTAGGATGAGATCAAAATTAGGAATATGACATAAAAATATGGTGCAACTACCTAATCTCAGTATTTTGGTGCCCAAGCCAGGTATTAAATTATTGAAGAAAGTTAAGTATGGAGCTCTTTGATTGTTATCGTTCTGATTACTCTTATGAAGTAGTCATTTTGGGACAATCTAAATAGCATAATGAATAAAAAATTATGGTTTGAATATCTCAAGCTAACCTTAAAGAAGATGAGAATTGCATCATAATCTATCAAAACTTGAATGTTTGGTATCTAAAGAGAAAGATACAACACCAAAAATCTAAATCTGAATAGAAATAAGAAAAAGAGGAGTTCTTGAAGATGTGATTCAAGAAGATAATAAAGTAAAAGATAGATAAGTCTATTCTTATAAAGTGATTCAAGGTATGAAATCCAAATAAGATGGAGAGAACTCCAATGATAAGTATAAAATGAGAAGATAAATGAGAACAATGACAAATGAATAAGGTGGAACATGAGTTAATCTCAGACCAACTTATGTGTGTAAGAAAGTGTTAATGTAAAATAAGCATGGCGTTTGAAAGAAATTAAGGCAGATGATCCATGTTTAATGAAGAAAATGTAGAATATGATGATTTACCTATTGGTAAGTGGCTGAAAAACATAATAAACTAAGAGAACATACCCATGTGTGATTAATATTCATCAAGGAAGGAGTAATTAGATATTTTAATCATGATGATTGCTATTCTAATGGCAAGGAACCTAGAATGAAAAATGTGAAATGATACATAAGAAATTATAACCTACATAATGAAAAATAGAATTGGTTAACTTTTTGCTAGTGACCCTTGAAAAATACTACTATGGTATGGGAAGTGTGTTTCCCTTTGTGTCTTTCCTTTCTAGGGCACAACTTTCAAGTGGATCATTACCACTTGGTACATGTGTATTATCTACAAACATGAGGGTGGATATCTTATTATAGAATATGGTTGCTAAGACTATGTTTCCAAGATCAAAAGTTTTGTGATGTGTTTGATTTAGAGCCTTCCATTAATTTGGGAGACTTATCTTATATTTTTTGGTATTTATTATGTTAGTAAAAGTAGATGAGATAAGGATGTGAGTTCCTTATAGCACATGAGGTGGATACCAAGGTAATGAATCCTAGTATCCAAGATGTATCAACAGTATGGAAAGTATGTGAAGGTTGGAGATGTTTACTAAATGAACATATCAAGTATTCCTCCCTCCTAAAGAGAAGGAGAGAGAGAGAGTTTATGATGACACTCTAAATGTTGTTTGGAAGGAAAAACAAAAGTGATGCTATAATGTTGTGTGTGGTTCAGTGATAGTTGGGTAAGACCACAATCAATGATAGATGGTTTGTTAGTCAATAGATATGTGATGTTGTATTCCTTTAAGATAAACCTATGATCTAATATCAATGCATAAGAGTCATATTGGATGACATAATTCATCACCATGATGAGTCTAGAGTTATGTCCTTTAGACTAACCAATGCGCAAATAGAATTTATGAATAGGAGGAACATAGTGTTCAAGTCATGTCATACAAGTTATATCAAGCTTTAAATGATGACATGTCAAAGTATTTCAAATATGGTAAAAATATGATCAATATTTCTTCAAAAACCTTAGGATTTCCGAAGTAGCAATATCTATGAGACAAGTTGAACAAGAGTGAGATGGGGTTAATTAAATGTCTTTATGGGATCATGATATGTCTTCTAAGTAGGTTGTGTAACTCCTAATAAGGTGAAGATAGTGTTGTTGTTTCACCCCTAATTAGGTTGAAAAGGAATGATGTTTCCTTGTATGGAATGACAAGTGCTAGCATCAACATTTCTTTTAATGCTAAAAAAGAATTGACAAGTGTTCTAATGTCAGTGTATCTAGAAAAAAAAAGGATGGATACATCATATTTTTTTATGCTTTAAGAAATGGTATGGGACACATGCCATGATTGGTAAAAATCTAGAAAGTATGACTTTTGAGCAATGTGATGATACTATTGATATAATTTTAGGATGATATCTAGAATTTAAAGTTGAACATTACTACTAGAGTTGCACACATGACACAACAAGTTTCTTTAGGTGGGGGTTTTTTTTCTAACCCAAGATGAGATATGTATGAATGATGTGACATCACCATTATATGCAAGTAACTATGTGAAGGTAATAGGATGAGGTGCAAAGGAAGTATACCTCTTTGTTTACCTTGGATTTTGGGGGCGAAATCCCTGTTAGGGTTTATAGTTGTAAGGCCCCTAAACTTTCTTAATGAGTTGAATAAGGTTAATTATCATAATTGAATTATTAGAAACCTAATATAACCTTGTGATATTCTTTGAAATCATAAGACATGCTTATGTTTCAAATTTCGTCCAATTTGGACACTGTTTGAGCAAGTTATGCAATTTTATGCACATTTTGGACTTTTCTATAATTTACCCAATTAATTTCTTTGCAATTTATCACTTTTATTATGTTCCTTGGATATTATATCATCATTATTGAGCTTTCTGAGCCATGGGGTACTTATTTAGACCTTGGTTTGATGGTGTTTTCCTCAAAGATATTTTAGGGTTTACCACTTCACGGATGAGCTACCTTTAGTAGCTATCAACTACTAAATCATTTGATTGGCTTGGAAATTCGATAAAGGAGAGCTAAGAAGTTTTATATGGATGTGTGAGGAGCTTCTTGTGTGTGTGCTTGTATATTATTAATAGGTTAAGGCCATGGACACTTGGAAAGATACTAGAACTTCAGCTTTTTCTTTTTCTTTATCTTAAAGTTTCATATACTTATCCCTAAGCATCCAGACGAGCCATTTAATCTCAACCACTTCCCTCCTTCAACAAAACTCATTCTCCCTCCATGATTATGCAAATTTCCTATCCAAGGAAGAAGAAAGAGGGGATCTTCTTGGAAAAAGAATCTAGGGTTGCAATTGACTTCCTATAGGGTTTAAAAACCTTCCTTGTAGTGATGTTGACCTAAAAGAGTAAGAATTACCTTATTCCCTCTATTTATTTCTTTTTTATCCTTCCTCTTACCTTTCTCCAGGTCAGAACCTTGTTGTTACATGATAGAAATTGCTCTAAAGCTCTAAAACCTTACCTTTCTTGATCCTTATGCTTAGGGGTTGCTCATTTGATGAAGAAAGGTGCTAGATGGATGAGTTCACAACTTATGCTAGGATTTCCTACCCTACATGCTCGTGATTTCTTCTGTTTGGGAGTTTATCTTCTAATTATAGGCATGCTTTATAACTTGCTCCACATTTATTGCATAACATAGGTTAGCTAGTTCATGTTCTTGCTTTTAAATGATGATCCATGCACTAAAAATCTATGCTTGACTTGGATTTTGATTTTTATAATATTCCCTATTCTGATTTCAATTATAGATGAACCTGTGATCATGTGTGCGTTATTCCTTAGGTATAATATGAATTGGATTAGGTTGGTTTGACAACCTATGGTGCTAAGCACCTATCAACCAATTGTCAATTTTAGGGTTTTAAGATGATTTCTTCTATAAACCCATAACCCAATGATGGTACCACTACAAAAAACATACACATTATAGGGATGACTCTAGGATACGCTAGACCTCTAATCAACTTTCTCAAAGATTCATTACTATAGCTCCTCTTTGCTTCCACAAGTTTGTTTTTGTCACTTCAGATTACCTAACAAGATGTGGCAAACCAAAAGGGTGAGACCCATGTCCTAGCAAGAGATATAAACTCCAACAAATCTTATTGATTACAACATTTTAAATAATAGAAAAATAAGCAGTCAGAGTATTTAATAATCAATTGAACAAATTGAACAGTTCAAGTATGCTAAACAGATTAAGCAATTAATCATAGCAACAAGTATGATCATCAATGCATATACAGATAACAAATAAATCTATTTCTTTGGATAGATATCTACTCAAATATCATCAAATTGCATCTAATAACAATCATTATCATTGATCTGACTATCATCATATTCCTTGCAAACAGAACAAGCAATCTAGTGGTATAAGCATTCCTTGACATCATGAATATGTCTAGTAACATAACATTGCTATCAATATTGGCATCTCAAATAAAGGGAACAAATCTATATCATAAGTAGAACTAACATCATAACACAATGAACTACAAAGGCATGATTTTTAGTTCACGCAATGTATAATAACATAGGCATGGCTAGCAATATTAAACATAGCTAGTAGCAACATCTTAACCATCATTGTCAGTATATTTGACAACATAAGCATGTTTACAACATGACCATAACTACATCATAAGCATATATATTATCTCTTATTATACTATACGTGATCTCAATGAAAAGAAAGTAAACAAAGGCTATCATCCAATATGAAGCATTGTGAATAACCCTAAACAGATATGCTACACAACTATCTTACATCTTTTATTATGCCTTGGAGAATTTGAATCGTACCATACAACGTCCAACTGACCCCTGTGAAGGGCTATTTGGTTCCATACAAGATCTAGGAGTGCTAGTATTCGAAGATTTCTTCCCCTCAGTCAGTACAAGTAAAAAGGCAGTGACATATCAGGCAAAGTTGCCATCACAGTGACATATAGTCAAGTTGCTAACCACTAGTCCGCCCTCAGTACAGGTAACGACACTAGAAACTAGGGTATACAAACCCAAACTCACTTCTAGAAAGCAAATAAAAATCACAAATTTAAAAGATATAAAATGTGTGGAACATAATTTATCATCTCATCATCATATGGTACAATTCACTTCCCATTCATGAGACCACACTGGTCATCTCACAAGACATAAATCCTTTTCACAATATCACAGGGTATCAACCCTTATCAATACATGAGGATTACACCTAATTCAGGGCTCAACAATGCCCAAAGGTCATTAAGACCATGATACTATTCCTTGCCGGATCATCATTATCTTTGCATGCCTTATAAAAAGGCTCAACAACATCACTTACATATAATACATCGGATCAACACAATGTTGTATTAATGAGCTAAGAGATATTCATAAACAGTCATAGCAGGGTTATACTAACATTAAGAACATTCCTTTATTACATTAACATGCAAAGAATCTATATATGATTAACCCTCATCATATTCATAATGCACATGTTTAGCATAAGAAAGTGTCAACCATGTGGCTAAGTTAACCACCAATTAACACATTAAGATTATGATCATATTAAGGAGGTTATTTCACCATCATGCCATCATATAAGAAGGTTAAGCATGAATACTCATCTTTATCTATTTGCATTAGAGTTAGGTTCAACAAGATAAATTATATTAATGTTACTAATCAACACTCATACCCAAACCCTAACTCATGTAATCCCCAATAGATCATGGATGCATAAGGTGAAACATCACCTTCACATTCCATACTACTCTCAAGTATGAACCCACACATAAATCAAGGTGTAACCATTGGGTTATAGCATAATTGGGTTTCAACAACAGTAACAAAATAGTCCATGATTGCATTAGTCATTCAATGACTATACATACCTAATTACCATCATTTGGTTATATTAAAGCTTGGTATAACAAGCTATCTAGGTGTAATGACCACATTTGTGCTTAATTGGTAAACTAGGGTTTACCTGAATGATTACATACTTAATTAGATTGAACATCGTTTAGACTTGATTAATGATATTAGATCAATTGTGATGTTTCAAACCTAAGAAGAAACTCTAACTATGATTTTATTTTGAAGAATTAGGGTTTGAGAAATGAAAACCCTAATCGGAAAAAATTAGGGTTCACTTGGATGATTGTATGTTTAATTAAGTTGATTATTTTTAGAACATTGATTAATGATGGTATTTAAGATTTTATGTTTTAAATACAAAAATAAGGTTTAATCATACTTTGATCCACATAATTAGGGTTAACATTTGAAAACCCTAATCGGCCCAAATTAGGGTTTTGATAGTACATGAATATGGAATTTGGTCAGGATAGCAGTGTGGTAAATGATTTTTCATATTTTCTAAAAATTGTGTATTTAATTTAATTTTCTATATTATATGTATAACTCAATCATTCATATTTTAGAAAATTTTCAGAATTTTTTAGTGTACTTTGAATTTGGTTCTCTATCAAACGTTACTTTAACCAAAATACTGACAGAGTGCTTTTCAGTAGCATAGTAATTTATTTTTATTTAATTTTTGGTAACTCCAAATGATCTGAAATTTTAACCGACGATCTGAAACACAATAGTAAAGAACATGTAAAATTTGTATAATTTTTTGATGCGGTTAGATCTTATTAGTAGACAAATTACAGTAACTGACATTTCTGCAGAATGCTAGATAGCGGTGAACTATTCGAATTTTAATTATTTAATGAGAGCTAGGAATGATCTCAAATTTTAAATAAATCTTAATACCTAGATTATACAAAACATTATAAATTATCATAATTTTTACTAAGGTTTGATCTCTAAAATACCCGAATTACATAAACCTTTTTATGACAGAAAAATTTGTTGAAATAAGAAAACGTTTAGTGAGGGGTCAAAGTGCAATTGACCCAAGCAGCTCAATTTCTCTATATGGTCAAACAAACACACTATAAGCTCTCATATTCATGATTCATTCTAGAGAAATGAAATCCTATAGAAAGAGAGAGAGTTAGGGTTTGAGAGGAGAAATTGTTGGAGATGCTGACCTAGGGATTTGCGGTCTAAGGAATGATGAAATCATGTAAGTTTAGCTTCTTTGGATATAGTTTCATGGTGAATCTTCTCTCACATGTCAAAAGTATGTCCCTCCTCTGATTTTATCCAAAATGGTATCAAAACTTCCCCTTTTCTCACTCTTTCTTTATAATTCCTCATTTTTAGGGTTTCCGAGTTGAAAGAAAGAGGAATTGGGTGAATTACTAGGGATTTGATATGAGATCGAGATTTTTAGTGATGAGTTAAGTTTTTAAGATGTTTTCAAACGTTAGGGTGAATGGGAAATTCCTTTAAATAGTATATTTCACGAAAATTGGTTAAATGAGCTAACCCTGGCAACGTCAAGCATACGGGGGTCGAAATGCACCCACAGAGCGTGCGGGGAGACGAAACCCTTGAGGAAGTCTCCTAAGAGAAGATAGGTTACCCAACATGAACCAGACGTCCCGGTGGTAACCCAGAGGTACCCACAAAGTGTACCAAGTTGAGGCCCACAGACCGTCTCTGACCCTCTACCTATGTACTCAGCCTAGAGGAGTCTAGTTTATGACAGCATAGGAGTGCTGAGGCCAGAGAGCCAGTTTTTCTATAGCAGACCAGGACAACAATCAGACTTAGCTATCCCAGGATGTTGGCTAAGTCTTGTACAGTGGGATCATAGTTTACTATGAGTCTTCATATGTAGAGTACACTACATATGATTAGGGCATAATAAAATGAATGAGAGGTCAAACAAGTGTGTACAGTTATTCAATTATTCTTTGTATGTTTCTGAATTATTAGTTCTCTTTATGATCAATCAAGCATTTCATATATTGAAATACTCTTATAGATATCTAGAGTATCTTGCCATATTTATGATTGTCAATTATTAGACTCTTTAAAGCTTACTACTGTTATAATTGATATCAGCTGCTCAAAAGTATATTTGTAATTATATCAATGCTTTAGACTGTTTCTTTGAAGTACTCATTCACTGAGCGAGTAGGCTCACCCCTCTACTCACAATTTTTAGGGAAATCACATGGACTTGAAGAAGATATCATTGCATCAGAGTAGATCTGCCACAAGAGTTAAGTCTGAGTATAGTTAAGTTCAGTCGGTCCCTGTCAGTCTAGGTCCTTGTATAGATGTGAGAGAGTTGTAAATGATGTTTTGTATGTTTGTTTCCTTAATAAGAGAGAATGCAAATGATTGGCATGTTGTATGTACATGGAAGTGTGAAAAACATAATGAATGTATGGATGTGTATCATTAATGTTGAGATTATATTAGAGAAATAAAAGTTTAATTTTCTTGTAAAGTTAGTTTATGTGGTTCAATGCGAGAAAACAAATAGTTTGGAAAAGAAGAAAAAGTTAAGGGTGATCTTCATATTACGTTAGATCCTCAATTTATACCCTAATCTCATGATTAGCGGTAATTGTGAGATTGGGGTGTAACAACTTGGGTATCAGAGCCTAGGCTGAGTTGTCAGGGACCATTAAGTTAGTATGTTAGAGTCATAAGTGTGGCAAATAGGAGATGTTATGATGTTAGCTCTGGGGATTTGACTATTTGGATACCCTGACCCAGTATCTGAGTACTTGGATCAACCAATATCAAGCTACTATGTCTACTCTTTCATGTATACCTTGGCTAGGTATACAGTGGAAGAATGGGCTAGAGAGAAACCCTAGAAATATTAGGGTTAGAAACAAGATAAGTAACATTAATTAAGAGCATAAATATAAAATGAGATAGAACTTTCATTTCATATTTTTTTTATTGGAGATGAATAGAAAAGCTCTTATATGTTTGAATTCAGATATTCAGTATTTTGAAATATATATGGGTCTTTAAAATTTATTATACACTATGAAGTTGTAGCATTTATTGATTACGTTCTTTGTATCAAGTAGACTAGAAATGATCTTTGAATGAACTTTCCTAAGTGGATATTCTTTCCACATTTTTGGGATTAATAGGAGTTGGTTAATCTAAAGTAGCTCTTGGAAGAATGCATTACTGGGATCTAATCACTCCTATTAACAATATGATAAGAGTAGACTCTGTATAAATTAGACCCACATCATAGTGAGGATGTACATACACTAAGATGGTAAAACATATGGGAAAGATTAAAATAGCTAGGAATTAGTTGGAACTGATATTTGAGACCCAACTTTGGGGCCTCATATGAGAAATCCTTAATTGGGAATAAATGAACACAACATAAGGTTCAAATTAAGTTTAATGATTAAGATTATATGAACTCTAAATATGAAATATGGAAAAGATATGAGAAAAGTATGTAAGGACCAAGATAGTAAGAATCAATCATGAGGAATGGATTACATAATCGAGTATAATGTTTTTATGTACTCAAAAGCAAAAGGATAATAGAAGAAAAGAGTTAAGTATTTGATAAATACATAGAACTAAAGAGTTTTCAGAAAAGTTAAAGTGAAGAGAACTAGATGAGCATGTAAATCATATAACTAGGATAAAAAACTTAGTTGAAACAAATAGAAATGTTGGAAACAATGAGCTTGGTTAAGTTATGAGGGTTATGATATAATTGAGATAATGGAATGTATAGCTTTATTGTGAAGTTAATACATTCATCCTATTGCCTTTGGATTCTAAGTCTCTATAGAACAACAAACTAATTTCTAAAAGAAGAACAAAAGTGTAGCTTAACCAATGAATAAGTCATACAAAGGTAGACTATACTCAGGAAGGAAAAACTTGATATAAGAGAAACAATGTTTCACCCATGCATGAGTCGTTTGATTTAAAATGAAGGATATGTAATGTATTAAACATGAGTTGAAACTAGTAGAGAGATTATTGATTTAGAATTTCAAATTCACATTAGTAGAAGGATAAAAGAAATATGTGCAACATGGTATACATGATCATACACATGAATAAGTAACATGATCATAATAGAAAAGTAGAAGTTAAAGATAACAGGTGGAAGAGTAGTATATGGTAAGAGGATTATGGAAAGTAAAGAAGGGTTTGAAATATAATGGAGTAATATAGATTATAAAAGAAAGAGGTTGCGAGATTCAAGAAAGTGCTAATTATTCAAGTATCCTTATTTATAATTAATTAAACCTACATATGAGAAATGTATTAATGGGATGTTTGAAGATAAGAATTCTAAGTCTCAAAACAATCTTCTCTTTCATATATTCCTTAATGAGAGAAATGTGGGAATGAAGTGACAAGAAAATGAATCATATATGATGCATAACCACCATGGTAGAGGAATCTATTGAATGTAATAATGACATACAATATGATGATGAAACCCTAGCAAGGTAAATTGAGAACGTAATCCATCTGAATGGCCAAGTAAGAGAAAGTAAATTCAATTGATATTATAAAGAAGACTTTAGTAAAACTTGTGAGATCCAAAGTTTGACTTTCAAATTAAGGGAGCAAAGTCACACCACAATAACATCATGCTACTGATAAGGACCAAACCCTAGAATATTTAGAGTCGTAGTATTTCAAGGGATGTTACTAGTGATTTGACCTTGAATACTAGCATCTCTATAAAACAAGATCATGAGATTTGCACTAGGAGAAGTAAACTAGCACTGATAGCAATCCAGGGTTTAAAGATAGCTAATCTGAAAGGTTGATGAACAATATTAAAATTATTCAAAGTAAGGGGTAAGAAATAAATTTTAAATGTAAGAAGTGTGTTTTGAACAAAAGAAGAAGTGCAAGATGAGCAAAGTGTAATCGAAAACAAATTCTTACAGTGATATCAAGAATGATGAATAATCTATTCTTAGCTTGTAAGTTTCAATTTTAGGGATGTTTAATCTACATGATTAAAATGAGAAGGATAAGTAGCAAAAAGTAAGTAGTAGTGAATGAGGAGAGAGATAAGAGAAAACAATGGCTTTTAGTAATATGTAAATTTGTTTTTAGAAGTATAATTTATTTAATGTATATCAAGGGATGTAAATTGGTTTTACATATGATTTGAGTTGTACATGTACAATAAATATGTTAATTAAAGGTGTTTGATAGTTTAATTCATTCATACCAGTAATCCATCTTAATATTGTACAATTGTGGCATAGTGATATGGGTTGAATAATGATGGAACAAATGCAGGGTTACCCTAAATAAAGTAGTCTTACCTATTCACTCATATGAATAGAAGGGATGATAACCATATTGTATTGATATGTAACCCTAATGAGGCATAGCTTGTTATACCTAGCTTTAATATAACTAAGTGATGGTAATTGGGTATGAATATTCCTTAAATGACTAATACAATCATGGAGTACTTTGTCACTGTTGTTGAAACCCTAGTATGTTATAACCCGATGGTTACACCTTGAATTATGTGTGGGTTCATACTTGAGAATAGTATGGAATGTGATGGTAATGCTTCACCTTATGCATCCATAATGCAATGGGGATGCTGTGAGTAGTATTGTACAATTGTTGTTGAATCTAGTCTTTTAACTCAAGACTATTTTGCTATTTGAGTAGCACAATAGTAATATTCAAAACAACATGGTGAACTCTCTTTTGTGGCTCAGAGGTAATATAAATCAATAGTACATATTGAGCCGTATGAATTGAGATGGTTGGATCAAATTATCAATGTTGAGGTAACACCTTAAGAGTATGAAAATATTGATATGGTTAATTCTCTATCTACTCTATGATTGATTGTGGCATAGAGAATTTGTTTATTGTCATTGAGAACTGTTTTAACATGTTGTGATTAGAAAATAAATAACGGACTTAACGTTCAAAACTACATTCAAGTATAAAATACAAGAATGTAATGACGTAAGATTTCAGAAGCTTAAAATAAACTTTGAATATAGTCTATCCATGAGATAACAAGTCCCTTTCCCAATAGGGAACCAAGTTCGTTAGTTAGGAACAAAGCTTCTCTCTCATCATTATCTTCTTAATAAACCATATTCCTTGGATATTTAGGAATTCAAAAATCATCTCTCTTATTATCTTTATGCTTGACCTTTAATCCATTGGCACGCAATTATAATTTCTTATAGTATAAAATGCCTCTTTTTAATAATACCACAAAATTCATTAATTATGTATCACATTATCCTTTTATTTTGTATTATTTGCATTTTCTCTTTTTCTTCTTCTCTATTGTGACTCCTTGGATCCCAAGAAATCCTAATATATTGAAACTACTTTTTGAATATACTTATTATCCTTCTAGATGTGTCTACATTCTTCAGTTCTCAATATCTTACTTATTTCTTTATTAATATATCTCTTTTCAAGGATTTTCTCTTTATTTTTTAGTTCCTTTCCTCTTTTCCTATTTTAAGATACTTATTATCCTTCTCTTTTATATCCATTAATGGATTAAGCTAATAATAGGAATCATGAAATTTCTATCCAAAGGGATATTTGCAAAGAAATCCCTTCTTCGAAGCAAAGCATGCAACCTTTTCAATTAAGTCCAAATTCATAAAATCAATACATTTCAATTTTGTAAACATATGCAAAATTTTGGTTGTAACATCCTTCCCCTCTTATAAGAATTTTGCCCTCAATATTCCATCAAACATACAAACAAGAAGGATAAGACTTTCTCATGTCCATCATGACTTTTATGTCGCTTCACCCTCTCCATGGTGCTTCCCAAGAACCTTCATCATCTTATATTCTTATATTTGAGTTCTCTCTCACCTTGGTATATTGTACCCTCATAGGTGACTCAGGACATTTCAGCCTCTCTCAAAGCTAAATAGGTTCATGGCTCAGCACATGGCTTGGGTACCTCACATAGTGCTCTAGATCAGACTAACACATCACATTATCCTGAGGGGTAAGGCTAAACCTAACCATCCCCACCAATCCATATAAAATGGACCCATATATTAGGGACTCATCTTTCTCAACTATAGCTCAGAGGGGTAAGATTTTCATATCACATATTCTCCCACAATGAACTTCATGTCAGTCTCCTTTACATCATCTCATGACTCATGTCACCCCTCGAATTTCTCAGCCATTGCATGATAAAGGCGACTTCATTCACACGCATTGTGGTTTCTCTGACCTTCACATGATCTTTCCATCGACACCATTTTCATGAAGCGGTGACTGACATAGCCTCCCTTACAGAGCTTCTTACATCTTGATAAAGGCTATGGTGGTTAACATCACATCATTCATAGGACAAAACTGTCTCCATGTATCACCTTGAATGAGCACATATTATCTCATCCGACCCTCTAGTTTGGATCATTCTAACCATCAGTTAGCGGTTATAAGTTGTACTAACATCAATTTCTTCATGTACCTACTTCCACCGCATGGAAGTGAATCTTTAGGTCACACCTTTGAACTCGCATCATGGTGTGGTAGAACCATCTCTCTTTCTTATATGTAGTTCAACGGGATCTATCCCTTGACAGTTCTCTCTCTCTTTCTCTTAGATCATGTCATCTAAGTAAGGTGATCTACCATAACCCACATTGGATCCTGACCTTCCTTGGTCTAGGGAGACTTACCATGACATCCATAGTGATGAAATCCCATTACCTCTCAGGGACTTTTATCCTCCATATCAACTCAATGGGTTATTGGTGTTCATCCTTCACCTCGTAACATGCATGGTGACAAGCCACATGCAACTTTGTACACTTCTTAGGCATCCAAAGCACTATTACCACTTATTATCTTAGAAGTACCACGGTGCATGGTGAACTTAAAATCATGATCTCCGATACATCATGATTCCTCAAGGTTGATTCCTTAGAAACTCTAAAACACTTTAGTCGAGGTTTCCTCACCTTCTTTTCTAGACAAGTGCATCTGAGGTTCTACAACCATCTTTCGATCACCACAAGCCCTAGGTTGGCTAATCAAGCAACCACAAACTCGATCACCAGATCTCGTTACATCTGAGTGTTAGCCAAACATATCACCTTTTCCAAACTTAGGGTTAACCTAACAACCTCTTCTAGCCTCCAGCTAAACTAGGCAGCTGCATCTGAACTAGAGCATCCATTACTACCTTTCATCTTTAGGTTCTAGGTAACAATGAAGACATACACCTCCATGTATTCCACTTATCATCTTTAACGACCCCGCCTCCCAGTAACCCCCACTTAAGGGAGACCAAGAGGTCAGAGCCGTTATCCCAATAAACAGGATCAAAGGTTCGGCAATTAATCAATAATAATTATGGAATTCTACTAACTAAACTAAAATCTGGTATTAAAGTAAAACTTTGCATACCTTTTTAAAAACTTTGGAAATCTATCTATCCACATATTGGATCTACTCTATCTAATCCTCCTTGCACTTCATTTCTTATTTTCACAATGTGTCACTTTATTGTTTGTTCATTTCAGGGTTGTACCTAAAACACTGACAAACAAAAACACAATCAGCATATAGGAATATGCTGGTATGTGGGGAAAACCAAAAGTTCACTAATAAGTCTAACAATTTAATTATCACAATCAAGGTAATTTAGAAAACACATTTACATTTTCAATGTCTCATTCTCCACCACTTTTGCCCTAACCCTGGAATACCCCTCTATGGTTTCTCTTTTGCCATTGACTTAAGGCCACCTTCTTAATCCCGAGCTTGGTGCCTGGGGGTCACCTCTCATGGTGCCCCATAGTCATTCAACATAGACCACCTTCTCATTCTCGAGCTTGGTGTCTGGGGTCACCTCTCATGGTGCCCATTGATCTACCCTCTTGGGCCTCCATCAGGGTGGCATGTAGGTGCGAGAATACACATGTGTTTATAATTGTGATAACCATAGTGACTTTATAATTGCAGTATGAACATCCAAACTATTTAGTTTCAATCAATGTGATTAATCATTTGGGAAACCTTCCGGAAAACTAATGTGATTAATTGTAATTAACCACATACCTATCAAGTTGTCTTGAATGCAGAATTAATCCAAACAATCAAGTAATCCAGAATCAAGCACGCAAGCACAATTCAGTCCTGAAATAAACATCCAATATTCTATCATGGGTCATGGTATCCAAGTCTAATACACCTTATTGTGCCCTAGGGTTACTAGCTCTTTTAAGGTTTCAACCATAATTAGGGTTTCATTTCCTTTTTACCACTTTTATTTTAATTTTATCAAAATATCCATCAAACCCTAATTATCTTGTCTTATTTTCCATTAAAATCCTTAAGATCAGGTTTGGACCACAAAAACCCTAATTTTCAGATTACTATATCTTTTCTTCCCTTTTTCCTCACTTTAGGGTTTCTAAGGGTACTAATTACATTATTATGTTTAAAACCCTAAACTTTGCAATTCCATCATCAAAATAGGTTAAAATCTAACTTTATCATTAAACAAGTTAACCATGCCTGAATTAACCTAATTGCAATAATAAATCCATCCTTGATTTACAATTAGGGTTTTTATCCACAAATTAAAACCTGTTTTATCAAAATTACATACTTTTGCAAAGAGAGACAGATTTAGGCTTTCAAACCATTTTTATTCTATTCCTTGTATTTTTCTGATCACTTTCCATGTATATACTTTTCCCATCTGAGTTTTCTAGCAAGAGTTATGATTTTATAAGAAAATTCCTTTTTAATTGATTTACTTGCTATTTTAAGAAAAACTAGGATCGCCCGATCCATGGTCCGCGGGTCCACTGAGAATCCAACGGTCGTGGATAGACGTGCCCTTTACTTGCGATCAAAAGCAACCGAAGGATGAAAACGTCCTTACCTCGACTAAAAGTGTGAAGGGGTAGCCGCGTAATTTTGTTGATTTCCTTCTTATTCAACATTGCGCGAGCACAACAACTCGGGTGGTCAACTTGGGAGTTGACTCTGGGCTCTCGACCTCATTTGATCACGCCAATTGGCTAGGGAGCTCTGCCTCCCTTCATCAAACATGACCGCAAGTTCAATTTCTTGCCAAGGACATGCCAAGGCCGTCCCCTACTCACCGGACTCCGGCGATGTTCGCTGGGATGTCGGGTATACAAGTCAAGACGATCGATGCAATTGAAAGCGTGAGGACGATCCTTGCACTCCGCCGCAGTGATTGGGCTAGCAAAAAGAGATGTTGGTTCCCTCCTTCACCCTCCCCTATATATAGGGTCGAGGCCAGGCTCGCAAGGATTGGGTACTTCCCAAAATGACGACCAAACCTAGTCGAACCAGGGATGATTCCCTATGGTTTATTCTCCCAAGTCCAAGGGGACTATTAACAGGTTGGCATATTCTCTAGATCACGATAAATCATGGTTGGGAATTCCTCCTATGACTTGCAAAGTCCCAGTCTGTGTGGGACTTAGAAGATGAGCAAGCAGCGTTAGATTGAGATCCAACGGTCCTCAAAGCATGTGATCAAACAAAAGAAAACCCCTTTTTAAATTTGCCCAATTAATTCCTTATTTTTAGAGAATTCTTGAGAAATTGATATCTCCCAAACCATAACTTTTTTTGTCTCAAACTTTAAAGGAATGTTTCTCTTTACATTATGTAGTTTTGTACGAAATTTGGGAAACAAATTACAATGGATGAGATGGTTTCCTTCCTTCCTAAGTTTTCCTTTAATAAATCCAAAATTAATTTGTATTTCTTTTCCCTTTGCTATTATTTTGTTATTTTGGGTCCCTTGGACCTCAAGAAAACCTAAAGGCACGAACTCCCATATTGGAGAATATTTACTTGCCTTTATCCTCTTTTAATTGTCTATTTCTCATATATCCCTTTTATTAATTAAACCCTTTTCCTTTTTATCTCTTTTTTCTTTTCAATTGGGCTTAATGGCCAGCAAGGCCCATTATCAATCAATCAAGGCCATTTCACACGAAATCCATCACAAATGAAATAAATAGATTTATTTTATTCTTTAAAAGAGAATTACATCTTTTACTACATTCTTAAGAAATTGAGGTTATAACATCCTCCCCTCCTTATAGGAATTTTCCCCTCAAAATTCAAGCAATCAAACAAACAATTTAGGGTATGCTCTCTCCATGTCCGCCTTTAGCTCCCATGTGGCATCATCCTCTCCATGGTGCTTCCAAAGAACCTTTACCATCTCTATTTTCTTGCATCTGAGCTCTTTCACCTTGGTATCTAGAATCTTGAAAGGTGTCTCAGGATAAGTCAGCTTCCCTTGAAGCTCAATAGGTTCAATGCTCAGCACATGGCTCAGATCTTGCACATATCGCTTTAGGTTGGACACGTGAAACACATCATGCATCATGCTATACTGAGGGGGTAACGCCAAATGATATGCAGCTTCACCAATCCGTTCTAACACCTCAAACGAACCCACATATCGGGGACTCAGCTTTCCTCTGTTCTTAGCTATAGCTCAGAGCGGTCGGATTTTCAAAAACACATGCTCTCCCATAGTGAAATGCACATCAGTCTACTTTGCTTCAACATATGACTTCTATCAATCCTGGGCTCTCTTCAGCCTCTGCATGATCAAAGAAACTTTATCAACATACACTTGGAGCTCATCTAACCTCAACATGGTCCTCTGACCTACATCATCCCAGTGTAGTGGGGACCGACACAGTCTCCCATACAAAGCTTCATATGGAGGCATCATGATATTGGCTTGGTAGTTGTTGTTGTAGGAAAACTTAGCTAAAGGTAAGTACTACTCCCATGAGCCACCCCAATCGAGCACACAAGCTCTCAACAGATCTTCTAACATTTGGATTGTCCTTTCTGACTGACCATCCGTCTGGAGGTGATAAGTTGTTCTAAACTTTAACCTGGTACCCAGTTCTTCTTGAACTTGCTTCCATAGCTTGGAAGTAAACTTTGGGTCTCTATCAGAGATGATCGATCTGGGATCAACATGCAAAGGCACTATCTCTCTAATATACAACTCACCTAGGTCTGACACCTTAGCAGTGGTCTTTAAGGAAAGGAAGTGTGCTGACTTGGTAAGACGATCTTCCATGACCCATATCGCATCATGGCCTTTCTTGGTCCGGGGTAGAGCCACCACAAAATCCATGGTGATCTGCTCCCATTTCCACTCTGGAATCTCTATTGACTGTAAAAGTCCACTAGATCGTTGGTGTTTAGCATTCACCATCTGGCACAAGACAGCTGGCCACACATGCCACAATGTCTTTCTTCATTCTTGGCCACTAGAAAAACCTCTACAAGTCCTTGAACATCTTAGTAGTTCCTGGGTGTATTGTGCATTTGGATCCATGAGCCTCTTCAAATATACATTCCTTTATCGATGAATCTATTGGGACCCATATGCGATTCTCAAACCTAATTCCTCTATCTACTCCCACAGATAGACGAGTATGTGGCTTCATCATTAAACCTTTCATCTTGTCTAGCTCTTCACTGGTCAACTATGCTGCTATGATCTCACTCAAAAACTCAAATTGAATCTGGATATTAGCCAAACAAACTCGATCTTCTAGCGGTTGTGGAGTCCCCTCTACCAGCTCCTCCAAACTCTGCCACTGATTGGACAAAACAACTACACACTTAAGCTGTTTCTGGCTCAAAGCATTTGCTACGACATTCGCCTTACCAGGATGGTAGGTGATGGTGAAGTCATAATCCTTCATATACTCCATCCATCATCGCTGTCGTAGGTTCAGGTCTCTCTGTGTCAGTAGGTATTTTAAGCTCTTATGGTTGGTGAAGATCTCGAAGGTAGCATTGTACAGGTAATGTAGACATATCTTCAAGGCATTGGGCTTGAGTTGTTGGGAAGCATATGCAACCACATGCCAATTCTATTCCAACACACAACCAAGTCCCATCTTGGAAGCATCAATGAATATCATGAAACCCTCATTGCCAGAAGGTAGAGTCAACACTGGGGCGGTGGTCAGCTTCTGCTTCAACTCCTGGAAGTGAGCTTCACATATGTCAGACCACAAAAACTTCACATCCTTCTGGGTTAACATGGTCAGTGGCAAAGAATTCTTTGAGAAATCCTTGATGAAGCGATGGTAGTATCTGACAAACCCTAAGAAGCTGCCAATCTCAGAGAGGTTCTTCGGTGCTAGCCATTCTCGAACTGTCGATACCTTGGCTGGATCTACGGTGATCGTTTCTCCTGAGATGATGTGTCCAAGAAACATGACTTGGTCTAACCAAAACTCACATTTCAAGAACTTTCCGAAAAACTTATGCTTTCTCAGGATATCAAGGACTCTACCCAGGTGTTCGCGGTGTTGGGTTAGGTCATCTGAGTACACCAAAATGTCATCTATGAACACAATCACAAAAGAGTCAAGGAAAGGCTGGAACACATTGTTCATGAGGTTCATGAAGACACTAGGTGCATTGGATAATCCAAACCACATGACCACAAACTCATAGTGACCATATTGGGTTCAAAAAGTCATTTTAGGTATATCCTCACTCCTTACTCTCACCTGGTGGTATCCTGACCTCAAATCGATCTTAGAGAATACTCGAGCTGATTTGAGTTGGTCAAATATGTCATCTATTCTAGGCAAAGGATACTTATTCTTAATGGTTTCTTGGTTAATCATCTGATAGTCAATACACATCCGAAGCGACCCATCCTTATTTTTCACAAAGAGGACTGGTGCTCCCCAAGGTGATGTGCTGGGCTGAATGATGCCTTTATCCAGTAACTCTTGCAACTGGGTTTTTAACTCAAGCAAATCTACAGGGGCCATTCTGTAGGGTTCCTTAGATATATGGTTAGTCCCAAGAGCTAGCTTAATAGAGAAATCTACCTCCTTCTTAGGGGGAATTCCTAGTAGATCATCCGGAAACACATTTGCATACTCTCGGACCAACTCTATCTCCTCTAAGGATCGTCCCTTAACTTCAGGTACGGTAACTATGGCTTGGTAGGCTTAACAACCCTTGGATAGCATTCGTTCTACTTTCAAAGCGGACACATAAAGGTTGGTTGTCACATCCCTCCTTCCTCGAATGGTGAAATGTGGATGGTCGGTCTTCCTAATAAGAATCTTCTTATCTATACAGTCAATCTGGGCTCTGTAGGCGGAAAGCCAATCCATACCGATGATCACATCAAAGTCATTCATGTCGATAAGGATGAAGTCAGTGGGAAGCTCATGGTTCGGATACTTAACAGGCAACACATGGGTTTTCAAAAGAGAGGTATAAATACGACCACTCAGGGTTGTGACATCCAAAACATAACCTAAATACTTGATATCCAAACCAAGCATAGTTGCCAGATTTCTCGAAATAAAAGTATTAGTAGAACCAGAATCAAAAAGTGCTTTTACATTTTGTCCCATGACTGCCAGCAAGCCTACATAGTTTATACCACATTAGAAGGCTATTACATGGTCTACTGAACTAAAAGGAATACATATAAGGGTTGTTACCCTCGATCAGCCTATTAGCATTCGCCTGAGCTTCTTCATTATTGACGGTGAACACTCTAGCTTGTCTCCTTTCTCCAGTTGGAGGTGTTGCAGCTACTGGTTCTGCTTCCACAGGCTGTGACCCGAAAGGTCCCCTTAGGTCATGCTGAGGACAAATGGTGATGAAGTGTCCTTATTGCTGACATCTGAAACACACCTTCTTCTCAAAACGACACTTTCCAGGATGTGTCTGTCCGTAGGTGTGACACTGTTGGAGGTGACCACGGGGCTTGACTTTGTGCCCATGCTTGCTTATGTTGTGGTTGCGTCCTTGTCCCTTTTTGTGTTCATTCCTCTGCTGTTGAGTTCCTTCAGTGAAACCCAGGTATAATTTGGATTGATTTTGTGCAGGCATCACCATCCTTTCCATGTCCAAGGCGGTGTTGTAGGCTTCATAGAACATCTTTGGCTTACTAGCCATCACATGTGGCTTGATGGCAGGGTGCAGACGCTCAATGAAGTGGTCCACCCTTCTTTCCTCATCCATCATGTATCTGAAGCATTCCAGGATGTGGAACTTGTGACCAAAGTCCGCAACCGATGAGCTTACTTGTGTCATGTTGGTGAACTCTCGCTCCTTCTCCTTCTTGGATGAGATGGGGATGAATCTGGTGGTGAAGATGGTCTTGAAATTGGTCCATGCCATCAGTTCTTCACTTAGGTCTCTACTTGTGATATGGTTCTCCCACCATATCTTGGTTGCACCTTCCAAAAGGTGAGTAGCAAATAGAACCTTCTTGTTTGGCTATACTTCCAGCATACAGAATCCATTCTCGACTGCAAGCAGCCAAACTTCTGCCCTGTTGACCAAGACAATGATCTTTTAATTTGACCAGATCTAGAAAATTCAAAAATTGATCTCCCTCTCTTTTTTCCCTCTATTTTGAGGACAGCCTATCCCCTCCCCCTCCTATAAAAGGAGGGACTCTTCACTTGTAAAAGCATTCCATTACTCATTCTATTCCATCTAATTTTTAGTTGTAAAGCACATCTTGTATAATGTTGGATCTCATTTTAGTTTGCATTTCTTCTAATCTTGTTATGCCTGAGTAAATCTCTCTAGGGTATGGGAGTAGCCCTTTAGCTCGGTTCTATTCAATATAATCAGTTATATTTCTCCATCGAACAAATGTCTTCTCTCTATTTATGTGTGGTTATTTGGATGATCTGATATATTCTTATAGAGTGATATGACCGTGGATATCTATAAGAACAAAACAAATAGTCCCTTAATAATGATTATCATCTTTTCGTCTTTTTAATCTTATTCTTGTTATAATCTTTGGTGACGCGACCACCTGAGCCTTGGGTTTGAACGCCAGTTTGAATTCACATGCCATTTGATATGATCGTGGATAATGGCATGTTGGACGGTTGGGCAATGATCCGTGAACCCCAGGACCAACGGGTTCATGCGACGTCCGACCCTTGTGAGTTTGTTCGTAAGGACATGTGACCACAAGGTCCTAATTTGATCCTTAGAGTTTAGAATTTGATTAGTTGAATAGGAACGTGGTTTTAGTGGTGATCTTGCGGACCCCATATCTTTATTTCTTGATAACTTAAATTTTATTTTAGCACTTTTATTTTTGTTCTTAGTATTAACAACTCTCTCAAATTGGGATTTTATTTCTTGCACTTGCGATCAGATTTGTATTTCAAATGTTCTTTTCCACCGTCCCTTAGATCGATACCTATCTATACTAAGTTGACTTGTTGTTCATAATAAGTTGACAATGGGGTTAGAAGGTTAAACTCTAGGACTTTTCCTAGTTATTGTTGTGTTTACAACGACGCGCCACATGGTTGATCTAGAAGGGGAGATACCACCATTGGAAGAAGCCCACACACCCCCTTATGTTGTTTGCAAGGAAGACATCATCTTCCCTCCTAAATACTTGGGGAACTCTTGTATAAAAGTATTAGAGACATATGTTATATCAACAATGAAACTTACCAAGCTCACTGTTGATGGCATTAATTTTTAAGTAGAAACAAAACACTTTTGTAAATGATTTTAAATCATTTGTATTAGAATTAATTCTTCCATATGCAGGTCATCATGATGGTGGAAAACCTGAACCAGATCCTCCACCCGACTCAGTTCATCATGCTCCATTGGCATTACTGGTCAGGTACCCGCCAACCTCCCCCAATACACATCAATCTTCAACACTTCCCTTGCTATCGAAGAAAGATCTATGGATATTATTGGAGGGAATGCGAGGTAAAAGAAAATATGAGCACCCCACTGAGCTTCCACAATTACCCTATCATAGGGTACACTATGAAGCTCCTCAGATAAAGGTCTGAGCCCTCATACATGTCCCCGTCAACTGCACATTTCTTGAGCTACCAGGGCCACCTGGAAATCCTCCCTCTTCTCTTCCCTCCATCTCAGATTTTGATTTTTCTCAGGATGAGCAAAAATCTAAGTCTAGGGTGGAGGTGGGTGGTATGTTTCTTTTGCACCCCCCTTATATTTTTTATTCTTGCATTATTTCTACCCTCTTTTTTTTGCATATAGTTTCTTTGTTCATGGCCATTATCTAGTCGGCCATGTTTTTATTTCTTTTGTTGCAAAATGTCCTTTATCTAGTCAGATAATATGAATAGATTTTTATCATTGTACCCCTTTGAATTTAGTAAATATTTTGCAAAAATTGGTACAAATAACCATCTCTGAAACCACCATGTCACCTAGGATCCCAAAATAGCATCACTCCTTGGAAAAGTTGGCAAGCCGTATGAAATCAATCAAAACCAAACACAAATTTTTTCTATTTTTAAAATTATTGATTAACTTGATATAAATCTTGTATAATGTGATTGACATGAATGTTCTTTTTGATGTAATGACACTTTCAAAAATAAAGGAGAAAATAAATGTGTGAAGCTATAAGCACAAAGGACACCTTTTGTTTCCCCCTTATTTTCTTTCTAAAAAAAGAGAAGTAAAGAATCACCACCATACAAAAATCAAGTCCGAGGTGGCATGCTTCCCATAAAAAAAATTCCATACCCCACAAATGGGTGTACCATCAAAAGATGCCAAAAGTGCACATGAAAAAATTTGTGACCAATGTAGCAACAACTCCACAAATCTTAATCCCAAGTCGAATTGAGGAGGGATAAAAAAAAATTCATCACTTCCTTCATTGTTTTCACACCCCCTAATTTTATCTTGTACTTGTGCAACAACTCAAATAGAAAAAATACATTAATAAAAATGAGAGTGTCAAAGCAAAAGTAAGATGAAGCATGTTTTTCTACAAAATCTTGATTTAGAACCAAGATATGATATTTGTTTTTAATAGGGAATATAGAATTTTATGTTTTGTAATTTTAGGAGATTGGGTTGCTTGGAAAAATTTGTAGATAAGGAGTAAAGTGATGTTACAAGGGTGAGGATAGACATGTTGTTAGTATAACTGGAATAATTTGTGATTTTATTTGTTTGAGGACAAACAAGGATTTAAGTCTGGGGTATTTTGATAAATGTGTATTTATCCTTTTTATTTACATATTTTTGATATTGGTTTAGTATTTTTTGGTATTTATTCTCTTAGTTTCATAATTAGTTGTGTTATTTTGTATTTTTCTCTATAATTTGAGTTTTAATTATATTTTCATGGGTTTTGTAGGAAAATTATACAATTTTCAGCAGTCCTGAAATTCATATATACCCGCCATCAAAAGTGGCATAACTCTTGCATTAAAATTCCAAATTGAGTGTACAAGTATTCATTAGAAATGGAATTTAATTTCCTAAAATAAAATCCTATTATTTAGACTGCTTTTGTACTTTTGATAGGAGATAAATATATTAGAAATCGCAGTTGTGAGAATCTACATTAAAGAGAGTTACATGGTCAAGATAATTAAAGACAATGATCTTTTGATTTGACGAGATCTAGAAAATTCAAAAATTGATCTCCCTATCTTTTTTCCCTCTCTTTTGAGGGCAGCCTACCCCCTCCCCCTCCTATACAAGGAGGGACTCTTCACTTGTAAAAGCATTCCATTCTTCATTCTATTCCATCTAATTTTTAGTTGTAGACCACATCTTGTATAATGTTGGATCTCATTTTAATTTGCATTTCTTCTAGTCTTGTTATGTCTGACTAAATCTCTCTCGGGTATGGGAGTAGCCCCTTAGGCCGGTTCTATTCAATATAATCAGTTATATTTCTCCATCGAACAAATGTCTTCTCTGTGTTTATATGTGGTTATTTGGATGATCTGATATATTCTTATAGAGTGATACGACTGTGGATCTCTGTAAGAATGAAACAATAATCCCTTAATTGTGATTATCATCTTTTCATCTTTTTAATCTTTGTCTTGTTATAATCCTGGGTGATGCAACCACTTGAGCCTTGGGTTTGAACGCCAGTTTAAATTCACATGCTTTTTGATATGATTGTGGATAATGGCATGTTGGATGGTTGGGCAATGATCTGTGAACGCCGGGACCAACAGGTTCACTAGAAGTCAGACTCTTGTGAGTTTTTCCATAAGTACATGTAACCACAAGGTCCTAATTTGATCCTTGGAGTTTAGAATTTGATTAGTTGAATAGGAATGTGGTTTTAGTGGTGATCTTCGGGACCCCAGATCTTTATTCCTTGATTAGTTAAATTTTATTTTAGCACTTTTATTTTTGTTCTTAGTATTAACAACTCTCTCAAATCGGGATTTAATTCTTGTACTTGTGATCGGATTTGGATTTCAACTTTTCTTTTCCGTCGTCCCTTGGATAAATACCTATCTATACTAAGTTGACTTGTTGTTCACAATAAGTTGACAACCGGGTTAGAAGGTTAAACTCTAGGACTTTTCCTAGTGATTGTTGTGTGTACAATGACGCACATCACTCATCCTATGACTGATCCGCTCACCTCCTGTCTAGTTGGTTGTTTGTCACCAACTGATCGTTTGGCTCCTCCAGAAAGTCAGTCCTTTGGGTCATCGTGCTCCCCGTCAGGACACCAGCTGCTTGTCTTGCACCATCATCTAGTCATCTTGGTCCTCCAACTGCTTGTTTGGGCGCCCACTGATCATCAACCTAATAGGAAATAAAACTATCATACTTTTATAAATTTCATTGGGAAACCCCAAGTTACAATGGGGGGGGCAAAGGTAGAAGAGAAGCTTGAGTTATCTTGAGTTACATCTGAAATTAAAGAAAGGACTCAGTACGTAGACTGAGATCCAAACAACCACAACCAACCATGCACACACATAGGGAATTTATAGGCCATAACCACACTACACATTCATGATCAAAACCATTTTAGGGTGATGTGTATCAATTGTATATATATATATATATATATATATATATATATATATATATATATATATATATATATATATATATATATATATATATATATATATATATATATATATATATATATATATATATATATATATATATATATATATATATATATACCATAACATATATGTATATAGGGATCGTGGGGTTTAATCTGATATGCACATTAGCCAGTTAAGAATTCAAATCACATGCAATAAATAAGTGGTAAAAAATAAAAAATCGATCATATTGATTAATCCTAAAATATAGTATGTTGACGTGGCTTTGATACCACTATTGGGTTTTATGGGACAGAACATGCAGTGGAAACAAAAAATTTTGTTGGGTTTTAGGGGAGGCAGAGAAGGCAACGGAAACAAAAAAAATTTCTCCCCCAAACCCGGAACAAGGAAACGCGTCAACGTCTATATAATAGGAAAGGATGGTTTGTGGAATCATACCTTGTCCCGAGACTTGCTTGGCGACAATACCTCACGGCTTGTATGGTCCTCACCTTCGGTCTTGGATGGTGTCTGTGCAGCTCCTGGTCGCACCGGGACTGAAGACTCCTCCTCTCATCGGACTGTCGCGATTGACAATTGTCCTCCTGAGCGGCAAAAACCTCCCGCCTCTGAAGTAGTCCACACGGACCACTTGGAACTCCACATTCCTTGTCCCACAAGGAATTGGAAGGAGTCGCATCTTCATGTTGACGTACTAGTTGCCAACACACTCTCCTGCTGCCAGTTGCAACTGCAGTTTTCTTTCCCTTGTTGCACCTCCCTTTGCGGGTAGCACTTGCTCGGGCTCTCTCTCGGTTACGAAAACCAGAGAGAACGACAACTTTGCAGAGCAACTGGTTGCACTGAGTTGTACTTTGAGAAGCCCCCAATACCCATATATATATAGGAGGGTCATGGGACATGGTTCTCTATCCCGGGAAATGCGAGACTAAAAGAAGGAGTAGAAGGGTTCGAGATTTTCCACAAAAGAAACCAACTCGCAACCTGAACCGGTCAGTTCACAAGTGAACCGGTCGGTTGGCAGTCCTGGTCGGTTCATAATTGACTTTCCTTCTTTTGTTTCTAATTGGTATCGAATACCAATCCTTTTTCCAATCAAATTGGGAAAGTGAAACGCAGGGAAAATTCTCACCAATACTACTTTCCCAAGTTGCTCGGTTGCACCAGTTGAATCGATCGTTTCAACACTTGAAGCAATCGGTTCACCCTGATCTTGAGCCGATCAGCTCAACACTTGAGCCAATAGGTTCACCAAGCTTAGTCGATCGGTTCATCACATAAGTCGATCAGTTCATCACATGAGCCGATCGGTTGAAAGTGCAGATTGTGCAGAATCAGTCAATTGCGATTTCAATCAATCTCATACTTCAATCAATGTGTCCAACACCTTGAACATTATGATATTGAGCTATCAATTGACTGAGTGTTTAATTGAACTACTAAACTCCTTTAGTGATTAATCTAAACATTGCTTGTGGACAAAACTCCTCTTCCAGGTTAAATCTTATGTGTGTGACCCTGCAGGTCCATTTCACGTTGGTAGTGAAAGTCCATAACACTTATGACTTCACAAGCAAAGAGCGGTTCCTAGTCACACATCAGTGCTACCCAAGTGAAAGTAGAAAGTTGGAGAATAACTTTCAATCCTACAATCCGTGAATGGTGTTACAGTGAATGTATAATTCCTTTGTCATTGATATCCCGAATGAACTCGAGGCATGGAACAGTCATCCTATCAACATTCATTCACTTTCTTGATCTCAGAGCAGATTGGAAGAGATATGTATGACATTAATATCACATACTGATTCACACATGCGTGCACACGCCTATTTCAATCCTACTCATCAAGTGGCCTTGGATATCAAACTCCCTCAGGAGGGACAAATCACATATCTATCACTCACCCCTCAAAAGTCCCATGTGTCAAAGCCACCCAATCATCACCTTTATAACAACCCATGTTTCAGGATTGCGTTTGATGATGTAAAAGTGTGCCCAACGACATGTGTTGAGTGTAGTGATTTCAGGTCAAAGAATCACACTCACCACCATCATTGTGAGTACTTACTGTGACTACCATGTCATGGTTTCATGTGTCAAACTCACGGTGGGTCTGTCTGGTACACTTGTTCTCTAACAAGTACCTATGTGTTTGGTTTGATATCTCTATATCATGACTAATGAGATTCTGTCATCAACCAACACCACAATCTAGTCTTGTGTGTCATTGCTGTCTATCTACCTTCCACAATGACATCCGACTAGGGACATAACAAGAATGTACAAACTTTTAGCATCTGTATGATCTCATCATTCAGGTCATGAACCTGAAGGCATACGTCATTGAGTATTGTCATTCTCTAGACATTCAATTTGTTCTATCACTATCTCATATGACTGAACCAAAAAGAATTGGAAGCTTGCCTTTGATGTTTATCAAATCAATCTTAATGTATCCCACCAATCATCCCATGATTGGATCTCAGGGCATACATACCAACAGATTCCCACTTGCACTGTGAGCCAATCACCCTTGAATCATATTCATAGTGATCTTCAAAGATGTCCCACATGTTATTGTGCTCTAGTGCTTAACATAGTGAGTAATGGCAACACCTTGCCAAAGTCAGTATAAATTGCATGTCTCTCATCTCTTCACTGTATGTCACACGTATGAGATGGAGGTGCTATAATATGTGATCTAGTATTCCTTTGCTAACCTTTAGCCACATTGCATGATCAAAGATTCCATACTTGTCATCAATGAGTGGAATATAAGTTCATCTCATGAACTTCCAGATCCAAATAGTATCCACTGCTGTTTTCTAACACATAAATACTCGGCATTTCCTTTTAAACGGCTTTATTCGAACACTTCCAATTATCAACAAACTTTCACTTTTATATATCCTATATATATTTTGCAATTAATTTTCTGTCCTTTCAGAAGTTCGCATCAATGTAACTCTTTACATCGAACTCTTCCTCATCTCCATAGAACCAACACTTCTCAAGTACTTATTAAGTTCGCATGGTATTCCAGTAACCCTTACTGGAAGTAGACAGACATCCACTCATCATGTCCCACATACAAGTTATCAGGATGAGCACATCAAATCGTCATGTCATACATACAAGATGATGAATGCATTTTGTTCTTGCCATGTCGATACATGCAAGATAATGGGATGATTTCATACATGATAGATCCATATCTATTCTTATTGTTCACATTCTTCATATGAATTGGACACTTGGCATTGGGATACTAACTCCATGTAACATGAAAAGTTTTCTCCCACTAAATCTATGCATACTGAACCCTTCAGTACAGATTGCCAATGTATGCTTTCTCTTTTCAGGTCAAGAGGTTTTCGAGAACTATCTTTATAGATCTCTAATTCCTATCTCATAGGAAACTTCTCTGTCTTCCTTAAAGATAATTTCCACTTTTGGATTTCCATTCTAGAACAATTCCATTTCACATCAATATGTGGAATGTGAACACGCTCCTACTAAAGCATAGATCCCTTCTTTATCTTTGATATATCAGTCAAACCCTTTGACTATATTATCAAAGTAAAGATCCAATTCTGAGTTTCTGGTACTCAATCAATTACATTGATTAGTCCATTGTAACTTATAGACTTCATTTGCATTAGTGGATTCATAAACCTTATAGGTTGTGTCATGTACACATCCTTGTTTTATTCCTCATAGGAATGCGGTTTTAGTATCCATATGCCAAATGTCTTAGTCATTAAGTTGCAATCAACAAGCATCATCCTTCTCAAAATGTTATCCATGTGTCTTAACACTTAAGACTCATTTGCACTTATGGATTTCATCCAATGGGTGCTACCATCAAGGTCATACCTTATGGTTCACATGGATATCATTTAGGATGTAATGGTCATAAACCATAATTCATAATTTGATTCCTCATATTCATCTAGATAGTTGACTCATCACATGAACAACTTATCACATAGATAATTGAGGTGTATCTGTTAAAGATATAAGAACTCACGACCCTTGTGATTCTTAATTTCTTTTATTAGTGAGGGGTATTCTTTTATTAAGAAGAATTCAATTATTTGATAATCATTCTCTAACTCCTTAGAGTATGATTCCTTCTTGATTTAGACATCATCATGCCTTGATCATGAGTTCACTATGATACACTATCATAATCACTCAAAAGGATCTCAAACATTTGGTCCAAGTATTTCATTCATTGATCTCATCAAGAATTAACACTTTACCAAATTTTCACTTCATCTATGATAATCTTGAACACTTCAAGATATTCATATTGGTATTTCTCTAAACACCATTTGAAGTATTAGCATTTATTCCAATAGGTATGAAAATACATCACATGTATCATACCTAATAGGATAATCATTCTCTCACTACCTTTAGTGAAGATTGATTAATCATGTACAAGAGATTCATGTCTCTTACTGGTTATCTAACCAAAAGAGTCTAGATTTATCCATCACATGGAAACTAGAAATGAATTCCACATGATTTATGCTAATTTGATTGTTTGAGTTATCTATAACTTTTAGGTATCATTTTATCTTATGCATATCAAATACCACAAGATAAACAAGGCATTTCCACAAAGATCATATATTTAAGATTGAAACATCAACTTTATTAATTTCCATCATTGTCATACAATATGCAAAATAAAGTGTTTCTATCTATTGGCAAATATGAAATAGCAGTTCATAACTGTATTACATGCCTTATAGGATGGAAATAAACTAAAGTACTCCTATCTATGGTGACAACACTTGCCCCAATTATGAGTGCTTTACACTTTACATCTTGGTATCATATACCTCAAAAAGTGTTACAAGTTTACTTCCATGACACCTTTAAGTAGAGACGTCTGTTGCCTCATTCTTCTTTTGTTCTTATAGATAGAGAGGACAATTCCTTTTCCAATGTCCTGGCTTTTGACAATGGTGGCAATTGCCTTTCTTGGTCACGCCTCCCTTGGCCTTGAGAGCTAAAGTCGTCTTGGGCTCCTTGCTAGCATCAAAACCTTTCTTAGCTTTGCCCTTGCCCTTGCACTTGGACTTGCCTTTCTTGCTCGTGATCACCATCACGGACTTAGGCTTGTCCTTCTTCATCTGTGTCTCGATTGTCCTCAACATGCCCAACAACTCTGACAGTGGCCTATCAAAGTTGTTCATGTTGTAGTTCATCACAAACTGACTGTAAGATTCTGACAACGATTGCAGTATCAAGTCAGTAGCCAACTCTTGGCTCAGTGGAAATCCCAGTCTTTGCAGGTTCTCCACATACCCAATCATCTTGAGTGTGTGAGGACCAACTGGATCTCCTTCTGTCATGACACACTTGAACAGTGCCCTTGAGACATCGTATCTCTCTTGCTTTGCTTGATATTCATACAGGTTCCTGAGATGTTGAATCATCTCAATGACACCCATATTCTCATGTTGTCTCTGCAACTCATGGTTCATGGAGCACAACATCAAGCATTTTGCATCAATGGCATCATCATAATGCTTCTTGTAAGCATCCCTTTCTGTCTTTGGTGCATTAGTAGCCGATTCCTCTGGAATTGAAGTATCCAAGACAAAGAGCTTTCGCTCTTGAGTGAGAACAATTCTCAATGTCTGATACCATTCATGGAAGTTTGTCCCATTAAGCTTGTCCTTTTGAAGGACCGATCGCAAAGAGAAGTGTTTGTTGTTTGTTGTCATTTGTACTACAAAAGGAAATATGCAATTTTAGTCCAAAAAACTTATTTTTGACTTATTTGATTGATTTGAAAAGTGATGATAAAATTAGGCCTTTAATTAATTATCGCTCCCACTATTTTACTTCAAATTGATAGCCCTCACCATCAATTTGGAAGATTGCAGCATACAACCTTCTAGTGGGCAAGATCCTGAAATCCTCTAAGTCATGGACCAACTAGGGCTGTCACCCCCAACATAGATCTCTCAGGTAGGCAACTTTTGTCAATTGCATCATATGCAACTCTTGATAAGATGGTATATGAAACTCCTAGCCATGATCATCTCCATGCCTCAAGGTACTAGATCCCATCTAGATCACCTTGTTATGTTTGACCCAAAGCAAACACGACGAATATGCACCCTGCTATGGCAGACCCACACATTCATCCTTCACGCTTCCATGAGATAGACAGTGCACCACGCTAGGGCGTGCCCACACTTGGTCGATCAATCTTTTCACGTGTGTCGCATTTGGAAGGCATCCAAAACTTAATATTTTAATGACGGATTTGGTTTTTGTATACATATACATATCCAATCACCACAATACATAGTATGTATCATATACATGCTATATCCCACAGAAAACATGCACAAACGATAAAAACAATGATTATGGCCATCCTAATGTGATTCCTCAAGCCAAGAGGAATCACAGTCATCTAGGTCTACATCACATGCAACCTGTACAAGATGAACTCTGCGCTTTGCCTTCGGAGTAGATCAACTCATTACATGATTGACTTGCTCGTTCTGGCCCGGTCGTCTGGGTGTCACCATCCGATCGATTGGCAACTCCAACCGATCAGTTTGCCTAGTCTTCGTGCATCTCCTCATGGCCGCCACCCACTCGTCTCACTCCTCGAATCAGTCATCAACCGATCGATTCACTCCTTGAACCGACCGTCTGGAACGTCAATTGATCGGTTCACGCCTTGAACTGATCGTCTCAGCTGTCATCTCGATGTCCTCCATTCTTTGACATAACAGGAAAAAAATCGATCCTAATTTTACACTGCATAAAAGGGAAACCCCGAGTTACATTAGGGGGGAGCAAACGTAGGAAAGAATCTCGAACTATTTCGAGTTACATCAGGAATAGGAGAGGGAAGATCGGTGTGCAGACCGAGATGCAAGAAACCACATACAACCAAACACAGATAGGGTTTATTGGCCATAACCACGCTATACATCCACCACAAAACTCATTTAAGGGCGACGCGTATCGAGTGCATTAATAATACATATCATATATGTAATTGGGATTTGTGGATTTAGGATTGGACATGCATAAAGCCAATTTTATTCGCATCGTATGCAATAAATAAAGGCGACAAACCAAAATCGATCATATCAATATTCCTAAAATATAGAGCAGTTGATGTGGCTCTGATACCACTGTTTGGTTTTAGGGGAGGCAGAGAAGGTAGCGAAAACAAAAAAAAAATTCTCCCCCAAACCCGGAACAAGGAAACGCATAAACGTCTATATATTAGAAAAGGATGGTTTTTGGAATCATACCTTGTCCTGAGGCTTGCTTGGCGACAATACCTCGCGGCTTGCGTAGTCTTCACCTCCGATCTTGGACAGTGTCTGTGCAGCTCCTGGTCGTACCGGGACTGAAGACTCCTCCTCTCACCGGACTGTCGGGATTGACAGTTGTCCTCCTGAGTGGCAGAAACCTCCCTCCTTTGAAGTATTCCACATGGACCACTTGGAACTCCACACTCCTTGTCCCACAAGGAATTGGAAGGAGTCGCACCCTCCTGTTGACGTACTAGTCGCCAACACACTGTCCTGCTGCCAGTTGCAACTGCAGTTGTCTTTCCCTTGCTGCACCTGTAACATCCCTGACCTGGGTTATGAACTAACCCAAGGTGTTTTGCTTAATCATGTGATTAAATGCTTGTGGTTATCTGTTGATAATGTAATTAAAGCTTCTGAGGAACATATATTTCCCTTTCTGTCCTTTTTAAACAATATTGTAATATTGTTTTGTTAAAAGTGGACTTATGTGCAAATTACCCAATTAGAGGGGTTAACTTGCAAATTGCACATGTTTAGATGTTCCTCTGATGATAAAACATCATAAGAATGAATTTGATGAAGTATTGTGGATTCTCCAAGGTTGGGCACCAAAAGGCAGCTTGTGGAGCAATCCTTGTGCTTTAAACCCTAGTTTTGGTATAAAGTGCAATTTACCCAAAACATGGGGTGCAACATGTAAAATATACCTTCTAGAGTATCTTTTATGACTCTTGGCATCATTTAGAGTAAAAATGATGAAGGGGGCGCCTCTTTTAAATAATCAAATAAAGAAGGATAACCTTTATAATTAAATAACCAAGTTATAAGCAAAATGACCCTTTTTTTGTGTGCAACTTATTAAGATGCTTGGCTTCTTTTCCTCTAAACCTTGGATAAAGGAGGAGTTTTGCTTAAGTATATAAATGAGGGGTGTGTACAATAAGGAGAGAAGGACCCATATGAGAAATAGAAGAAAAGATTGTCCTTATCTTGAAAACATGCCCAAAGTATATATACACCTTTCTTTTACAACCAAGGGATCGTTTCCTTTTCTCTCTTCACTTATCTCTTGCTGTGGCCGACTAAGGAAGGAGCTCAGGAGCAGGGGAGAACGGCCAAGTAAAGTTGGGTAAGCCTTGGTTATCTTCTAGATCGGATTCATGGAGGAAAACGTGATTTAAGGTTGGTTTGCTAGTTTTTCTTACTTAGTTCTTCTTTCTAGCCATCCTTTCCAACCAATTCTTCAAGAAGAAACCTTGGACGACCTATGGAGCTCAAGCCACCATTAAAGCTTCGAATCTTGGAGCTCTAGAGCTGGTTCGAAGGTGGGTTTCATAACTCTAAACCCTTAAACTTTGTTATGCATCTTTCTTTCTTGCAAAAGTAGCTTGTTCTTCTTTCCCCCATCCTTCTTTGCTTTCTTGCAACTAAAACCATGAAGAACAGACCTGGATCTGGAGGTAGAAGAAGGGGGCATGAATACCAATGTTACTTTATTAAATGGTCTTGCACCCCCCTTGGCCAATCAGTTTGCAAAACCCTTTAGGGAAAACGGTTTGCAAAACCATTTGAAGAGCAAACGGTTTCACAAGGTCAGTTTGGGCAAACGGTTTCAAAACTGTTTGAGGGAGTTGACCAACCATTGACCGTTCGAGATTCATGTTAATAATTATTTGGTCTAATAACCCACCAAATTTGAGGGGTTAACTCCAAAGTAATCATAGGTTGAAGGCTAATCAATTAGGCAAATTGAATTGAATTAAATGCTGATTTCCAACCTGATTAACTTGACCTTTTTGGGAAAACGGTTTCAAACCGTTTGAGTGAGTTGACAAAGCATTGACCGTTTGAGATTACTGTTCATAATCATGTTGGTTAATGACTCACCAAATTTGAGGGGTTAATTCCCAAGGAATCATGAGTTGAAGGCTAATCAATTAAGCAAACCCTAATTGGAATTAGTGCTGAAATTCTAATGAGTTGATTTGAGATTTTGGGTTGATTAGCCCAAACGGTCTCAAGACCGTTTGGGGATCACCCAAACGGTCTCAAGACCGTTTGGGGATCACCCAAATGGTCTCAAGACCGTTTGGGGGTCATCCAAGACCGTTTGGAGGTCTAGGGTCAAGTATGGATATGTGTTTGAAGATCCAAAGATGTGGTATGAACCCTAATCGGCTAAGTGTTGATTTTGCAAGTGATTGAGATGATGTTTTGGGTTGATTAGCCCAAACAGTTTCAAAACCGTTTGGGGATCACCCAAACGGTCTCAAGACCGTTTGGGTATCACCGAAGACCGTTTGGAGGTATGGTGTTAAGTATAATTGATCAATTGAAGGTCCAAAGTTACCAAATCATATTGCAATTAAGTGTTGATTTGATGATCAACTCAATAGCTCAAACCCTAATGATTTTTCACTAGAATCCAAGGGTTGGATGAGCCAAACGGTCTCAAGACCGTTTGGAACTCATCCAAATGGTCTCAAGACCATTTGGAGTCCACCCAAGACCATTTGGAGGTCTAGGGGTGAATATGGTTAAGCAATTGATGATCTAATGATACTAAGTTAAAGTGTAATCAATTGCTGATTTGGTGATCAATCCAATGATCCAAACCCTAATTGGTTGACTTGGATATTGATTATTTGATGGGCAAACGGTCTCAAGACCATTTGGAGGTCATCCAAATGACCTCAAGACCGTTTGGATCAAGTCATGGCCCAATTGGGTGTCAGTAGATGGGTTCAACTTCAATTAGAATCATGTTGATGGATGTTGATGGTTGATCGACTACAAACCCCAATTCAATTGATTCCAACCCTAATTGGCTATCAATTGAGGGTCAATTGTGTGACGAATTGGTTAAGGATAACCCTAATTGGCTGAATTGATAAGTGGTTAACATGTATGAGACAAATGAGGGGTTAAACATTGAAAACCCTAATCGATTGCAAGTGTTGATACACCTTCTAGGTCCATGCGGTTTTGAGACATTTGGACCAAACGGTCTCAAGACCGTTTGGGGCCAAATAGTCTCAAGACCGTTTGGCCTCAAACGGTTTCAAAACCGTTTAAGCTCATGCGGTTTGGTCATGTGGTTTGGTCATGCGGTTTGGTCATGCGGTTTGATCAAACGTTTTCAAAGTCAACCATGTCCAAACGGTCAACATGATCAAATGGTTTCAAGACCATTTAAGGTCAAACGGTCTTGAAGGTGAATATGTCCATGCAGTCTTGTAGGTCAAAGGTTCCAAACGGTCAACCCCTCCATGCGGTTTCACAACTGTTTGGAGGTTGAAGTGTGAAACCGTTTGGGGACTTTTAGGATTAAGATTGCTTAATGAGTTGAAGGCTTTGATGCTTCAATGGTTGTTTAACGTAAACCCTAAATACACCTAAAGTCATTAAGGGGTTAAGTAATTAGTGAACTAATGTATGTTAGGGTCAATGATGAAGATTACAAAAGTACCCTTAGTGGGTTAGTGTGACTAGTACCCTCGATCAAGTAAACCCTAATGACCTTAATGGTGATGACTTGACTTATGTCATTCAAGGTTGAGTTGACTTAACCTAATCAAGAGTGATGTAAACATCATCTAATATTAAGAGGAGAGAGAAGACTCCTAATATCTATGACAATCAAATAGAATACCTTTAAAATGTATCAATACACACCATTAGGGTATGATCCTTCATAAGGAGATCATGGAAACCCTAATTATGGAGATTATGAATCTTAACTTAATTTGAAGGTGTTAATGGAAGTAATCTTCATAAATAATGATGGTAAGACCTTAATTCACTGTGATGTGAATAGTAAACCCTAATTTTAGGGTAAATCATGTAATGTGAATAGTAAACCCTAATTCTAGGGGAATAACATGATATGGAATAATAGTCCCTAATGGAGGGATATTAATCATAAACCTAATCTAGGGGAGATGAGATATGAATAGAAACCCTAATTGGAGGTGATGTTATAGGAAACCCTTATTAAGATGAATAGAAAGCTTAACTTATGGCTTATTAATCATGAAAACCTTGAAATGGTTTACTGGATAGTACAATAAGGTGAGGTGTAGCTAAATCAATTAAATAAGATGATTATGTCATAAACATATAGAATAGGGTTAGTGAACCATGTGAATGATAAATGTGGTAATTTCAATAAATAAGGATTTAAGAGGTAAGATGCCTAGATCCAAACATCCCTATGAATGAGTAATAGATTTTACACCTTATAATAATAATGGGCATCAAACTCTTAGAAATGATATAAACTAAAGCATGATGTAGATAACATCTTGAATATGAAGATACATAGAATAGTTGATGATGATTTATCCTATACCAACAATGTTTAAAACTATATCATTACAAATAATTGGATAATTTTGATATATGATATATGCATCATACGAGGAATGGGATAATACTTAGAAGTGATGATCATTAATGATACATGATGAGTACAATAACCGAAATCAAACACTTATAACATCTTTGAATGCTCCCAATGGTAGTGGAGTGTTAATTAGGGTTTCATGTACTGATATTGTTATGTATGCATGTCTTCAATTATATTAGTGATGCAGGTTGTTAGCAAGAGGTAATCATAGCCAGGTAAGAGTTATGATGTTTTATTCATCGAAAGCATGTTATAAGCTTAATGAATAATGATATACTATGTTGCCTCGTTTAATAGGTAACATATGAGAATGATGAGTTGTAAGATCCTTGAGTAATATTTACATTGTTACAATTAAGGTCATGCTATTAGATGACTTATAATGATTTAAGGGCTTGAACACGCCTGTTCTTGAACCATAATGATGAGATGGTTAAGAAATGATAACTGATGTGAAATAAACTAGATACATTTAGTATTCTTCTTCTATAGAAGATGTTTTAATTGTTTATGTTTTTAAAATATGCTTGATGCTAAAAGAAGGCTAAAATGTACTTACATAATCAATTATGATCATATCATGTAGGGCCCTGACCATAGATCCATCATTGTCAGAGACCAAATGATGGTGAAACAGGTTTTCCTAAGGGAACTCCTGGAACATATACTTTTGAGTATATGGGGGAAAATGGACGCCAATATCCTTACGTCCTAATGCAGGAATTGATGTAGGATGTATCTTTTAACCTATCAATCCTTCATTACATATTTATACCAGGATGATGTACCACCAATCTCCCGAGGAAATCACCAATACTGCATCGATGAGAGATAAACAAGAGATCTTTCGATGATGAAGAGAGTACAGAACGCCACTGTAACTCTATAGCAAAGTTTCCAGAATATCTTGGATAGCTACTACAGCAGAGACACAAGATGTCCTGCAAGTAAATCCTCTTACTGACTGAGGAAGATGAGGTCATAAGAATCCGGCTCTTTTGATGACCTATGCATGGTACCGACGCGATTTTGTAATGGTCGGTTGGAGTATGAGCGGTATACCTCATCTCCGCATGGCATAATTATGTTTGAAAAATATAATCAGCCGTGTAGTATAACTGCTTAGGTTGAACTACGAGAAACAATGAGTGATGTTACATTGTTTATAATGTTCTGCTTGAACAACTAGTATACATGTTCTTCATATTCCTTATTTGAGATATACCTTGATATTCAATTATGCTATAGATGAAATGATTGCTAAAGAGGTATTGCCTTATTCCATGTTAAATCTACTATTAAATGTTATTAATTATACTGCTTACTGTTATTCCTTATTGCACTAACAAAGCTTCTGGCGGAGAGTTATAACTCTCGCTGGGACAATTATTCAATTGTCTCACCCCCATGGGATTCTACTTTTTAGGTAGAAGCCGAGGATGAAGAAATCCATTTCAGAGTGAGCAACAACAGCAACAACAACATCAGGGGCAGCAGTGAATCTCAGGAGGAGATACTGACTGTCTAGTCTTGTAGATAGTATGTCTTATGTCGTCTCTGTACTCTCAGGTCCTAGAAGTCAGTAGGTCTGAGGTTTTTGGCTTTAAGCCTCGAGATTTTTTTATATCTTGCCTTGTACAGTTAACATGGCAATGGATGTATGTAATCACTCGAGAGGTGATTCCACAGAGATGTAATGCTAAAATATGATGTAAACTGTTTATCCTGTTTCTTATAAAGAAGTTTTATTGTTTAAAGATCTTTTCTTAAAAAGTTTTAATTTCTAGTGATTTTCATAATTCCGTTGCCAGTTAAACAATCGCTTCCGCTTTAGTTTATCTCATGTTTTACAAGTCGGATCCCACAGCACCTCCCTTTTCGGGTAGCACTTGCTCGGGCTCTCTCTCGGTTACCAAAACTAGAGAGAACGACAACTTTACAGAGCAACTGGTTGCACTGAGTTGTACTTTGAGAAGCCCCCAATACCCATATATATATAGGAGGGTCGTGGGACAAGGTTCACTATCCCGGGCAATGCGGGGCTAACAGCAGGAGTAGAAGGGTTCGATATTTTCCACAAAAGCAACCAACTCGCAACCTGAACCGATCGTTTGACAAGTGAAACGGTTGGTTGGGGACCTGAACCGGTCGGTTCACAAGTGAACCGGTCGGTTGGGATGCCTCAACCGGTCGGTTCACAAGTGAACTGGTCGGTTGGCGGTCCTGGTCGGTTCCCGATTGACTTTCCTTCTTTTGTTTCTAATTGGTATCGAATACCAATCCTTGTTCCAATCAAATTGGGCAAGTGAAACACAGGGAAAATTCTCACCAATCCTACTTTCCCAAGTTGCTCGGTTGCACCAGTTGAATCAATCATTTCAACACTTGAAGCAATCAGTTCACCCTGATCTTGATCCGATTGGCTCAAAACTTGAGCCGAACGGTTCACCAAGCTCAGTCGATCGGTTCATCACATGAGCCGATCGGTTGGGAGTGCAGATTGTGCAGAATCAGTCAATTGCGATTTCAATCAATCTGATACTCCAATCAATGTGTCCAACACCTTGTACATTATGATATTGAGCTATCAATTGACTGAGTGTTTAATTGAACTACTAAACTCCTTTAGTAATCAATCTAAACATTTCTTGTGGACAAAACTCCTCTTCCAGGTTAAATCCTATGTGTGTGACCCTACAGGTCCATTTCACATTGGCAGTGAAAGTCCATAACACTTATGACTTCACAAACAAAGAGCGGTGCCTAGTCACACATCAGTTCTACCCAAGTGAAAGTAGAAAGTTGGAGAACAACGTTCAATCCTACAATCTGTGAATGGTGTTACAGTGAATGTATAATTCCTTTGTCACTGATATCCCGAATGAACTCGAGGCATGGAACAATCATCCTGTCAACGTTCATTCACTTTCTTGATCTCAGAGCAGATTGGAAGAGATATGTATGACATAAATATCACATACTGATTCACACATGTGTGTGCATGCCTATTTCAATCCTACTCATCATGTGGCCTTGGATATCAAACTCCCTCAGGAGGGACAAATCCCATATCTATCACTCACCCCTCAAAAGCCCCATGTGTCAAAGCCACCCAATCATCACCTTTATACCAACCCATGTTTCAGGACTGCGTTTGATGATGTCAAAGTGTGCCCAACGACATGTGTTGAGTGTAGTGATTTCAGGTCAAAGAATCACACTCACCACCATCACTGTGAGTACTTACTGTGACTACCATGTCATGGTTCCATGTGTCAAACTCACGGTGGATCTGTCTGGTACACTTGTTCTCTAACAAGTACCTATGTGTTTGGTTTGATATCTCTATATCATGACTAATGAGATTCTATCATCAACCAACACCACAATCTAGTCTTGTGTGTCATTGTTGTCTATCTACCTTCCACAATGACATCTGACTAGGGACATAACAAGAATGTACAAACTCTTAGCATCTGTATGATCTCATCGTTCAGGTCATGAACCTGAAGGCATACATTATTGAGTATTGTCATTCTCTAGACATTCAATATGTTCTATCACTATCTCATATGACTGAACCAGAAAGAATTGGAAGCTTGCCTTTGATGTTTATCAAATCAATCTGAATGTATACCACCAATCATCCCATGATTGGCTCTCAGGGCATACATACCAATAAATTTATCTTACCACAAACCTATAACCAGCAGATCGCATCAACAACTATGCAATAGGAAAGATAGTTTAGTGAGATATACCTAGTCTTGAGGCTTGCTCAATGACAATACCTCATAGCTATTGTAGTTTTCAACCACCTAGTCTTCGACGAAATCTATGTAGCTCCTGGTGTAGACCCAGACTGCGGTTGACGGTCGTCCTCATAAGCGGCAGAAATCTCCTTCCTCTATAGATAGTCCACATGGACCATAGGGAACTCTAGTCATCCTAATGGACAAACTAGAAGGGGTCGTCCCCCTCTGTCGGTGTACTAGTCACTGACACACTCTCCCATAATCAATTACTTTTCTACATTTGTCTTTCCCTCATTGTTCCTCCCTAGATGAGTAGAAATTCCTTGGGCTCTCTTGGTTACCACAACTAGAGAGGACATCAACTTTACAAAAACATTGATGTTTTGAGTTGTGTGTTTCGAGAAGCCCCCTATACCCCTCTATTTACAATAGAGGGTAGGGTTTGGGTTCCCAGTCTATTGGGAGTAGAAGGGTCCAAAATTTCCATGAACTGATTGTACTGCAGTAGACGAACTAGTTGTTTCACAACTCAATCGGTCATTTGGGCAGGTGAGTCAATCAGTTCACTTTTGATCCAGTTGGTTGGTTCACTTAGTGAACTGGTCGGTTCACTTAGTGAATCGGTCTTTCACTTCTCAAACTTGCCCACAATTGTCTTTCCTTATTCATTTCTAATTAATGCAAAGATTAGTTCTTATCCCAATCAAATTGAACAAGTGGAATGAAAATATTTTCTCAGAAATCAAGAAACCCAACACCTGCTCGGTTGGTCCATGTAAACTAATTGGTTCACCAGTCGTCTCACTAACCATGACCTGATAGGTTAACCTAGTGAACCAGTCAGTTGGTGGTCCATGTTGTGCAAAACTAAGTCAATGTAGTTCTCAATCAATCAGATACTCTAATCAATTGGTTCAACACTTGAACTTGATGATTCTGAGTCAAGTCTATTGATTGAATTTTTAATTGAGTACCTACACACTTTAGTAATCAATCTAAACATCATTCATGGATAAACTCCTCTTTCAGGTTAATCCTATGTGTGTGACCTTGTAGGTTCCATTTCACGTTGGCAGTGAATGTCTATAACTAACTTATGAAATCACAAGAAAAGAGTGGTGCCTAGTCTCACATCTGTACTACCCAAATAAAGAGGAAAGTTGGAGAAAAACTTTCAAATTACAATCTGTTATTGATGTTACAGTGAATGTAAAGTCTCTTTGTCACTGATATCCAAATTGAACTAGAGGCATGGACTTATCATCCTCTACAAATGTCCAATCCATGTTTCTTGACTCAGAGTAGACTATCTGAGATATATGTAAGCTCAATATCATATATTGACTTACATGTGCAATGCCATGCATTTCTCAGTATCACTCCTCAAGTGGTCAGGGTATCACACTATTCCATATCTATCACTCATAGTCAAGTTGCCATGTATCAAAGTCACCCAATGATCATTGTTATAATAACCCATGTTTTAGGACTAAATTTTATGAGGTCAAAGTGTACTTAACCATATGTGATGAGTGGAGTGATTTCAGGTCTAAGAACCACAGTCACCACCAATACTATAAGAGATGATCCTAACTAACCAAGTGTGGTTTCCATGCATCACTCTTATGGTGGGTATGTCTGATACACTATTCTCTAACATGTATTTGTGTGCTTGGTTTGATATCACATATCATGACTAATGAGACTCTGTCGTCAACCAACACACACTCTAGTCTTCTATGTTATTGATGTCTATGGTTATTTGCACAATAACAACTTACTAGGGACATAACAAAAATGTATACTCTTAACATCCATATGATCTCTTTGTTCAGGTCCTCAACCCAAAGACATATGTCATTGAGTAATACAATTCTTTAGACATCTAACATGTTATATCATTATCACAAAATAGATTAAACATATAGATGGAAATTGCCTTTATTATTATTCTAATCATTTACACAATATGCCATTACAATCATCATATGGCTGGCTCTATGGGCATATGTACCAACAAAAACCATTACTAGAATGAGTGGGTTTTTTGAAATATGCTTAATGAAGTCAGGGAAATGGTTTGAAACAAAGCTAGGTTGGTTGATCAAGGGTACAATCAACAAGAAGGGATAGACGTTGATAAAACATATGCACCCTTATCTAGACTTGATTCCATTCATATGTTATTATTTGTAGCCATACATAAAGACATGAAACTTTTCCAAATGGATGTAAAAAGTACTTTTTGAAATGGAATAATAGAATAAAAATTTTATGTTGCCCAACCACCTAATTTTAAATTCCAAACAAGATTAATCATGTATACAAACTTAAGAAATTTCTTTGTGGTCTAAAATAAGCACCCCCAAATTGGTATGAAGACTTAAGAACTATCTTTTTGATAATGGCTTCTCTATCAAAAAATCAGATTCCACACAATTTTTCATATCTTATGAATTGGATTTTCTAGTTATTTAAATATATGTTGATGACATTAGCTTTGGTGCTTCAAATGATTCCTCATGCTCTCAATTCAGTGATGTCATGTTAATTAATTTGAAATGAGTCCTTTTGGTGAGTTGACATTTTTCCTTGGTTTTAAAATAAAACAAACGTTGGCTTGAATTTTTCTTTGTCAAGAGAAGTATACTAAGGAACTCTTCAAATTGTTTGACATGGAAAATTGCAAGCATGCTACCACTCCAATGGCTACCTTCACTAAAAATGATAAGGATGGAGAATGTGAACCCATTGATGATTCCTTATACAGATCCATGATTGGTAGCTTGCTATATGTGATCTCGTCTAGACTGAATATTATGTTTGCCATTGGACTTTATGCTAGATTTAAATTGAATCTTATGCATTCTCATTTTTAAGTCATCAAAAGAATTATGAGATATTTTGTTGGCACTATAAATTTTGGAATATGGTATCTAAAAAGTCAACCATTGGATTTGAAACCTTATACCAATGCTAACTATGATGGTTGTCATCTTGATCAAAAGAGCACAAGTGGTGGTAGTTTCTTACTAGGGACAACTTTGGTTTCTTGGTCTAGTAAGAAACAAAACATAGTTTCTTTATCTAGCACGAAAGATGAATACATGATTGCAGGTCCATGTTGTGCTCAAGTGCTTTATATGCAAAAAATCTTGGATGATTATAATTTTGTATTTTTTTCCACGCTGATTTTTTACGATAATACTAGTACAATAAACTTGGCTCATAATCCCATTCTACACCTCTGTTCCAAGCACATTAAGATTAGACATCACTTTTTGAGAGATCATATTGCTAAGAGTAACATCTATCTTCTTTATGTTGATACAGAGAAACAATTGACTGATATCTTTACTAAACTATTTCCTTTGGATCAATTTTGATATATTAGAAGGAAGATACTCATTACTCTGCTAGAGTATGTTTACTTTGATATATTTGCTTTAGATTTTTGATGATACTATGAGTATTATCATTGCCCTTGGTTTCCATCATGCATCTTGAAGTTGTGGTTTTCATTGGACATTTTGTACTTACTTTGGCTTCTATACCTTAAAACATGGGTATTCTATTAAGGATGAGTATCTCATTTGGTAGGAGCCATATAAATCCACATATTTGATTATCTTTTTGAGATGAAAAAGGGGGAGGAATAAAATTAAAGAAAAATATTTTCATACCTTGAGTTTCACGGCTGTACTCTCTTGGAAAATATAAACTTGATGCTAAATTGCTTTATGAGATGGATATCATGTTCCATATCTCTCTAAGCATACTAGCACACATTTCCAAAGATTTATTCTTCTCAGGTATGAAACTCATCTTTATAATATTTTTCTTACAGTTTAGAAATGTTTGCCATCTTCAAAAAGGGGGAGATTGTTGGCTAAATTGGACATTAGCTTATCCTCTATTTTGATGATGACAAATATTTCATTCTTGTGGATTAACTTTCTACTTAAGTATTTCAGGGTTCAAGGAAATCACACTATATGGATAAATGAAGTTAACATGTTAAAATGTTCGTATCTTCATGTTCATACAACTTGTAATAGCTTGTACACGTGTATAATGTACAAGTACCTAGACGTCATGTAAAATCAAGTGTAATACTTTCTCTATCCACTCAGAACCCTTAGTTAGGATCCCCCTAAGAGTCTAGAGTCGTTATCCTTTATTAGAAAAATCATTTAATAGGTTTTCTAAAATTTTGCACACCCATTACTAGGGATTTTTTGGTCGAGGAAATTGTGAACTGAGAAACACTCAGTTGAGGAAATTTTCGACCGAGACATCCCTCAGTGGAAGACTCAATGCACTAGAAAAATGTTTTTAATGTACTTGGTTAGAGTTATTCTCGATCAAATACTTTGTGGACCGAGACTCATCTAGTTGAATATTTTGTCGATCGGGATTACACCGTTAAAATAGTTAACTGATGAAGTTTAAATTACATCTAGCCATTAGTGATAACTTGTACAATCAAACCGCACCTTGGTCGAAGAAATTGTCGACCAAGAGAGTTGTGGTCAAACTATTTGTCGACCAAAAAAGGTTTTTGAAACATTATTGTTAACGATCATTTTAGCCGTTATAACCCAACTTCTTTCTACCTAATGGCTAGTTTTTTTTTTGATAAAGGGCGTCTGCCATTTTATTAGTAATCAAATCATTTGCAGCTAGTACAAGGATCTGATCATCAAAGCCCTCCCCAATAAGGTGAGGGTTAACAAAATGATAGGCTGGAGTGGCCAAAGCATGCACTACTCTGTTGCCTTGACTTCTAACAAAATAGAAATTAAAGGAAAGAAAGATATGGGAACACTCAACAATGTCCTGAATAAGGATGTCTTCATAACCCCTACCACCATGTCCCCTCTTCACAACCTCTACCAACAACAAGTAGTCTTTCTGAACAAGTATATCATGATAACCTTTCCTTAAAGCCAGGTGCATACCGTGCGAAGCTGTTGTACCCTCCGCACTAAGCACAGAGTATGACTACTCTAATCGGCATTGGAATGTCCACACGATCTGGCCACTATCATTCCTATGACCACGCCACAAACATTCTCATCTTCAGTGTTGAGGTAAACGTCTGTATTGATCTTCACACAGCCAATGGGTGGTCGGTGCCATGCAGCGAGCTCGGACGGCAACAGATGGACAACAGGTCACACACCGACTGTGTGGTATCAGGCATGGTCAGCTACAAGGTTGATGAACCCCACCTCCAGGCCTAGAATGAAAGGGGAGTGATCTTCGAAGAGAGCTTTGTTCCTTATTGTCCATGCAACCCAAAGCAACGTGGCTCACTCATCCTTGCATCGTCTATCCCTTTCTTCTAGCAGTCCCTTGACAAAGCTCCTTACGTCCGTCGCTCCTTGTTTCCCATGCCATGCAAACATTCCAGTGGCCCAAACTTGCTTGGCTAGATCACAATGCAGCAAGACATGAGATATATCCTTCCACTATCTATAGTGTAGGCAACTATCATCCTGGGTCACCTGTTTCCTAAGAAACTCTACTTTGGTATGGAGTATGTTTCTTACAACTCTCCAAATAAAGTCATTGAGTTTAGGTGTCCATCCCTATTTTCATACCTTCTTCCATACATCTATGTCCATTCCATCTTTCAAATCCTCGCCCTCTCGGATAAAGAAAGAAGTGCTCCAGACCGAGAACATATTGTTGCTTTCCTTATCCCAGACTAGAGTGTCCTCCTCGGCACGCAAGGATAGTGGAATATTGAGAACCCTCTTAGCAATGTGTGTTGGAAAACATGACTCCACCGCTTTCCTATTCCACGGTTTTGGTCCCATGCAGATTAAATCACTCACCATCATGTATTCCACTGGCCCATGAATCAAGTAGCACTGGACTGGCCCACCAAGATGCGAGATCAATCTCTCCTTGTAGATATGAATGCACCTGCCATTTCCCACCCTCCATAGAAAGCCATTCTTCACCAGTTGTACTGCCCCCCAAATACTTCTCCACGTGTAGCTAGGAGTCCCACCCAACTCAACCTGCAAGATGGAAGAGGTTCTATAATATTTCGCCTTCAAAATCCAGGAAGCAAGAGTATCACCATGTACATCCAACCTCCATCCCTATTTTGCTAAAAGGGCCTGGTTGAAAGCATTTAAATCTCTAAATCCCATACCTCTACATTCTTTGGGTCTGCATAACCTCTCCCAACTCATCCAATGGATCTTTCTTTCGCCCTCCTTGGATCCCAACCAAAAACTTGCCATCATAGCATCGATCTCATCAACAAGGCCTTTTGGTAGCTTGAAGATACTCATTAAATACGTAGGGATAGCTTGGATAACCGTTTTAATCAATACCTCCTTTCCTGGTCTAGACATCAGTTGTTCTTTCCACCCTTGTAGATTCTTCCATACTCTGTCCTTGATTGTTGCGAGCACTTGTTTCTTTGACCTACCCACCACCGCAGGAAGCCCCAAATATTTTTCATGCCTGTCCACCTCTCTAACTTGCAGTCGATTCTTGATGACCTCCCTCCTATCACCTGTGACATTTGCACTAAAGGAAACCTCCGTCTTCTCATAACTAATTTTTTTGTCCTGATGCCCTCTCGTATTGGCTGAAAATATCAGCTAAAGCGGAGCACTCTTTTGAGGTTGCCCTTGTGAACACAATGTTGTCATCTGCAAAGCAAAGGTGAGTAACTTGTGGCGCCTGTCAGCATATCCTTGTCCCGTGAATACTATTTTCCTGGGCCACTTTAGAAAGAGAATAAGAGAGTGCTTCAACGCAAAAGAGGAAAAGGTAGGTAGAGATAGGATCACCTTGGCGGAGCCCTCTAGATGGATTTGAAGATCCCCTCCTCTTACCATTGACGATGAACTTGTGGGAGACACTAGTCACGCATTCCATCACCTTGGTCCTCCAAATATCCGACATACCCATCCTCACCATGAGTTTCTCCGGGAAAGGCCATTCCATCCGTGTCAGTGACACCGTGTCACAGGCTTCTTAGGGTTCCGTGGTCTTACTTGGGTTTCTACCGGCTGAACCTTCCGTAATAGTGGTCTTCAACATTATTAATTCTTTCCCATCACTTTTGACCGAATCCCTGTCCAACAGTTAGACAACGCAAGGAAATTACTGAAACGAAAGACTTGCGCAAACAGTTTATAACCAATCAACTTGCTCCCGAAATGGTAATGGTTTCACACTGAAACCGACAACGTGTGTTACTAGTTTGGGATACGCAGGCAGATTACCTCAAACAGATACTAAAACAGCTCAGTGTCCCAATCCTATTCCCCACGTGATGCCCGCAAATCGATCAGTCAAATCTCGTTTTCTGGGTTCAACTCTGCTGTCTCGTACGTGTCCCTATCAAATTCGACCATACACATATGACATTAATGTTTTTTAGGAGTGGGCTTTTAGATAAATGTGTGATAAAAGCTTTTTTGAGACACAACTATGATAGCAAGTCCAGTACATCAGATTTGGAAGCTCATTTTCTACGATAAGTAAAGCTTCAAAACTAGTTAATTGGCACATGGAAGTTCAAATGGATATATGAATTGAATGTGAAAGTTCAAAGGTCTATGATCGTTCGGTTCAGTCATGGCAATACTATAATATCAAAGTTTAATTATTTCAAGAAGGTCAATGGTCATCAGCATTATTTCATGCAGGTCAACGGTCATATTAATCAACATTTTGATCGAGATAGAGATATATACACAACTTCTAGAACAAAAATGCTCCGTTAATGCTCCCCAATGGAAGAATCCTATTGATCATTCAAGGAATGAAAGAATGACGAAAACAAATAATCAAAATATATACAGACTCGATGAAACGAGTAAAAGAAAGCTATAACTAGAGTTTGAGAATTATATCAGCATCGTATAGTTTAGTGGAGATGATTCTAATGTAAATGGTGTACGATGAGGGCTCCTACGGTTGAAAGGTAAACAAAAGTTGAGCAGTTGCTTTTCTTAAGTTACATAAGAATCTCAAGTCGTGTTGTTTGGTTATGTCTTTAGTTCTTAGGCGGAGTTAGAGTTGAGCATCATATCGAATCCGATCACCTCTGTTCGACCCATGTCCCGACCTACCTAGTCCAACCCGGTCCACATATTTTAAATGGGTGGACCAGGTCAAAAATCTTGGTTTAGATTTTTATACATGTCTGGTCATGATAGAAAAAACTTAGATACCAAACTCAAAATACCCAAATTTATTACATGTCAATGTATAAATAATAACATGTTTGTAGATAATGTTTGTCTATTGTAAGCTACAATTGACTAAAATTTGCAAAATGATATTCTACCTAAAGTATGATTAGTCGAAATTTCAATATGGCTAAATGAATAGTACACAAGAGCACATTTAAGTTATATGTACTCATTTGGTATTTGACAAGTTTACAATAGTCTACATTGAAAACTGACCTTAAGATTAGATGTATACTACTTACATTACATATTACTCACAATTAATCTAAATAATCTAAGTTTGATAGTTTTGGACAATCATAGAAATCAAATGTACATTTTCTAATTCTCTCTAATAAAAATGTTCATTTTCTAATCAACATCAAATTCAAAAAATGATTGAATGGTTGTTTCTTAAACCTCATATTTGAAGATGATTTGACTATGATCTGTGACTGGGTTGGATTTACTTGTGATTATAGTCATTTTAGTTTTAGTACATATAGGTTTCATTCATTAGTACACACTTCCTAAATTCTATTAGTATATATGTATATTTATATATATTAGAATATCCTCATTTTAGTATATTATCTAGGATGGGACATCATGAATCTTGCCAAAAAATTATGTCTATTATGTGGGTCTGGAGCGGGCTGAGGTTTATATACATTATACAAGACAAGACTCGACCAATAACCCTTTTAACAATATGATTTTGAGCATGGGTCAATCTAAAGTGTGCATGACCTGATACGATGCTTATCTCTAGGTGTCGTTGGCGTATTGTCTCGTAAATGATTTGTTTTCTTTTCGAAAAGAAGGATGAGGAAGTTATTTTTAGTTTTCATTGAAACAAATACAAGTGAGATAGGTCTAACTAAATATTGTAGATGCAACCCATTTAAGGTGTCTCTGGAAATTGGGAAGGCAACTCGGAGGTGACTTGCTACGATCACAAAGGTGACTAACATTGGCCTTTAGGGGTTAGAGGAAGTTGAATAATATTTAAACACCATGAATGTGGAACTAGAGAAAGTTGCATTCTTCTATTGATGAACCATATAAGATAATTCAATGATTTTTTATTTTTCAATAAAGAATTTGACAAGATTCTAAACATTTGTATTATCTTTATAACTCCTATAAAGATTTACTCATATAATGCCATAATCAGAACATCCAGAAATAATAGCATTTGTCTATTAAAGAACATACTAGATAATTAATATTATGGTTGAAACTGAAATTTATTTTATACAAAAATTTATTTAAATCATTTTTTTGTTCTAAATACTAAATTTGTGAACATGATGAAGATCATCACTCAATGTTGCAATCTAAGTGGATGGATCTTAAAGGGATACATTTATAAAGTATTTTGTAGATTTCTTCTAAATTCTTTTCAGAATAGCAAACTATCCATTTTGTGGAGTGGATATAGAGTGAATAAAATAATTTAGAGAGGATATTACAAGGAAAGATTTATATACTATATACTTCATTTATATTTCAGTGAGTGGTCAGGCTAAAGGGGATCAAATCAATCTATTGAGAAGGGTAACCACTCCACAAGTGGTATATGTATTTGATACTATTTTTGGTTTTTCTTAGCGGAAATCCAATTTTTCATTACTATGTTTATTTACATGTGTTACAATGGATGAACAAAATCATGTTGGTGGAGATTTGATAGATGCCTATGTGGATAGTGATAAATTCACAATATTTATTTCTATTTGAATTTTTTATTTCTATTTCATTTACCATTTTAAAAATGCATTCATTTATGTCCTTGATTCAATCAACATTCAATTCAACGAGTGAGAAATATCAAGAGTATGTGCATTGCACTCTTCAAAATTTTAGTCTCCATACAAAAGGTACACCCTTTGCAATAGGTGTGTGTACTTTATTCCATATATTTATTTTATTTCAATTGTTACATCCTAGATGACGACATGCATATGTGTTCAAACTGTAATTATAAATATTTTAGTATGTGAAAAAATCCAAATGAGAAGGTCTTTGGTGCACAAATCAATTGTGAATGGTACACTATTTGCAATAACTATGTGCACTTTATGCCATATATTCTTTTATTTTTACTTGTTATAACTGCATATGAACATATAAATATATATTTTAATTGCAATGAATCTTTTAATAAGTTAACAAGGACAAGTGAGATATCTTCAGTGAACAACAAGGTCAAAGTTGGTATGCCCTCTATAATATCTACATCTACTTTGTGCCATATAATAACTTTTTTTCACTTGTTGCATCCCAAGATGATGACATGCATATATGTTGTAGATGTTATTATAAATAAGTTACTAAGTGAACATGCCGAATTAAAGGATCTTTGCTCCACAACTCCATTTGGAATGTTAAACATTCGCAATAGGTATGTGTACTTTATTGTATATACCCATTCCATTTTTAGTTGTACATCCCTATTTGAGGACATACACATATGTTTTAATTGTAAATATAAATATTCTAGCATGTGAAAAAGACCAAGTGGAAAGATAATTCGTGCATAACTATGTAGCGAATGGTACATCCTCCACAAAAGATATGTGCAACTAAAGCCATATACTCAATTTTTCTTTATTAAAATATGAAAGCCATTTATGTTCTTAACTTAGTTTACATAGCTATGTTGAGTAACAAATGACACCATAGTTAGTATTTGACATTATTTTGGTCAATATAATTATTTGTAGATGCAAGTACTTTTTGTGTGAAGGAGTGACAAATGAGAGAGAGAATAACCTTGAAGTAGTGGACCCAAGGATTGGTGAGAATAATTAGTGTTGTATTCTTAAGGATGGATGAGTAGTTGGTAAAGGAAGATGAATTTGAGAAACTTGGTAGGAAATATGGAACATAAATATTGTTTATTTCCCATAATGAAAGAGTTCGGTCAAGAACATGACAAATGCATTGAGCACATAATGCTAAATGACCATCGAAGCATTCTTTACATATTTTTTGTATCAACTTGTTGTTTCATGTCATACACTAATATGAATATCAAATATTTCTATATGGTTTTTTCTTCAATATGGATGGGATAAAAGTGATGTTATATGATGTTGTTGTTCCATTAGTCAGAAACACTATTAATCAACCATTGAGAAATTTATGCAGTAAATTGAAATGCAAATTGGATTTTCATGTTCATGTAAATGAATAGCTTGAGGCATTGGATGATCGGTACCCAAACAATATGGGGTTTATCCTACACAATTTTTGGATAATGAATCAAAAAGGGTATGTTGTTCCAATTGACATGCACATAAATATACATTATGTGTGTCATTGTTCTAATGTTTGACTTGAAGTCAAAAGTACGTCAAAAAAAATCACACTATATAGGACACCTAAGCATTTGCATCATTATCATATTTTAGAAAACATCTAAAAGTTTTAGGTTCTTTATCTTTTAGTTGACATAAAACATTTCATTGGTTATTATATGACTTTATGAGAATTCCTTTTAGGTGAAGGACAATGGAGTAGTTAAATGTTGAGATACTTATCTCAATGGTAAGAAAAACATTACGGAGAGTACCCTAATTAGAAAATGAAATAGTATTGTATAAGTATATTTTAATTTCCTTAGTTATTATTTAGGTTAAATGTATTTCATAAATGTATATCATAGGAAAAGGTTGCATTTAGGAGCCAAGAAATGGCAGTAGAAAAAAACCATTAATATTATTTTACCAATAATGATGATCATGGATCTTATCATGGAGGATACATGATACGGATAAGTGGAGGCATACCAAGGATATCTTTGTTTAATAAAAAATTGGTAATTGTATCAAGTATCAATATGGAAACGACTCTTCTATCACAACTACAACAAAAGGCTTCTGGAATTTAATTTCCACATGCTCAAAGTAAAGTTGAGTAACTATCAGGTACTAACATTTTTTGGGAGGAAAGATATTAACATATTTTTCACTATATTGATAATTTACAAATCATAATATGTAATTTATGCATAATGATTGATTTATGTTAGGATCATTTTAATCAGTTGAAAACTCTTAAATCAAGTCATCAACAAATAGTGGTACACTAAGATACTTTTTCAAATTACTATTCTAGAATTATTATGACAAGTACTTAAAATCTATGAACATCAAAGTAGACGTCAATCATAGGAAAAAATGGAATATAACTCTCCTACACATCTACAATTGATATTTGATTTGGTAATAAAATATATATGAAAGCAATATCTAGAAGAGATGTGTAAGAGCTATCCCTTATTTAAGAGTATATTGGAATCGATGCCTACTTGTAAATTTGTAATCATGTGCATTAGCTTCTTTGACTCTAACGTAAAGAAATATTGTAAAAAATATGTTTTATTTTTTGATAAAATTTTGTAAATATTTTATTGTAAAAATGGGGCCTTCACAACATGGTATCAGACATATAAATTGTCAACTTGTGCATGTTGTTGGATTATAGGGGAGGCAGAGAAGGCAGCGGAAATAAAAAAATTCTTCTCCCAATCCCAGAATAAAGGAATCGCGTCAACGTTTATACAATAGGAAGAATGGTTTGTAGAGGCATACCTTGTCCTGAGGCTTGCTTGGAGACGTTACCTCACAGCTAGTGCGGTCTTCACCTCCGGTCTTGGACGGTGTCTGTGCAGCTCCTGGTCTCACCGGGACTGTCGGGATTGACAACTATCCTACTAGTGGCAGAAGTCTCCTACCTTTGAAGTAGTCCACACGGACCACCTGAAACTCCGATCTCCTTGTCCCACAAGGAATTGAATGGAGCCACACCCTCATGTCGGCGTACTAGTCACCAACACATTCTCCTGCAACCAGTTGCCTTTTTGTAGTTGTCTTTCCCTTACTGTGTGTTGGGTTTCAGGGGAGATAGAGAAGGCAGCGGAAACAAAAATTTTCTCTTCCCAAACCCAGAATAAGGAATCATGTCAACGTCTATACAATAGGAAGGATGGTTTGTAGATGCGTACCTTGTCCTAAGTCTTGCTAGGCGACGTTATCTCATGGCTTGCGCGGTCTTCACCTCCAGTCTTGGACGATGTCTGTGCTGCTCCTGGTCGCACCAAGATTGGCACCTCCTGGTCTCACCAGGACTGTCGGGATTGACAGTTGTCCTCCGAGTGGAAGAAGTCTCCCACCTCTAAAGTAGTCCACACAGACCACCTGAAACTCCAATCTCCTTATCCCACAATGAATCGGAAGGAGTCACACCCTCTTGTTGGCGTACTAGTCACCAACACACTCTCCTGCAACTACTTGCTTTTCTGCAATAGTCTTTCCCTTATTGTGCCTCCCTTATTGGGTAGCACTTGCTCGGGATATCTCTCGGTTACCAAAACCAGAGAGAACGACAACTTTGCATAGCAACTGATGCACTGAGTTGTTCTTTTTGAGAAGCCCCCACTACCCCTATATATATAGGAGCGTCATGGGATAGGGTTCTCTATCCCGGGCAATGCGGGATTAAAGCAGGAGTAGAAGGGTTCAAAATTTTACACAAAACAACAAACTTGGGCCCCCTAAAATAATTGTTTCATACCTGAAACGGTCGGTTGGGGAGTTGAGTCGATCGGTTCAACCTCAACTGATCGGTTGGGGCACCTAAGCCGATCTGTTCGTGGTCCTGGTCCAACTCAAATTTACTTTCAAATTTGTCTCTGATTAATCAAATATTAATCCTTTTCCAAATCAAATTTGTACAAGTGAAACAAATTGTACTTGCAAAATCAAATTTCCAAATGATCTTTGTTGGTCACATGAGCTGACCGGTTCAACAATTGAGTCGATCGTTCATTGATACATGAGCTGATCATCTCACCAGTTGAGTCGATCGGTTCACCAACCTGAGTCGATCAGTTCATCTCATGAGCCAATCAGTTGGAACAGTAGACTTATGCAAATCTATCAATCACAGTTTCAATCAATATGATACTCTAATCAATCGATCCAACCCCTTGAACACTATGATATTGAGCTATCAATCGATTAAGTGTTTAATTGAACTACTAAACTCCTTTAGTAATCAATCAAAACATCATTTGTGGAAAACTCCTCTTCCAGGTTAAATCCTATGAGTGTGACCTTGTAGGTCCCTTTCACATTGGCAGTGAAAGTCCATAACACTTATGACTTCACAAGCAAAGAGCGGTGCCTAGTCACACATCAATGCTACAAAAGTGAAATAGAAATTTGGAGAACAACTTTCAATCCTACAATCCATGAATGGTGTTACATAGAATGTATAATTCCTTTGTCACTGATATCCCGAATGAACTCAAGGCATGGAACAGTCATCTTGTCAACATTCATTCAATTTCTTGATCTTAGAGTAGATTGAAGGAGATATGTATGACATGAATATCATATACTGATTCACACATGCGTGCACACACCTATCTCAATCCTACTCATCAAGTGGTCATGGATATCAAACTCCCTCAGGAGGGACAAATCCCCTATCTATCACTCACCCCTCAAAAGCCCCATGTGTCAAAGCCACCCAATCATCACCTTTGTAACAACCCATGTTTCAGGACTGCGTTTGATGATGTCAAAGTGTACCCAACGACATGTGTTGAGTGTAGCGATTTCAGGTCAAAGAATCACACTCACCACCATCACTGTGAGAACTAACTGTGACTGCCATGTCATGGTTCCATGTGTCAAACTCACGGTGGGTCTGTCTGGTACACTTGTTCTGTAACAAGTACCTATGTGTTTGGTTTGATATCTCCATATCATGACTAATGAGATTCTGTCATCAACCAACACCACAATCTAGTCTTGTCTGTCATTGTTGTCTATCTACCTTCTAGAATGACATCCGACTAAGGACATAATAAGAATGTACAAACTCTTAGCATCTGTATGATCTCATCGTTTAGGTCCTGAACTTGAAGACATACGTGATTGAGTATTGTCATTCTCTAGACATTCAATTTGTTCTATCACTATCTCATATGAATGAACCAGAAAGAATTGGAAGCTTGCCTTTGATGTTTATCAAATCAATCTTAATATATCGCACCAATCATCCCATGATTGGCTCTCAGGGCATACATACCAACAAACTCTCACTTGCACTGCGATCCAATCACCCTTGAATCATATTCATAGTGATCATCAAACATGTCCCACATGTTACTGTGCTCTAGTGCTAACATAGTGAGTTATGGCAAAACCTTGCCAAAGTCGGTATTAACTGCATGTCTCTCATCTCTTCGATGTACGTCACACGTATGAGATGGAGTTGTCATAATATGCGATCTAGTATTCCTTTGCTAACCTTTATCCACATTGTATGACCAAGTACTCCTTACTTGTTATCAATGACAAGAATATCTATAAGTTCATCTCATGAACTTCCAAATCCATATAGTATCCACTGTTGTTCTCTAACACACGAATACTCAACATTTCCTTTAAAATGACTTTATTGGAACGTTTCTAATTATCAACAAACATTCACTTTTATATATCCCATATATTTATTGTGATTAATTTTCTATCCTTTTCGGAAGTTCACATCAGTGTAACTCTTTACTGTGAACCCTTCCTTATTTCCATAGAACTAGTACTTATCAAGTTCTTATAGTATTCCAATAACCCTTACTGGAACTAGATAGACATCCACTCATCATGTCCCACATATGAGTTATCAGGATGAGCACATCATATTGTCATGTCCTACATACAAGATGATGTATGCACTTTATTTTACTATGTCCATACATGCAAGATAATGGGATGATTACTTACATGATAGATCCATATCTATTAGTAGTGTTCCCATTCTTTATAAGAATTGGACACTTGGCCTTGGGATACCAACTCCATGTAACATGGACAAGTTTTCTCCCACTAAATCTATGCATACTGAACTCTTCAGTATAGATTGCCAATGTATGCTCTCTCCTTTTTAGGTCAACAGGTTTTCAACAAATATCTCTATAGATCTCTATTCCTATCACATAGGAAACGTTTCTATCTTCCTTAAAGATAATTTCCACTTTGGATTTCCATTCTAGAAAATTTCCATTTCACATCAACATTTGGAATGTGAATATGCTCACACTAAATCACAGATCTCTCTTTATCTTTGACATATCAGTCAAACCCTTTGACTATATCATCAAAGTAAAGATCACAGTTATGAGTTTCTTGTACTCAATCAATCACATTGATTAGTCCATTCTAACTTATAGACTTTATTTGCATTAATGGATTCATAAACCTTATAGGTTGTGTCACATACACATCCTTGTTTTATTCCTCATAGGAATGTGGTTTCAGTATCCATATGCAAATATCTTAGTCATTAAGTTGCAATTAACAAGCATCATCCTTTTCAAAATGTTATCCATGTGTCTTAACACTTAAGACTCATTCGCACTTATGAATTTTATCCCAATGGGTGATACCATCAAGGTCATACCGTATGGTTTACATGGAACTCATTTAGGATGTAATGGTCATAAACCATAACTCAAAATCTGGTTCCTCATATTCATCTAGATAGTTGACTCATCACATGATCAAGTCATCATATAGATAATTGAGGTGAATATGTCAAGGATATAAGAACTCACAATTCTTTGTAATTCTTAGTGTCCTTTATTAGTGTGGTGTATTCTTTATTTTAGAAGAATTTAGTTATTTGAAAATCATCCTCTAATTCCTTAGAGTATGACTCCTTCTTGATTTAGACATCATCATGCCTTAATCACGAGCTTACTATGATACACTATCATAATCACTCATAAGGATCTCAAACATTTGGTTCAAGTATTTCATTCATTGATCTCATCAAGAATTAACACTTTACCAAATTCGTACTTCATCTATGATATTCTTAAACACTTCAAGATATTCATTTTTGGTATTTCTCTAAACACCATTCGAAGTATTAGCATTAACTCTAATAGGTATGTAAATACATCTCATGTATTATACCTAATAGGATAATAATTCTCCCACTACCATTAGTGAAGATTGATTAATCATGTCCAAGAGATTCATGTCTCTTACTGGTTTTTTAACCAAAAGAGTCTATCTTATCCATCATATGGAAACTTAGAAATGAATTTGTCATGATTTATGGTAATTTGATTGTTTGAGTTATCAAAAACTTTTCAGGTGTCATTTTATCTTATGCATACCAAGTACCACAAGATAAACAAGGCATTGCCATAAAGATCATTTCTTTTGAGATTGAAACGTCAACTTTATTAATTCCAAATCATTGTCATACAATATGCAAAAATAATGTGTTTCTATCCATTGGCAAATATGAAATATAAGTTCATAACTCTATTACATGCCTTTTAGGCTGAAAATAAACTAAAGTACTCCTATCTATGGCGGCAACATTTGCTCCATTTATTGAGTGCTTTACATTTTATATCTTTGTATCATATACCTCAAAAAAATGTTACAAGTTTATTTCATGACACCTTCAAGTGGAGACGTATGTCACCTCCTTCTTCTTTAGTTCTTCCAGATAGAGTGGGCAATTCCTTTTCCAATGTCCTGGCTTTTGACAATGGTGGCAATTGCCTCTCTTGGTCATGCCTCCCTTAGCCTTGAGAGTTGAAGACGCCTTGGGCTCCTGGATAGCATCAGAACCCTTGTTAGTTTTGCCCTTGCCCTTGCGCTTGGACTTGCCTTTCTTATTGTTGATCATCATCACAGACTTAGGCTTGTCCTTCATCAATCTGTGTCTCGGTTGTCCTCAACATGCCCAACAACTCTGTCAATGGCTTGTCAAAGTTGTTCATGTTGTAGTTCATCACAAACTGACTGTAGGATTCTGGCAACGATTGCAGTATCACATCAATAGCCAACTCTTGGCTCAGAGGAAATCCCAATCTTGTCAGGTTCTCCACATACCCAATCATTGTGAGCATGTGAGGACCAACTGGATCTCCTTCTGTCACGACACACTTGAACAACACCCTAGAGACATCATATCTCTCTTTCCATGCTTGATCTTCATACATGTTCTTGATATGCTGAATCATCTCAATGATATCCATGTTCACATGTTGTCTCTACAACTTGTGGTTCATGGAGCACAACATCAAGCACTTTGCATCAATGGCATCATCAGAATGCTTCTTATAAGAATCCCTTTCTGCCTTTGATGCGGTAGGAGCAGGTTCCTCTGGAACTGGAGTATCCAGGACATAGAGCTTTCTCTCTTGAGTGAGAACAATTCTCAATGTCCTAAACAAGTCGTAGAAGTTAGTCCCATTCAACTTGTCCTTCTCAAGGACCGATCGCAACAAAAAGTGATTGTTGTTTGTTATCATTTGAACTACAAAAGGAAATATATGCAATTTTAGTCCAAAACTCAATTTTGACTTATTTGATTGATTTGAAAGGTTGACGATATAATTAGGACTTTAATTAATTATCACTCCCAATATTTTTATTCAAATTGATAGCCCTCATCATCAATTCGGAAGATTGCAACGTACAATCTTCTAGTGGCTCAAGATCCTGAAATTCTTGAAGTCATGAACCAGCTAGGGTTGTCACCCACAACTTAGATCTTCCAGGTAGGCAACTCTTGCCAATTGCATCATATGAAACTCTTGAAAGATGTCATATGCAACTCCTTGCCATGATCACCTGCATGCCACAAGGTGCTAGATCCTATCTAGGCCACCTTGTTATGTCTGACCCAAAGCCAACACAATGAATATGCACCCTGCTAGGGCAGACCCACACATTCATCTTTCATGCTTCCACGAGATAGACGGTGCACCACGCTAGGGCGTGCCCACACTTGGCCGATCAAGCTTTTCACATGTGTCGCATATGGAAGGCATCTAAAACTTTAATATTTAATGAGTGATTTGGTTTTTATAGGTACATATACATATCTAATCAGCACAATATATAGTACATATCATATACATGCTATATCCCACAAAAACATGCAAAATGATAAGAGCAATGATTATGTCCATCCTAATGTGATTCCTCAAGCCAAGAGGAATCACGGTCATCTAGGTCTACATCATATGCAACCTATCAATGATGAAGTGCTATATCCGTATGAGTTGATCAACTCATCACATGAATGACCTGCTTGCCTTAGCCGGTCGTCTGGGTGCCACCAGCCGATCGGTTGATGACCACGCGAACCGATCGGTTGGCTCCTCCAACCGATCGATTCGCCTGGTCACCGTGCATCTCTTCATGGCTTCCACCTGATCGTCTTGCTCCTTGAACAAGTCGTTTGGATCGTCAATCGATCGGTTCACACCTTGAACCGATTGTCTTCGTCGTCAGATTGTTTTCCATTCTTTGATATAACATGAAATAAAAGATCTATCCTATTTTACATTTGAATTGGGAAACCCCAAGTTACATTTAGGGGGAGCAAAGGTAGGAAAGAAATTCTTGAGTTATCTCAAGTTACATCAGAAATAGGAGATAGGGAATCAGAGCATGGACCAAGATGCAGGCAACCACATACAACCAAGCACACATATAGGGTTTATTGGCCATAACCATGCTATACATCCACCACAAAACTCGTTTAAGGGTGACGCGTATCGAGTGCATTTATATTACATATCCTATATGTATATTGGGATTTGTGGATTGAGGATTGGACATGCAAAAAGCTAATTGTATTCACATCGTATGCAATAAACAAAGGTGATAAACAAAAATCGATCATATCGACAATCATAAAGTAAAGAGCATTTGACGTGGCTCCAATACCATTATTGGGTTTTAGCGGAGATAGAGAAGGCAGTGGAAAAAAAAATTTTCTCTTCCCAAACCCAGAATAAGGAATCACGTCAACATCTATACAATAGGAAGGATGGTTTGTATAGGCGTACCTTGTCCCGAGGCTTGCTCGACGACTTTACCTTGTGGCTTGCACGGTCTTCACCTCCGGTCTTGGACGGTGTTTGTGCAGCTCCTGGTCACACCAGGACTGGCACCTCCTAGTCTCATTAGGACTGTCGGGATTGACAGCTGTCCTCCGAGTAGCAGAAGTCTCCCACCTCTGAAGTAGTCCACACAGACCACCTGGAACTCCGATCTCCTTATCCCACAAGGAATCAAAAGGAGTCACACCCTCATGTTGGCGTACTAGTCCCCAACACACTCTCCTGCAACCAATTGCTTTTCTGCAGTTGTCTTTTCCTTGCTATGCCTCCCTTATCGGGTAGCACTTGGTCGGGATCTCTTTCGGTTATCAAAACCAGAGAGAATTATAACTTTGTAGAGAAACTGATGCACTGAGTTGTTCTTCTTGAGAAGCCCCCACTACCCCTATATATATAGGAGGGTCATGGGACATTATTCTCTATCTCGGGCAATGTGGGATTGAAGTAGGAGTAGAAGGGTTCAAAATTTTCCACAAAACAACCAACTGGTGCCACTTGAACCGATCGTTTCATACATGAAATAGTCGGTTGGGGAGTTGAGCTGATCGGTTCAACCTCAACCGATCGGTTGGGGCACCTGAGCTGATCGATTCATCACATGAGCTGATCGGTTCGTGGTCCTAGTCCAACTCAAATTGACTTTTAAATTTGTCTCCAATTAATCAAATATTAATCCTTGTCCAAATCAAATTTGTACAAGTGAAACAAATTGTATTTGCAAAATCGACTTTCCAAACGATCTCCGTTGGTCACATGAGCCGACCAGTTCTGTGACGACCGTCTCGCGAAAACAAGATTAACTAATGCGGAAGCGTTCATCAAGCAGCGGATTAGCGAAAATCACTAAAAATTAAAACTTTTTGCAAAGAGATCCACACATAGGAAATCTTTTCCAACAAATGCCATTGTATATCATATACATTCTATTTCAAACGTACATATCCTGTACCATCTTTTTCCAGAGACTACATCATCAGCTGCCTTATAAACATATATGCAGGCAGCATACAAAACTCGAGGCATCAAGCCAAAACCTTAGACTGATATATCAAAAACACTGACTAAAAACTCTGATGACCTGAGAGTACAGAGACGACACATAGGACTACTATTTATATGACTCGACAGACAATATCTCCACCTGAGATCTTATTGTTGTCCCTGCCGTTGCTGTTGCTGCTGCTCTTTCCCTGTTCTAGGGTTTCTGCTCTGCCTTTCATGCATACCTAAAAATGTTTCCCACGGGGTCGAGACAATTGTAAATTTCCCCAGCGAGAGATATAACTCTCCGCCAGAAACATTGTTATAGAAGATTATGAAATTAAACTGAGCAGGGGTTACTTTTACATTAATAGGCAGCATTATTCTTCATAGAACAGAATAAGATAATCTCCATTTTCAATAAGAGCATTGCATCTACCCATGGTAGACTCATAGTTCATCCATCTACTTGTAATGAATACAACATATATGAATAATCATCAATGAACTATAGATATATAACAGAAATGTAACATCAGCCAAGTTCTCTAGCATAACTTATTAACACAATGCTACAAAGAAACATGATACTTGTTACCCAAGCATCACACATGGATCACAAGGCCATTCATATCTTGTCACCTCTCACTAGGCAACAACTTATTCACATGGCTCACAAGGCCATTCACATCTTCTCACATCTCACTAGGCAACAACTTATTCACATGGCTCACAAGGCCATTCACATCTTGTCACCTCTCACTAGGCAACAACTTATTCACATGGTTCATAAGGCCATTCACATCTTGTCACCTCTCACTAGGCAACAACTTATTCACATGGTTCATAAGGACATTCACATCTTGTCACCTCTCACTAGGCAACAATTTATTCACATGGTTCATAAAATCCGTACACATTGTTACTTTTATTAAGCAACAACAACATCAACGCACAAAAAGCCAATCAACATTTATTATATAAATGTCACCGCCCAAACTTGGCTATATTCATCATCTCATCATACCTGCATGGTTATTAGGCATGATAACAGTCATACAAGATATTCATCACATCATGTGATACAATAGTAACACCATCATTCCTTAACCAGGAATTAGGTTCACTATCAAACATGGCTTATCATTCCCTTTTCCCCAAATTAGGGTTAGGGTTCCCCATTTCTCATTAATTCAGACCCTCTTGAGTTAACCAACTTTATCTTGTATTAAGGTATTTGCCCTATTAATACATTCCATCACATAATACTCACCCTTAGCATATAATTCATAGGACACACATTAGAATTGTCCAACTATCTCACATGATATGGACTTATCTTAGTTTAAGGCATAACTTTATTATAAAGTTGCTTATAAACAATCGTAATGATACACCCTCAACTAGGGTTTCACAAGGATACACCCTCAACCAGGGTTCACAATGATACACCCTCCACTAGGGTTTCACAAGGTTACACCCTCAACCAGGGTTCACAATGATACACCCTCCACTAGGGTTTCACAAGGATACACCCTCAACCAGGGTTTATAAGGATACACCCTCAACTAGGGTTTCACAAGGATACACCCTCAACCAGGGTTCATAAGGATTCACCCTCAACTAGGGTTTCACAAGGATATACCCTGAACCAGGGTTCATAAGGATACACCCTCAAGTAGGGTTTCACAATGATACACCCTCAACCAGGGTTCATAAGGATACACCCTCAACTAGGGTTTCACAAGGATACACCCTCAACCAGGGTTCATAAGGATACACCCTCAACTAGGGTTTACTAATCATATATTGGATCCATGAATTTGTTATGCATTATTGATTAGTACCATTAAGGGTATCTCTCACCTAATTGCATTAGGTTTCGAAAAAGGTTTGATCAATTGGACCTTCAATGACATGAGGTATCCAATTGAATTGGGGTTTTCAATGCTGATTCCTTCAATCATTCAATTCATGGAACCAATCATCAATTGGACCTATACTCATACTTCAATTGAGTTTAATAGGTCAACCATAAACTGATTTGACCCTCAATTGACCCTCAATTGATCATCAATTAGGGTTTTATTCAATTGAATTAGGGTTTGGAATCGAAGATCCAACAACACTCATCAATGCAAGATTGGTTAGTTTGAAACTATTGAACCATTATCCAAATTGGGTATGACCTGACACCAAACGGTCTTGAGGTAGTTTGGATGACCTCCAAACGGTCTTGATACCGTTTTTCCATCATATCACTCAAATCCAAGCCATCCAATTAAGGTTTGGATCATTGGATTGATCACCAAATCAGCATTGCAATTTATAACAGCTTGGTACCTTTAGACCTTCAAACACCTAACCATACTCAACCCTAGACCTCTAAACGGTCTTGGGTGACCACCAAACGGTCTTGAGACCATTTTGATGAGCTCCAAATGGTCTTGAGACCGTTTGGCCCATCCAACCTTTGGATTCTAGTGAAAAATCATCATGGATTGGTCTATCGAGTTGATCAACAAATCAGCACTACATTGCAACATGATTAGTACCTTTGGACCTTCAATTGGTCAACTATACTTGACCCCAGACCTCCAAACGGTCTTGGGGTGATCCCCAAACGGTCTTGAGACTGTTTGGGTGATCCCCAAACGGTCTTGAAACCGTTTGGGCTAATCAACCCAAAATCTCAACTTAACTCATTGGAATTTCAGCACTGTTTTCAATTAGGGTTTGCCTAATTGAATAGCCTTCAACTCATGATTCCTTGGGAGTTAATCCCTTAAATTCGGTGAGTCCTTAGACCACATCATTATGAACAGTAATCCCAAACGGTCAATGCTTGGTCAACGCACTCAAACGGTCTTGAACCGTTTTCCCAAAAAGTTCAATTAAATCAGATTGAAAAATCAGCACTTAATCCAATTAGGTTTCCCTAATTGATTAGGCTTCAACTCACGATTCCTTTGGAGTTAATCCCTCAAATTTGGAGGGTTATTAATAAACATAATTATGAACAGGAATCACAAACGGTCAATGCTTGATCAACCATCTCAAATGGTCTTGAAACCGTTTTCTCAACCAGGTCATGTTAATCTGGTTGAAAATCAGCACATAATTCATTTCGATTGCCTTATTGATTGGCCTTCAACTCTCCATTCCTTTGGAGTTAATCCCTCAAATTTGTAGGGTTATCAGACTACATAATTAGGAACAAAATTCCCAAATGGTAAACGCTTGGTTAACCATCTCAAACATCTTGAAACCGTTTGCTCCCAAACGGTTTCAAACCGTTTGCCCTTAAACGGTTTGCTGAAACCGCATAGCCAATTAAATTAAAATGATTTGGAGTATCTATCAAAACGGTTTTGCTTGGTAATTTTCTTTGGATAAGCATCTAGTATGATGTCATCATACCCTTCCTTCGAACAACCATGAACAGCAACCGTTCTTGATGGAAATTGCAGCAAAGAAACAAGAGTGTATCAAATTGAAGAAATCAATCAACAAAGCATAGAGAATTGATGCAATAGCAATGTTTAATGGTTTGAGTTATAAAACCCACCTCCAATTGAGATCCAAAGCTCCAAGATCACGCCATTAATGGTGGATGAAGCTCTAGCAACTCCCCCTAGGCTCGTCCTCAAGCTTTTGATTGCAAAAGTTGGCTAGGGTTGAAGAGGAGATCGAAATAAGAAGGAATCCATAATTTATTTTCGATTTCCACCATGAAATCAAGGAGAACGAAGGTCAAGGGCTTACCCACAGGTTGGGGACGTGCTCCCTGCTCCTCCCTAGATCCTTGGTTGGTTATGAAAGCAAGGGGAAGAAGAAAATCCGAAAAAGGCCTTGGTTTGTGCTTGGAAATGGCACTTTTATAAAGAAATTGATGAGAGAGAATATGCCTTATAAAAATCCAATTAATCCAAAAATTATAGCGGCCTCTTCCCCCTCAACTCCATGGATACGAGGAATATCCCTTTGCCTTTAATTCTCCTTCATTATCCTCAATTTAAAGAAAAGCAAATTAAGCACCTTAATGCTTATTATATTAATATCCCATATGTGAGTGGAAATTACTTTTCTTTATAATAAGGTGAGTGGAATTTCCCCTACTTAAGATATTTTCGTTCCTTATCTTGGAAAATGAACGTCCATCCTTATTCAAAATCAACCCAAAACATTTTGGTTGAAAGCCCTTCAATTAGTTTTATTCATTTTTGCCCTAAATTGAATTAGGCTTTCAATTAGGATTAAATCTTGATTATTTTAATATCAAGATTCTCTCTCCTCCATCTTAATTCAAATGAGAAGTAACTCTCATTTTGTTTGCTCTACATGATGCCAAGAAACATTAGGGACTTTATTGAAGTGGTAATTTGCATATTGAACCCTAGAATTTGGGTAAATTGCACTTTTCACCAAAACTAGGTTTTAATGCACAACATTGCTTTACAAGCTTAATCTTGGTGCCCAAGCTTGTGGAAACCATACCACTACATCACATTCATTATTATGATGTCTTAACATCAGAGGAACATCTTATCATGCAACATTTGCAAGTTAACCCCTCGACTTGGGTAATTTGCACTTTAGTCCAAAATAAACAAACATTGCTTCAACATTGCTCAAACAGGACCAAAATTGAAACATAAGTTTCTTATGAGGCCTAATTACTTTTCCCAAGATAAGATTAAGAATCTACTCAACCTTATTAGACAAAACATCTAGGGTTAATTCATAACCCAGGTCAGGGATGTTACAAGTTCAACAATTGAGCCGATCGTTCATTGATACATGAGTTGATCGTCTCGCCGGTTGAGCCAATCAATTCACCAACCTGAGCCGATCGGTTCATCTCATGAGCCAATCAGTTGGAACAACAGACTTGTGCAAATCAGTCAATCGCAATTTCAATCAATCTGATACTATGATCAATCTGTCCAATACCTTGAACACTATGATATCGAGCTATCAATCGATTGAGTGTTTAATTGAACTAATAAACTCCTTTAGTAATCAATCTAAACATCATTTTTTGAAAAACTCCTCTTCCAGGTTAAATCCTATGTGGGTGACCATATAGGTCCATTTCACGTTGGCAGTGAAAGTCCATAACACTTATGACTTAACAAGCAAAGAGTGGTGCCTAGTCACACATCAATTCTACCCAAGTGAAATAGAAAGTTAGAGAACAACTTTCAATCCTACAATCCATGAATGGTGTTATAGTGAATCTATAATTCCTTTGTCACTGATATCCCGAATGAACTCAAGGTACGGAACATTCATCCTGTCAACGTTCATTCACCTTCTTGATCTTAGAGTAGATTGAAGGAGATATGTATGACATCAATATCACATACTGATTCATACATGTGTGTGCACACCTATCTCAATCCTACTCATCAAGTAGCCATGGATATCAAACTCCCTCAGGAGGGACAAATCCCATATCTATCACTCACCCCTCAAAATCCCCATGTGTCAAAGCCACCCAATCATCACCTTTATAACAACCCATGTTTCAGGACTGTGTTTGATGATGTCAAAGTGCACCCAACGACATGTGTTGAGTGTAGCAATTTTAGGTCAAAAAATCACACTCACCACCATCACTGCGAGAACAGACTGTGACTGTCATGTCATGGTTCCATGTGTCAAACTCACGGTGGGTCTCTCTGGTACACTTGTTCACTAACAAGTACCTATGTGTTTGGTTTGATATATTCATATCATGACTAATCAGATACTGTCATCAACCAACACAACAATCTAGTCTTGTGTGTCATTGTTCTCTATCTACCTTCCAAAATGACATCCGACTTGGGACATAATAAGAATGTACAAACTCTTAGCATCCATATGGTCTCATCGTTCAGGTCCTGAACTTGAAGACATACGTCATTGAGTATTGTCATTCTCTAGACATTCAATATGTTATATCACTATCTCATATGAATAAACTAGAAACAATTGGAAGCTTTCCTTTGATGTCTATAAAATCAATCTTAATGTATCCCACCAATCATCCCATGATTGCCTTTTAGGGCATACATACCAACATTGTGCCTCCCTTTTTGGGTAGAACTTGCCCAGGATCTCTCAGTTACCACAACCAGAGAGAATGATAACTTTGTAGAGCAATTGGTGTTCTGAGTTGTTCATCCTAAGAAGCCCCTAATACCCCTATATATAGGGGGGTCATGGGACATGGTTCTCTACCCTGGGCAATGCGGGATTAAAGTATGAGTAGAAGGGTTCGAGATTTTTCACAAAACAACCAACCTACGCCAACTGAACCGATTTGTTCACACCCTAAAACGATCGTTTTGGGCCATGAACTGATCGTTTGGGACCTGTGTCGATCGTCTGGGGCTCTGAGCCAATAGGTTCATGCCTGAAACGATGGGTTCATGGTCCTAATCGAACTCAAATTGACTTTCATAATTTTTTTCTGAATAATCAAATATTAATCCTTGTCCAAATCGAATTTGTACAAGTGAAACAAATTGTATTTGCAAAATCATCTTCTGACTTTCCAAACGATCTCGGTTGGTCCCACAAATCGACCAATTCAACAATTCAGTTGATCGTCTCATTGATACATGAGTCGATCATCTCACTAGTTAAGCCGATCGGTTCACCAACCTGAGTCGATTGGTTCAACCATGTGAGTCGATCGGTTGGGGCATCAGACTGTGCAAATCAGTCAATTGCAGTTTCAATCAATCTGATACACCAATCAATCGGTCCCACACCTTGAACACTATGATATTGAGCTATCAATTGATTGAGTGTTTAATTGAACTACTAAACTCCTTTAGTAATCAATCTAAACATCATTTGTGGATAAACTCCTCTTCTAGGTTAAATCCTATGTGTGTGACCCTACAGGTCCATTTCACGTTGGTAGTGAAAATCCATAACACTTATGACTTCACAAGAAAAGATTGGTGCCTAGTCGCACATCAGTGCTACCCAAGTTTAAAGGAAAGTTGGAGAACAACTTTCAATCCTAAAATCCATAAATGGTGTTATAGTGAATGTATAATTGCTTTGTCTTTGATATCCCGAATGAACTCAAGGCGTGGAACAATCATCCTTTCAACGTTCATTCACTTTCTTGATCTCATAGTAGATTGGAGGAGATATGTATGACATCAATATCACATACTGATTCACACATGCATGCACACCTATCTCAATCCTACTAATCAAGTGGCCATGGATATCAAAGTCCCTCAGGAGGGACAAATCCCATATCTATCACACACCCATCAAAAGCCCCATGTGTCAAACCACCCAATCATCACCTTTATAACAAGCCATGTTTCAATACTGTGTTTGATGATGTCAAAGTGTACCCAACGACATGTGTTGAGTGTAGTGATTTCAGGTCAAAGAATCACACTCACCACCATCACTGTGAGAACTAATTGTGACTACCATGTCATGGTTCCATGTGTCAAACCCACGATGGGTCTGTCTGGTACACTTGTTCTCTAATAATTACCTATGTGTTTGGTTTGATATCTCCATATCATGACTAATGAGACTCAATCATCAACCAACACCACAAGCTAGTCATGTGTGTCATTGTTGTCTATCTACCTTCCATAATGACATCCGACTAGGGACATAATAAGAATGTACAAACTCTTAGAATTTGTATGATCTCATCGTTCAAGTCTTCAACCTGATAGCATACGTCATTGAGTACTATCATTCTCTAGGCATTCAATCTGTTCTATTATTATCTCATATGACTATAGCAGAAAGAATTGGAAGCTTGCCTTTGATGCTTATCAAATCAATCTTAATGCATCCCACCAATCATCCCATGATTGGCTCTCAGGGCATACATACCAACAGACTCCCACTTGCAATGTGAGCCAATCACCATTGAATCATATTCTTAGTGATCTTCAAAAATGTCCCACATGTTACTATGCTCTAGCGCTAACACAGTGAGTTATGGCAACACTTTGCCGAAGTCGGTATTAACTGCATGTCTCTTTCATCTCTTCGCTGTAAATCACACGTATGAGATTGAGTTGCTATAATATGCGCTCTAGTATTCCTTTGCTAACCTTTAGCCACATTGCATGACCAAGCACTCCTAACTTGTCATCATTGACCAGAATATCTATACATTAATCTCTATGAACTCCTCGATCCATATAGTATCCACTACTATTCTCTAACACACAAATACTCAGCTTTCCCTTTTAAAACGACTTTATTGGAACGTTTCCATTTATCAACAAATATTCACTTTTATATATCCCATATATATTTTGTGATTAATTTTTTGTCAAAGAGATTCACGTATCTTACTGGTTCTCTAACCAAAAGAGTCTAGATTTATCCATCATAAGGAAAATAGAAATGAATTTATCATGATTTATGCTAATTTTATTGTTTGAGTCATCAATAGCTTTTAGATATCATTTTATCTTATGCATACCAAGTACCACAAGACAAACAAGGCATTTCCATAAGGAAACATCAACTTTATTAATTGCCATTATTATCATGTAATATGCAAAAGTAATGTGTTTCTATGTATTGGAAAATATGAAATAGTAGTTCATAACACTATTACATGCCTTTAAGGCTGAAAATAAACTAAATTACGCCTATATATGGTGGCAACGTTTGCGCCATTTATTGAGTGCTTTACATTTTATATCCTGGTATCATATACCTAAAAAATGATAAATGTTTATTTCATGACACCTTCAGGTGGAGACGCCTGTCACCTCCTTCTTCTTTAGTTCTTCCAGATAGAGTGGACAATTTCTTCTCCAATCTCCTGGATTTTGACAATGGTGCCAATTGCCTCTCTTGGTAACGCCTCCCTTGGCCTTGAGAGTTGAAGACGACTTGGCTGCTAGCTAGCATCAAAACCTTTCTTAGTTTTGCCTTTGCCGTTCTGCTCGGACTTGCCTTTCTTGCTACTGATCATCATCACGGATTTAGGCTTGTCCTTCTTCATCTGTGCCTCGGATGTCCTCAACATGCCTAACATCTCTATCAACAGTTTGTCAAAGTTGTTCATGTTGTAGTTCATCACAAATTGACTGTAGGATTCTGGCAATGATTATAGTATCACATCACCAGCCAACTCTTAGCTCAGGGGAAATCCAAGTCTCGTCAAGTTCTCCACATACCCAATCATCTTGAGCATGTGAGGACCAAATGGATCTCCTTCTGTCATGACACACTTGAAGAACACCCTAGAGACATCATATCTCTCTTGTCGTGCTTGATCTTCATACATGTTCTTGAGATGATGAATCATTTCAGTGACACCCATGTTCTCATGTTGTCTCTGAAACTCATGGTTCATGGAGCACAACATCAAGCACTTTGCATTAATGGCATCATCTGAATGCTTCTTATAAGCATCCCTTTCTGCCTTTGGTGTGGTAGGAGCAGGTTCCTCTGGAATTGGAGTATCTAGGACATAGAGCTTTCGCTCTTGAGTGAGAACAATTCTCAATGTCCTAAACCAGTCGTGGAAGTTAGTCCCATTCAGCATGTCCTTTTCAAGGACCGATCGCAACGAAAAGTGTTTGTTGTTTGTTTTCATTTGAACTACAAAAGGAAATATATGCCATTTAGTCCAAAACTCAATTTTGACTAATTTGATTGATTTGAAAAATTAATGATATAATTAGGACTTTAATTAATTATCGCTCCTACTATTTTTGTTCAAATTGATAGCCCTCACCATCAATTCAGAAGATTGCAGTGTACAACCTTCTAGTGGGTCAAGATCCTGAAATCCTCTAAGTTATGGACCAGCTAGGGTTGTCACCCGCAACTTAGATCTTCCAGGTAGGCAACTTTTGCCAATTGCATCATATGCAACTCTTGAAAGATGTCATGTGCAACTCCTTTCCATGATCACCTCCATGCCTCAAGGTTCTAGATCCTATTTAGGTCACCTTGTTAAGTCTGACTCAAAGCCAACATGATGAATATGCACCATGCTAGGGAAAACCCACATATTCATCCTTCATGCTTCCACGAGATAGATGGTACACCACGCTAGGGCATGCCCACACTTGGCCGATCAAGCTTTCCACGCGTGTCCCATTTGGAAGGAATCTAAAACTTTAATATTTAATGAGGGATTTGGTTTTATAGGTACATATACATATCCAATCACCACAATATATAGTACATATCATATACATGCTATATCCCACAAAAACATGTGAAACAATAAAAGTAATGATTATGGCCATCCTAATGTGATTCCTCAAGCAAAGAGGAATCACGGTCATCTAGGTCTACATTACATGCAACCTGTCCATGATGAAGTGCTATAGTTGTCCGAGTTGATCAACTCATCACATGAATGACCGGCTCGCTCAGGTCGGTTGTCTGGGTGCCACCAGCCGATCGGTTGGCTCCTCCAACCGATCAGTTCACCTGGTCGTTGTGCATCTCCTCATGGCCGCCACTCGATCGTATCGCTTGTTGAACAGGCCGTCTAGATCGCCAACCGATCGGTTCACTCCTTGAATCGATCGTTTCATCTGTTGTCAGGTTGTCCACCATTCTTTGACATAACAGGAAAAAAAAGATCTATCATATTTTACATTTGAATTGGGAAACCCCGAGTTAATTCGAGGGGACCAAAGGTAGGAAAGAAATCTCGAGTGATCTTGAGTTACATCAGGAATAGGAGATAGGGAATTGTTGCACAGACTGAGATGCAAGCAACCACATTCAACCAAGCACACATACATAGGGTTTATTGGTCATAACCACATTATACATCCACCACAAAACTCATTTAAGGGCGACATGTATCAAGTGCATTCATATTACATATCATATATGTATATTGGGATTTGTGGATTTATGATTTGACATGCATAAAGCAAATTTTATTCACATAGTATGCAATAAATAAAGGCGACCAACCAAAATCAATCACATTGATATGACTAAAGTATAGAGCAGTTGACGTGGCTCTGATACCACTGTTGGGTTATAGGGGAGGCAGAGAAGGCAACGAAAACAAAAAAAATTCTTCTCCCAAACCCAGAATAAAGGAATCGCGTCAATATCTATACAATAGGAAGGATGGTTTGTAGAGGCATACCTTGTACGAGGCTTGCTCGACGATGCTACCTCACAGCTAGTGCGGTCTTCACCTCCGGTCTTAGATGGTGTTTGTGTAGGTCCTGGTCTCACCGAGACTGTCAGGATTGACAGTTGTCCTCCAAGCGGCAGAAGTCTCCTGCCTATAAAGTAGTCCACACAAACTACATAAAACTCTGATCTCCTTGTCCCATAAGGAATCGGAAGGAGTCACACCCTCCTATATGCGTACTAGTCACCAACACACTCTCCTGCAACTAGTTGCCTTTCTACAGTTGTCTTTCCCTTGATGTGCCTCCCTTATCGGGTAGCACTTGCTTGAGCTCTCTCGGTTACCACAACCAGGGAGAACGAAAACTTTGTAGAGCAACTGGTGTTCTGAGTTGTTCATCCTAAGAAGCCTCCAATACCCCTATATATAGGAGGGTCATGTGACAAGGTTCTCTACCCCAGGAAATGCGGGATTAAAGTAGGATTAGAAGGATTTGAGATTTTCCACAAAACAACCAATCTGTACCAGCTGAACTGATCGGTTCACACCCTGAAATGATCGTTTTGGGCCCTGAACCGATCATTTGGGACATGAGCTGATCGTTTGGGGCTCTGAGCCGATCGGCTCATACCTGAGTCGATCAGTTCGTTGTCCTAATTCAACTCAAATTGACTTTCATATTTGTTTCTGATTAATCAAATATTAATCCTTCTCCAAATCGAATTTGTACAAGTGAAACAAATTGTATTTGCAAAATCGTCTTTTGACTTTCCAAACGATCTCAGTTGGCACACGAATCGACCGGTTCAACAATTGAATCGATCGTCTCATTGATACATGAGTTGATCGTCTCACCAGTTGAGCCGATCGGTTCACCAACCTGAGCCAATCGGTCCAACCCTATGAGCCGATCGGTTGGGGCATCAGACTGTGCAAATCAGTCAATTGTAGTTTCAATCAATTTGATACTCCAATCAATCAGTCCAACACCTTGAACATTGTGATACTGAGCTATCAATTAATTGAGTGTTTAATTGAAATACTAAATTCCTTTAATAATTAATCTAAACATCATTTCTGGATAAACTCCTCTTCCAGGTTAAATCCTATGTGTGTGACCCTGCATGTCCATTTCACATTGGCAGTGAAAATCCATAACACTTATGACTTCACAAGCAAAGAGCGATGCCTAGTCGCACATCAGTGCTACCCAAGTGAAAAGGAAAGTTAGAGAACAACTTTCAATCCTATAATTTGTGAATGGTGTTATAGAGAATGTATAATTCCTTTATTGCTGATATCTCGAATGAACTCAAGGCATGGAATAATCATCCATTCAATGTTCATTCACTTTCTTGATCTCAGAGTAGATTGGAGGAGATATGTATGATATCAATATCACATAACGATTTACACATGTGTGCATGCCTATCTCAATCCTACTCATCAAGTGGCCTTGGATATCAAACTCCCTCAGGAGGGACAAATCCCATATCTATCACACACCCCTCAAAAGCCCCATGTGTCAAAGCTACCCAATCATCAACTTTATAACAACCCATGTTTTAGGACTACGTTTGATGATGTCAAAGTGTACCCAACGACATATGTTGAGTGTAGTGATTTCAGGTCAAAGAATCACACTCACCACCATCACTGTGAGCACTGACTGTGACTACCATGTCATGGTTCCATGTGTCAAACTCACAGTGGGTCTGTCCGGTACACTTGTTCTCTAACAAGTACCTATGTGTTTCGTTTGATATCTCTATATCATGACTAATGAAACTCTATCCTCAACCAACACCACAATCTAGTCTTGTGTGTCATTGTTGTCTATCTACCCTCCACAATGACATCTGACTAGGGACATAGCAAGAATGTACAAACTTTTAGCATATGTATGATCTCATCGTTCAGGTCCTCAACCTGATAGCATACGTCATTGAGTACTGTCATTCTCTAGACATTCAATATGTTTTATCATTATCTCAACTGACTGAACCAAAAAGAAATGGAAGCTTGCCTTTGATGCTTATCAAATCAATCTTAACACATCCCACCAATCATCCCATGATTGGATCTCAGGGCATACATACCAACACATGTCTCATAGAAAATTAGGTTAGTTAGGAATACATACGGAGTAGTTGATGCTTACCAAAATAGTTGCAGAAAACCCAAGTATAATTGGATCAACTTATTAGGGTATACTAATAATACAATAAGGAAGCATGAATATCCTAGTGTGTGAGATATGTACCTTAATATTGAAAGTCAGAAAAATACCTAGTTCATCTACTAAATTTTGGACTTCCCTATGTGTATATTTACGTGGATGTACTATTGAAGAAGATGTATTTCAGATATATTTATGTATATTTATAGTGAGACCCTTAAAACATAGATTCACTGCTATAATTTATACAAATGGTAGATTTCTCTAGAGTTTCTTGATAGTATGGTACAACCACTAGTTATCAAAAATAGAAAAAGTGTGGAATAAATAAATATTATAGAATATACCCTAGATTGGTAAGTTCCATGTATGTTAAATTTCATTTCATAACTTCCATCTAGAATATTCAAATGTATTTTAAAGTGATGTAATATTAATGTCTTAAAATTATTAATAAGGTGAAAATAATTCATCACAATGTAAGTGGAATGAATTAAGGTGTATGATGAACGATGTTTCTTGAAGGTCATGGCATAATTACTTTGAATCCACCTCAGTGTTGGTGGGATTTTCTCACTTTACACATTGATAACATCCAACAATGTGGATATTGCATGCCAAATTTTACTTCTAATATCTTATCGTTGTGTATAGTTACCCAAAATTTCCCATAATTTTCATATGTATTGCTCTTATGCACTAGTTTAAAGACTATTATAAGTTCCCATGCAGGTGACTTGTCAAACAATGGCTTTTTCCATGAGGTAGGATGTCGATCAATTTCCACAATTGATGGAGGCCATAGTAGATATAGGGAGCCATCACCATACTAACCATCAGTTCCCAAACCGATGGTCTCCAAAAAAGATCATGACAGACAAATCAGAATGACCATCAGTTTTCAACATCTGGAGTCTAGTCAGGAACCTCTACAGTTTGTGCATCATATGTCGGGAACTATCTGCTTTCCTAGACCCAACTTAGTCTACCTTCCATTCAGTACAACCATCATATCCTTTAAACCGATGGTATGATTGAATCCATCAGTCTATGGTCAAACTAGAACAGGGGAACAACCAATGGCTCATCTATACATCCTACCAACTGATGGCTATACTAGACAATGATCATTCAAGGTTGTTGAGTGTGTGGTCTAAGGTATGTGCCCAAACTTGTGGTGCAAGTAAATTAAGTTGGACCAAAGATATAAATAGGACCTTAGAGGCACTAAGCAGGGGGGTGCCACCCACCAAAGATGTGGAAGCTCTAGTAGAACCAACTCGCCCCATCGACCACTCCTTCATCATCGATTTGTGAAAGCTAGAGGCCTTTTGTATTGTTTGTCGTCGATATTATTTGACCTCTTAATCAAAGGAAGGGAAATGATGAGCACGTCCTCCACATCGTTGTTCAATCTTTAGATCAATGAATCTTTCCATCAACCTTGGCCATCCGTTCTCATTGTTGGTCAATCTGCCCACTGTCTTTCATCACCTCCATTCCATTTGGTCATTCATCTCCATGTGTCACTATACATGTAAATTTGTAATGCTACTCACCTCCATGAGTGGCTAAAAATATAGCTTGCGCTGGGAGTCGCCACTAGGGCTCTCTCAACATCTAAATGCTTATGTCCATTGAATATATGGTCTTAGCAATGTTTTTCAACATACTCTTGGTTTTAATGCTTCATTTTTGAATGATTAATTAATATCTTGTGTTTCTTTATTGTTAGTACCTCCAAGGAGTAGTATTAACCATATCTAAGTGTTATGGAGTTGATGAATGCATGAGAACGTTGGAATTCTAAAGCTAAAGATCATATGGTTTTAGTGTGATTGTTTGTTTGCAAACTCTAGAAATACAACCTTATAATCAGGATCTATCCTAAGCTTGCGAGAGGAGGGAATAAACACTGATGATGATTGCTAAGCATATAGAATGGGTGTGATCTTTGCATTTTGGTGAGAGACCTTAGTTTGTAAACCTCATCCATGATTCTCTTCCATACTTGGTGTATTGCTCTTTGATCTTCTTATTCTTTTACTTTAACTCTTGCATTTCTTTTCCTTATTTTACTTTCTAGTTTTTGGGAGTACCATGGTTTCATAAGGAACAAAAAAATTTATCAGACACTTAATTTATTAATACATACAATCCTTGTACATGTGGACCAAGCATTATTTACTAAATCAGATTGATTATTAAAGTTGTCATGACCTTGGTGTCAAAATGAAAATTTAAGAGTCTGACAACTCTATATCTGCTCTGTTTTGGACGTGTGATTTTTTCCGGGAAACTTTTTGGCACTATTGTCAGGGACAAGGCAACTTGTATTATGAAGAAACCAAGTCTAACTATCATGCACCCATTCCTCAACTCTAGCAATATACTCAACTGCACCTTTTTGATCTGATAAGTATAACCATCTTAAATACCTCATATCACATATCTAGTTTTAAACTCAACTGTGTGACTTGATTTAGGTAGTTTGAATGAGGTGATTTTAACCCACTACCAACTCAAACAATCATGCTTCCTCATAAGGGAGTCAACCACAATGCAAGGGTTGAAGATGTCCATGAGGACCGTGAGGAATATCGTGATGCAGAGCAACACAAGGAAGAAGGTCATGAAGAAAAGTGTGATGTGGAAGAACATCATGATGAGGAACATGACGAAGACTGAGAAGAATAATACCACAATGGTTGACATCACTACTACAGAAATGACTTATAACATCACTTTTAAAGGCGTCAGTTGTATAAATACACCGACACCTAACACATAAAGCGTCGGTTAAAAAAAATTGACATCTATATGTGAAGGGCGACCAGACACGGGTATTACTTTTATTCAGTGTCGGTTCCTTATTAAGAAATTGATGCCTAAAATTAACCGCCAAATCCAAAATTTCCAGTGAAAAAAATTACCTCCAAAATTTAACATATGACATCGATTATTAACTTTTAAACCAATGACGAAATGTTTTTTGTGAGACAGAAGTTGGGCCCATTTTTATCGTCGGTTTTCTTGCAGTAACCGACGTCGATATATTTTTGCGTGCTATCTCCGCAAAAATTTTCACCCCCCATTGGCATTTGTTTGCTACGAAAACTGACACATAATGTCAAAATGCGAGAACATTTTGTTTTTGTCGGCATATGTAGATAGACGTCAGTTTTTACTAGAAAAACTGACGACTATCATTGATCATAGGTGTCGGTTTTTGTGCTATAACTGACACCTATATGTTTATGTGTCAGTTTGTTTGAATAACCGACGCCTATTCTTAACTTAATAGCACCCACGTGACCTAGCCAGTCTCTTCCTTCTCTATTTCATTCCCACGATTGAGAGGTTTAGTTTGGCAATTCTGTTGCTCTGCCGCTGCTCGCTGCCACTGCCTGCATGCCTGCCACCATCACCGCCCAGGCTGTCACCTCCGCTGCCGCCACTCCGCTGCCTCTACTAGACACCTATTGCTCGCCATCACCGCGCAATACCCGCTGATCGCCCTTACTTCTCGCCGCCGCTCATCACCTGCTCACCGCCGCCACCGCTCGACAAAGGAGGTACCCTCTTCGCTTTCTCCCTCTCTTTTTCTTTATCAACACCTACTCACCCCGCCATTCTACCCTTGGATTTTTGTTGCCCGATCCTCTTCCTGGAAGAAACATGAGGAGGTCACGACCATGTGGGCCTCCACCTCTTCTTCTTCCTCCACCTCTTCTTCTTCCTGATCCCTCTCCTTACCAAATGGATTAAAGCAAGGCAACGACCGGGTGGGCTGGCCACAGCCGTGGCTGTGTTGGACGACCATGGTCATATTGGCTAGCACGATCGTGGTAGGCCAACACAGCCACAATCGTGGCCAGCCCACACGATCATGGCTTTGCTTTTATCCATTTCGTAAGGAGGGTGCAGGAAGAAGAAGATACATTTACAATTGAATACTAATGCTTGACCTAATTCTGTAAATTTTGATGCATGAAGAACTAAGATATTAAAACCCTAATACACATTTCACCATAATCTTGAATTAAGTATATTGCTGAAATCTTGTGATCAATCAATATAAGATATTAAAACCCTATTGTTAAATCTCTGATTTTGTAGTGATGTGTCACCCTAACATCTACATTAATCCATATTGTATGATGTAGATTGATGATAATGCATGAGCTAGTTTGAAATTTTGAAATCAATTATGAATCTCTCCATCCTTAGGTCATACTAATTTATGTGTAATCTTTATCTTGATGATGAACATGCATGGACACTCGAAATGTTGAAATCAATGTTATAGAATGACAACACATGAATTTGTTGTCCTAGAAACCCATCCAAGATTTACTCATTAGGAGTAAATCTTGGATAGTCCCCGGTTTGGGACTGTTCTTGAACATCTAATCTCACTTAGGATGTAAGTGTATAATATGTATTGGGTTTTTGAGAAAATTTCGGTAGCATTTCCCCATTTGTTCTCTAAATACATATGTACTTAGAGAACAGTGGGGATATGCTGCCGATTTTTTTTTGAAAACCCAATATACATTATATACTTACTAGTGAGATTAGGTGTTCAAGGATGGGATAGGTGGTACACATTTATTATATATAAGAATGACATCACATGTATTTGTTGGCCTAGAAACCCATCCAAGATTTACTCATTAGGAGTAAATCTTGGATAGTGCCCAGTTTGGAACTGTTCTTGAATACCTAATCTCACTTAGGATGTAAGTGTATAATGTGTATTGGATTTTCGAGAAAATTTTGGTAGCATTTCCCCGTTTGTTCTCTAAGTACATATGTACTTAGAGAACAACGGGGAAATGTTGTCGAAATTTTCTGGAAAACCCAATACACATTATACACTTATTACTGAGATTAGGTGTTCAAGGATGGGCTAGGTGGTACACATTTATTGTATATAAGAAAGACATCACCTGTATTTGTTAACCCTAGACCCTAATCTTGTTGTAATATATACTTGTTTTCTCTTTCATCATAGAATGGATAGATCATGGATGTCCATTCGCAATCGCTGCACCCCGGAGTTTATATCTAGTCTTGACCAGTTTATTAGATTTGCCGAGGAACATAGGAAACAACCTGGAGATAGGTTCTATTTTCCATGTAGGCATTGCGGTAACAACTTGAAAGTCAGCACTGGTGACGAAATCAAAAGTCATGTCATGTGCATCGGGATTATACAAGGCTATACAGAAAGGCACTGGAATGGTGTGATTTCAAACCCGAAACCAGTGGATGTCGATAGCAGTGCCTGTGTGGAAGAAGAAATTGCCTCCGATGATGTAGATGTGAATGAACCAGTTCCAGTAGACATCGTTGATGCGATGCTGGATAGTTGTGGGGTAGAGAACACCGATCCACCTCCCATTTTTAGAAACATTGTGCATGATGCTGAGATATCATTATACACAGGTAGTACTAAGTTTCTGAAGCTTAGCATTGTGTTGAGATGGTATAAGCTAAAAGCTAATAATAGATGGAGCGACAAAAGCTTCATGTCAATGTTGTCTTTTTTGAAAGAAATGCTTCCTGAAGGATTATTTCAAAAGGACTATGTGGATTTGAAAGATTGTCCAAAATGTGGTGTGTCACGGTATAAATTGACGACTTCAGGGGACTCCAAAACTGGTTCTCCTGCCAAGGTGATGTGGTATCTACCTATAATATCACGGTTTCAATGCTTGTTTGCCAATCTGATAGATGCAAAGAATTTGAGGTGGCATGCAAATGTTAAGAAAAATAATGATGGGATCCTACGACGTGCGTTTGATTCCCCACAGTGGAAGAAGATTGATCTATTGTACCCTTAATTTGGTGAAGAAGTCAGGAATCTAAGACTTGGGCTTTGTACATATGGGATGAATCCGTATGGGACATTGAGCAGCCAAAATAGCACTTGGCCAGTCATGCTTGTTATATACAATCTTCCTCCCTGGCTGTGTATGAAAAATAACTATGTAATGTTGTCGTTGTTGATGTTGGGCCCTAAACAACCTGTAAATGATATCAATGTTCATCTTGAACCTCTGATTGATGACTTAAAGAAACTCTGGGGTGAAGGTGTTATGACCTATGATGCTTCACGAAGAGAGACATTTCGTTTGCATGCTATGTTGTTTTGTACTATTAATGACTTTACAATGTATGGGAATTTGTCTGGATATAGTGTCAAAGGAGCTAAAGTGTGTCCTATATGTGAAGAGAACATTGATTCAACAAGACTAAAACGGCAGTAAGACTGTATATCTCGGTCATCGAAGGTTTCTTACAAAATTACATTCGTATCGTAGGAAGCAGAAAGCATTCAATGGATTGAATGAGGAATGGAGTGCACCTAAACCTATACCAGGGGATGTTGTTTATGAAAGTGTAAGAGACTTTGTCAATGAATTTGGTAAGAGATCACAATGTACTATGGCCCCACGGAGTGACAAATCTTTATTCAAGAAGAAGTCAATATTTTGGGAACTTCGTTATTGGAGTTCTTTGACAGTCAGGCATTGTATCGATGTCATGCACATTGAGAAAAATGTATGTGATAGTGTCATTAGTACTTTGTTGAATATACCGGGTAAGAATAAAGATGGGATAAAATCCAGACTGGACCTATGTGAAATGGGAATAAGGTAAAAATTAATAGAATTACATGAAATGGGAAATCAGAGAACATACTTACCTCCCGTTTTATACACATTGTCTAGAAAGGAGAAGAAATCATTCTGTGAATGTTTGGTAAATGTTAAGGTGCCATAGGGTTACTCATCCAACATCCGTAGATTGGTATCAATGAAAGATCTGAAGTTGATAGGTATTAAATCTCATGATTGTCACACTCTAATGCAACAAATATTGCCTGTGGCAATTCGATCTATATTGTCGAATCATGTAAGGTTTGCAATAACCAGACTTTGTTTCTTTTTCAACAGTCTGTGCAGCAAAGATATTGACCCTGATACTCTCGATAATTTGCAATGAGAAGGGGTTGTTACCCTATGTCAGCTTGAGATGTATTTTCCTCCGTCGTTCTTTGATATCATGGTACATCTTGTTGTCCACTTGACTAGGGAAGTGAAAATGTTGGGACCAGTTTTCTTGCATTGGATGTATCCCTTTGAACGATACATTAGCATTTTTAAAAGTGATGTTCGAAACCGTTACGGCCAGAAGGGACTATTATTGATGGTTATGTGGTGAGAGAGGTTATGGATTTTTGCAATGACTTTCTCATTGGTAATGACAAGAATATTGAGGAGCAATTTGGCAAAGGAATTTTGGGATCACCGGTGAAAGTAATCAGCCGTGAGCAGTTGGAACAAGGTCACTTGTATATTTTACACAACATGGACGAAGTGAGTGTTTATATTGAGGAACATACCAATTTCATCAAGAGACAATATCCTCAAGCCAATACAAGGTGGCTTGCTAGAGAGCATAACAAGAAATTTATTAAGTGGTTTGTAGATAAAGTCTTATATCAACTATCTCAAACACCAGATGATATTACTGAAACTATCAAATGCCTCAACTTTAAACAAAAATTGGATGTTATGTCTTATGAAGGGTATGACATTAATGGATTCACATATTACACAAAGCACCAAGATGATAAGAGTGTCGTCCAAAATAGTGGGGTCACCCTTCAAGCGTCGACTATGTTTTTTACAAGTGCAAAGGGTAAGAGTCCACGTGAAGCTAAAATGTCATATTTCGGTGTCATTGAAGACATATGGGAGTTTGACTACATAGATTTCAGAATTCTTCTCTTCAAATGTAATTGGGTCGATAACACCAAAGGAGTTATAGTAGATTAATTGGGTTTCACTTTAGTGAACTTTGAAAATATTGGTGAGAAGGGTGAACCATTCATATTGGCATCACAGGAGAAACAAGTATTTTATATCGATGATCCTGCAAATGATAAATGGTCAGTTGTTCTTCATGGTAAAAGATAGTTCATTGAAGATCCTATACATGAAGAAGAGTACTATGATAAGTATGATGACTCCAGTCCATTCTCAGTTGGGTTGCCAACACCAACAAATATTGAAGCTAATGATGACTTGTATGTGCGCGGAGATCACAATGAAGGATTGTTAATTGATAAAAATTCACAATATTAGAGGCATGTTTATATTTTTTATATGTTTTATTTTCTGAATGTGAACTTTACAATGTGAATTACTTTACAATGTGAATGTGAACTTTTCAATGTGAATTTTACAATGTGAATTACTTTACAATGTAAACTTTACAATGTGAATTACTTTACAATGTGAATGTGAACTTTACAATGTGAGCTTCACAATGTGAAATACTTTACAATGTGAATGTGAACTTTCAGATGGCTGAGCATTCTCCTGATGACAGTGATGATGATTACCGTGAGGGTGAGGACATCAATGCACCGCCTCACAATGTAAGCTTTAAAAATATATCATATATTTATATCTACATGTCCATTTATAGTTATATCCTGTAAGTGTGTTTATTTTGTCAAATTTTAGGTTGATGATGCACATGTACCCTCTGAAGCACTTGATGAGAAACACCAAAAAGTTGACAAGAGAAGGGGCATCACTATGATGAAGAAGTTAATAGCGCAAAGGGGCAATGGACCCAAACTTGTTGTTGATTTTGATAATGTAGGAAATGCAATTGGAGTGAATCGCAATTCGTTTGTTTCATATCTTGGGCATGTTACTCATAGCCATTGCGGTTGTAAGATAGATTCTTGGCATAAAGTTCCTAAGGGGAAGAAAGATGTAATATGGAAGGATTTATGCGTGAGTTATTATTAATTTGCAATTCTATTTTGTAGATTACTAGTTTTTTGGATACTAGTTAATAGTAATTTTAATTTGCAGAGTATATTTGAATTGGATGAAAAGCTGCATCGTAAATGTGTGATGCAACACTGTGGGAGAGTCGTAGGGAACTATAGGACAAATCTCACCTGAGAATACATAAAAGAAGGTGACAACAGGAAGAAGACAACCACTGAACAGTGGAACTTCCTGGACCAAGAAGAATGGGATGTGTTTGTTTCTTCAAGAAAAACTGATGAATTCATGGTATTAGGCGTCACTCCCAATTTAATTAATATATGTTGTATTCACCTATTCAACATTAACATTTAGTGTTACTAACCAAATCATTAATGTGCATACTAACTAGGCCCTTAGTGAGGCACAAAGAGCAAGGCGTGCACTGAATGTGCATGACCACACAATGGGTCCAAAGGGGTATGCAGGGATTCGCCAAAGACTACAGGCTGAGTCATTTGCTCAGTCTGCTACTACTCAGGAGTCCTCTACTATAGGTACAACACCTCTGCCACGCCATGATGTATGGATAGCTGGGAGGCAAAATAAGAAGGGAGAAATAAGCAAGCCCGCAACTACTGAGGCAGATGCAAAAATGGTAAAATACAACTCTTAGAGCAATCGTTCGAATATTGATTATTTGTGGTGTTTACTTAATTACAAATTTTTGTTTTGGCGATTAGCGGGAGCTGCACGAGGTGGGAAACAAGGCAAGTTCATCCCTGAGGGCACAAGGGATGAATTGACAATTGCTCTGGGTAACCCAGAGCATCCTGGACATGTTAGGCATGCAGGCGCTGGTGTGGGCATGAAAGCATTCTTTGGGCTGTCCCAGCGCAATCATGTCCCAAAAGTGGGAATTTCACAAGAAGAGGTAACCTATTGTTTCTTTATAATGTTACTATAAAAGAGAATTCAATAATCAGAAGCTAACATTTCTTTTATCCATGTATAGGTAGATAAGATAGTTGACAGGAAAATTGAAGAAGCAATGAGCAAGTGCAAGGCATCTCTGGCTGCCACTCAGCAGACAATACCTATGGTGTCCCGCTCTACTCCTACTGCAGAGGTTGGGAGTAATCATGTAGACCCAACACCTAGCACATCCATTGTAAGTATTTTTATGACATAGTAACTAGTATTTTCAAGACGATATATTTTCAAGATGATATGTATATATGTATATAACATTCTTCACACAAAAATTTGTAGGGGTTGAAGCCATGCTGTCTTAAAAGTAAAGAATTTGTCATTGTAGAGGCGTCGGCTTACCCATCCCTACCAGTGGAAATGTTTCATGGGTCTCCATTACCAGTAGGTTGGGTTCGTGTGAGCGCAATACATATACTCCCCAATTGGATGGATCTTCCATTGCCATATACCCACCCAGATTGTGAAACGCTTGGTGAGGCAGAAGGCGGAGTGATATTGTGGCCAAAAGAGGATGCCCTCTATACTAAAACTATATGGTAAATTTACATTACGTTAAATTTTTAGTTTGTGTATATGATGTCAATTGATATGAAATTATATATATACAGGTTAAAAAGAAACCACCCAAAGCATCTAGGCCTCCACCTCCACCTCCTACATTACCAAGTTGGGTTCCACATTACCTACCTGTCCCGTTAGGTCCTAATTGTAGGGGTATGGCAATATGGTTAGGCGAACATGATATAAATTGCCCTATAACTATTTCTATAGATGCAGATGCTGCAGGTCAATCATATGAAAGCAAACTATTTATACAAGATATTTTGGAGTTGTTTCGATATGATTGTCTGAATACATCTGTGATAGAGCTATGATAAGGTGATATCTTCTTTATACATCCATAAACCTTGTGTAGGATGTGGTGATCTGGTTTCTTATATATTAATGCATACGCAATACATGTTTTGCAGCTACTTAGATAAGATATGTGTAGATTTTCATTCGAACATGGAGGATTTTTGATTCCATCTTTGATTAGTCTAGTAGCTAAAGACCCTTCGTCAGTTCAACAATACTGTTGTGATGCTTTTACAAATTTTGCTCAAAATAAGAAGACAGTGATAATAACTCCATTCAATGTGGAGTAAGTTTACTTTGCTTATAATTTAGACTAGAAAATTACATTTTATTGTGGATTTTAAGTTATTAATTTTTAACTTTTTTACCTCTAGTGGTATGCATTGGGAGTTACTAGTTATTGTCCCTGAGACGTTCACTGTCTATTATCTAGATCCTAAGGGGACTAAATTGAATTCAAAATATGGACGCACAACGAAAATGACATTTTTCCGGTGAGAAATATTTCATTGTCATATCTGTTAACATATGTTATTACATTACTATTTAATTATGCAATGTACTATGTTACATTAACATGTCGGGGTTTAGATGAGTTCAAAAAGGATGGAGGAAAGGACCCAAGGAAAAAGAACCAACCAATAATTTGGAAGAACGTGGAAGTAAGTTCCCGAATGCAATGTATATATTATTTATGTGAATAATGCTTAATTAGTTGTATTTTTTAATATTTTTATGTTTCAATTTATAGTGTGCTACACAAGACAATGGATGGGCATGTGCATACTATGTGATGTGATTTATGCACAAGATTATCAAATATGTCGTAATGGACATCGATACCATTCATGAGGTATTATATATAGTCTCATTAGATAATATGAAATATATCAATCTTATTTATATATTATTAATAATATATATACATAATTCTCTTTGCAGGTGTTTAAAACTGACCACACTACAGGAAAGACCTTACCAGATGTACATGCTCCCTATACGATGAAAGAATTAAATGATGTAAGAGAAGAATGGGCAACAACCATACAAGTAGTGGGGGTTTTAACATATAATTGGGATGTTGATAGCGAATAATGACTAAAGAATGATATTTTGTAAATGAATTTCTGAATTATAATATGTGTGAATGTTTCTACATGTCTGAATATTTCCACATGTGTCTGAATGTTTATACATGTGTGAATGTGAAAATGAAGGAAATTGTTGGCTGCTATATGAATGTTTCTACATGTGTGAATGTGAAAATGAATGGAACTGCAAATTGCTACATGAATGTTTCTACATGTGTGAAAATCGAATGGAACTACATGTTGCTAAATGTATGAAAATTAATGTTGTTAATTTTGTAGGTTTCTGGCCTGTTGTTGGCTGATATCAATGGATGTCGTAAAACCACCAGTTCATATTTGAACTGCATGTTTCTCATCCTACGACCAGCCACAGCAGGCCTGCAGACTGATAAGAAAAAAAACATGAAATATGCATCGATTATTTGTTTAAAACTGATGACAAATGATTACAACATTGAATAAATAATTATAACTAACACCTAATGCATGTGATGTGGCATCGGTTATCATTAATAAATTGACACTTATGGTTCTGGCATCGGTTTCCCTACTAGTAATCAACGTCAATTTCCCTAATGAGGCCAAGCACCACAGTCATGCTGGCCAGCACGATCGTGGCAGTAAGCCAGACACCATGGCCGTGCTGGCCAGCAAGGCTATGGCAGCGGGCCAGACAACACAACCGTGCTGGCCAGCATGATTGTGGTAGCGGGTGAGATGGCATTAGTTATCACAAATAAACTGACGCTGATAGTGCCCCAGATGGCACCCTTTCTGTGGCGTGAAGGTTTATGACATCGGTTTCAAAACTATTAACGGACGCCTATACCCCCATGTTGGCGTGTTTTTAGTGGCGCGCGAAGGGTTGTGGTGTCGGTTTGGAAACTGAAGCCTAACGGTTGGCCTTTTAGCGGCGCCCACATAGGTGTCACATTAAAATCGACACTAAAGGCCTTAAATAACCGCCACTAAAGGCTGGTTATGTACTAGTGCATCATGATAGAGCTAGGAGAAATAAAATAACGATGATGATGAAGATGATGAAGGACCTACTCTTCGAGGCTCCAACAAGAGCCAATGAGTCTAGATGCTCACTTCATATCCCTCAGTTGAATACTCCAAACATTAAACTAAAACCAACAGTCATCACCATGAACCAAAACAAGACCTTTGGGGGAAATTAAAAAGATGAGAACCCATACCATCACTTGGATTCTTTTAAGAATATATCTAACGCCATCAAGAAGAATAGGGTTCCAGAAGAGGTGATCTACAACAAAAGATCTAACTTCTCTCTAAGGGAGAAAGCTTTGTCTTCGTACCTTGCCCAACCAAAGTAGACCATAAATGGATGGGAACTTTTGGAAGATGCATTTGTCACAAAATTATATCCTGCGGAGAAGACCCTCAACCACAAGATTATTAGATTCACGCAAAATCATGGGGAGAACAAGTACAAAGCCCCAAAGAGGTTTTGAGAATACCATAGTGGATGCCCTCACCATAACTACGGAAAAGGGTTCCTAGTCTCAATGTTTTACAATGGTCTTACATATACTGAAAGAACCTCATTATACCCGGAAACATGAAGTGATTTATTAAGTAAGAGCCCGAGAAAGAGCATGATAATAATATCTAACATGGATCCCTTACAAGCTGTTTTGGATTAGGAAAGAGGAGCAACCAAGAAGGCAATACTTGACGGAACAATTTTCAAGTCTAAGGCATCAAAGGCCATAACTTTCCAAATTCAAAAGATTGCTTCAGACATAAAGAAGTTTAAGGACTCTGGAAGAAAAGGAAAGAAATCACTAGAAACGTCATGAAGTGCATTCCGTTTGAAGAAGGAAGACATGTAGTAGATAATTGTATATACACCCAACCAGAAGGGAAAGACCAGGAATATGATATTGAGAATGTTTCTTATGTCAACTTCAAGAGGGAAGATCACCTAGTTTCTCCTATAGAAACAAGGACATAGCTGAAAATTCTCATCAACTAAATGAACTTCCTAAAAGACCACCAAACTTTGGTAGAAGTAGTGGACAACATGTGTTCAAATGTACATGAACAACCAGTAGAACAAGAAATGTTACCAAGTACAATAATAGAAACAAATTAGAAACAACAAAGGAGGAATCCAAGGTTAAGGACATGCTTCAAACCAACATGATTTAATGTCTAAAATGTTTTCTTATAAAATGCAGAAAGCTACTAAAAATGAACTTCTAACTCACAGTTCCACAACCAACACTGCCAAACTAAATACATTATAGACTCAAATGGGAGACTTGATATCTCAGATAACTGATATGCAAGTTCACCAGAATCAAATCAATCAACAACTGGGACAACTCTCAAAATTGTAAATAACCCACAAGGGAGGATCCCTTCCAATGCGAGAATGAAACGATGACCATTAATAGATTGAGAAAGGTTCTAGAAGAACCAAACACTAGGACTATATAGAAGGACACTACTATTATTGATTCTTAATCTGAAGTTGTTGCAATAGAACAAGAAACTGAAACAGAAGTCTCTACAAAAAAATGATAAGACAAAGTATAAGTGTGACGTCCCTGGATTTTCTAAAACTTAATCTGATGTGTGACGTCCAAATTGAAACCCTCACCTCAGCGAGAATCCCAATTTAAACATCCCACACCAGGCTAAGAAAGATAAAATCAAGGGAGTCAGAAGGAAACAACAATAGCAAATGTACATGAACAATAATAAAACCATACACACATGTTCACCATTCAACATATAATTACAACATGAATTGTTACAACATTTGATATTACATATTGAATAGCAAACTATACATATACATGTACTACCACTAAACTACATGATCTTAAGACAACAGGTCCACCTGTACATCAGCTCGCCACACAACTCTCAACTATCCTGGATCTTCAAGAGCATAACCACAACCTAAACAAAAGATTACATGTGGTACACGTCAGCACAATATTTCATGAATATTGTACTGAGTACGCCTACGTGTCTTTTTATATACCTCTCATCATATCTTGGCAATAAGATAAAACTAATACTTGGAAGTAACAGAAGAATATAAGAAAAGCGCATACTTGCACAAAGATGTTCATCAACAAAAGAGAACACATATTTTAAGCACATTTTCCATTATATGTAAAACTCAATCAACCACATGCACTATTCTACCAAAGAGATTTAGTGCTCACATGTACTATTCTACCAAAGAGATTTAGTACTTCATAAATGCACTATTCTTCTAAAGAGATTTAGTGCTCACATGTACTATTCTGCCAAAGAGATTTAGTACTTTCATCAATGCACTATTCTACCAAAGAGATTAAGTGCTATCATATAATGGACCAGATATCTTATGTTTCATGTGTTCATATCAATAAGTATCGAAAATCATGCAACATATCATACAAGAACAATCATTTCAATCAATATCATATGCCAAGTTTGTACTACCATATAACACAAGCATAATATATAATAAGCCAAGTAAGAGGTAATGGCGTACCTTCCAAAGAGATATCCTAATCACATATTCCTCATGTCATCTATAACCTTTGTCAACCCTGATTAAGACAAGATCATATACTATCAACAGGTTCTCATCTTATTATATTTCATCTTAACCCTAATCGTGTTCCTATTAGGGTTTGCTTATCTCATTATGTTACATACATTATTTCTTGTCTTATCTTCATCCTTATGTGGGATTTATGTTACTGATGTTATGTTCCAGATTACGATACATAATATGAATATTAGGTTCCACATAGTTATTTATACATATGAACCCTAAGTTAAAAGTATTATTCGAATTAGGGTTACATCTCATGTATTATGGGTCACCTTCATATAACATGAATTATATGCATCTAACTGATATTCGATCTTCATATTAGCTTCATATTAGTGATATGAACCTACTCTGTAATTATCATGATTTATTGAGCATGCATGTATTTATTGCATTTTATTTAGGGTTATTATTCCTAATTAGCCATATTAATCAAATTATATACTTTCGTGCATCAGCATGACCATATCTGATATCATATGTAGTCTAAACATGATTATGGACTTACTTACATGATCTCATAATTTTAGGCCATCGTTTGGTATTTATTACTCAAGAAGTAAGTATTACACATATTATATGATATCACTATTTTTAGTGCATCAAAAGCCTGATATAATGGTTCCAGGTTGTTCTACACATTTTTCTGAGAAAAACAATACCTTGTTTGTATTTTTCTGATGACCAGGATAATTATTGTGAATTATTGAAGATAAAGGTATTTATTGGAATTTTGTTACCTTTGGGCCAACCATCAGTCGCCACGTGGCTTCAGAGCAACAATTCCTTCTTTGCCTTACTGGAGTCCGGCCGGTTCGGTCTGGGTACCTGGACCTGGTTCATGTGTGATTTGGCTGGTTCAGGGCTGACCGTAATTGCCCCTTTCTTTCTCACTCGTGAGTCCCCAACGAGACTCTATTCTTCCACGAAACGCCGCCGCACGCAAGAAGGATGGCAGGGAACCGTGCGCTCATCGAGCCTCCTCACCATCAGGAAATACCACGGTGGTCTTCGTTGGTGTCTCCTCCGGAGAGAACTAGGCACCATTCTCCTCTGCCTCGAGGACAAGGAACACCAGAAAAGGGTTCATAAGAAGCTGCCGTCGTCCATCCAGTTCTGGGCGCGATCTGCTGCCATGGGAGATGTTTCCGGCGAGCATTCGGCCTCCGTTTCCCCTCCGCCGGCTCCTTACAGAGAGAAAATGGATCCTCCAGCTTCGCTGAGCTCTTGCAGACCTCCTCGACTCCTCACTTTCTAGTTCGCAGCTCCCGGGATCTACATCCACGAGCCTGCCGTCAAGGGCGCCGTCGCGGCTTTGTCTCCAGAGAGCGATTCAACCTCGTCCTCCTCGCCTCTCGGTCTGCTCCTGCAGGTGGCGCTGCCACCCTTGGGTCTCCGGTTGGCTACTGCGACTTCTCCTCTGTGTCGCGCGCCGACTGGGTAAGAGACCAGTGCCTCTCTGCTCTCCGCTGTGTGCGCTTGTCTTCTAGATCAGTCACCACCCTGGCCTGCTTGCGTAAACACCACGGTCCATCATCTCCTCCGTCAAGCGATGTCCTCGTGGTCCCGATATCCACACGATGGATCCACCTCTCCGGTGAGGAATTAGTCACCGTCTGCTACTCCTAGATTGATGCTTGCGAGTCCGACGACTCAGTTCTCTACTGGCATGGCCACAATCTCTCTTACCAATGTCGAACTATGGTTGATGATGGGGGGTCGAGGTGTGTGTCGAGGGTGTCTCGCTCCTTCTCGATAGCCTCTAGTCAAAGAAAATTGCCACCACTCTCTCTTCGTCATGCCATTACCCACGACGTGTGTTCATCCAACTCCACCCATCACTGTTGACTGCCCCCCCCCCTATTAAGGATGTGGTGGTGCTCTTTTGCCTTGGCTGAACTGCCCATTCCAACGTCATGGATTAGTGTATCAACTAGGCCAATCCATGGCACTCCTTAAACAACAGGGAAGGCAGTGCAATACCTATCCGTGACACATATATGATCAAAAGGCTAAGTTAATAATATGAAACATTGATCCCAAGCACCACTATCTGACCAGTACACCAAACCCACTCGACAAATCTGAACAACTATGTTACACAACCTTTATATGAACAAGATATACTTTGTGAGTACCATTTTTTTTGTCATTATAATATGTAAACCCAAGTGAGATTAACCACATCATCCCATATATATATATGGACTCAAAATTTGACTATTCATGATATCAAATCCATGATTAAATCATTGAATTGAGTAACCAAGAAACTCAAAAGTTCACTCTATCACATCCTACACACCATAAAAGAAATTTCGTCCTCAAAATTAAGCCAGAACTCCAGTCTTTCACATCATATACATCTTGAAAGAAATTTCGTCCTCGAAATTAAGCCATTCCCATACTCCAAGGGGAAACTAAAAGGTCTTCATACGCGGCTAGGGCACTATTATATGTACAACATAGTTAAAAGCTCTGGAACTATATCCAACCACTATTAGGGGGGTTTTACAACCATCATGGGTGCACAAACACTCCATTCAAGGTTGAACTCAAGGTTTAGAATCTTTGGTTATGTCATGACATATCTCCTATATCAGGGTGGCATCCTTATCTTAACCCGTGCATTAGGGGTTCCCACATCATATTACCATGTTCTTAAGGAATTAAGAAAGGTTAACCCATTATATCAATGTGTCATCAACATTTAATTGAGCTAATTATTAGAACATGTTCAACATTAACATATGCCTTTTAGGAGAGCATTAACTATAGTTAACCCACTTTATCCATCTAGGTCATATTAAGGTGTCATAATCATTATGTTGTGCTAACTTTCAAACTATATCTTCCATATTTGTTAAGCACTCAGATTAACACCTCTTATAGCATGTTTCATTCATATGATCTTATTTCATTACTAGAAATAAATTATAACATTTACAAGTGATTTCATTAAAGATTAACCAACAGTTTCACATCGTCATCATTATTCATATGCACAGTTAACCATATATGTGTTTCCATCTATTAAACCATTTCTAGGTTTCCGTCTTATCATGTCTATATATCACGTCTCGAGATTAAATCACATCCTCACATATATTACATCATGGTTGTGCTAAACCAACTTATGTGAGTGGCTAAATGAAGATATATCAAAACTTTATCTAGTCCAACAGAGGTTCTCCTGACCCATATCATGAGGGTATTCCCATACTCGGTCTCTCTAATTTAACTCAACTCTATGAGTATCTCATATGCATATACCTTATCTTCCCTCCCTTGGTCTAGGGTTCTTAGATTACCTCATTGGTACTAGCAATAGCTTTACAAGCTCTAGCCACATAAGCACAAACCAAAACAAAACATGACACTCTTTTCATAGATCTCTACCCATGAGAACTATTTCTCAACTCTCTTTCTCTTATATACACACCACTAGATTCCTATATGAGAAACCACCAACCCGAGCATCAGGCTTCACAGAAACTAACATAGCTACCTCCTCCAGGGTCATGGGCTTTCTCCCTCACCCAGATGGTAGGCACTCATATTCATGTTCACATATGCACATATATAACCAACCTCTCTATCTCTGGGATTTGGTCCTCCCAAGGACATCTAGGGTTCAACAAAACTATAGGAATCATGCATAAAGAAACTCAACTCAATCACTTAGGAGTAGTCTAGTTTAGGACATATCATATCACATATCTCATATTTCTCATATCGTGGAGTCTAGGTTCTCTGACCTTATCCCTGTAGGTCTCGCTCTCTCATGAGCTAACCCCAAAACTGGTCCTAACACTAGAGGTCTTCCTTTGTAAAAGAGGTTGAGGCTCATGCTGGCTCACAACCTTGTCTTAACTTATCTTATCTCATAAAAGCCTAGTTACTTGCATCATCAACACTTGTCTCAAATCCTCAAAATTGAACTTAAGTCCTCAAAGACAACATATATCATCATAAACTGTCTTATATCATTTCTGTCAAACTTACATCATATCACGAAAACTTATTTCATCTATTCTATCCATCATATATTCCAACAAGGCTCTAGACATCTAATCTAGAACTACTCTCTCTTCTAGACTGATGTCATACGCTTTCACTTAGGTTACATGATCACATCCTACTCATACATGTGTGGGGACACATTTTTGTAATACATATACATAATAAAATATTATATAGTTTTTCTCCGATAAAACATGCGTCAGAGAAAACTATCAAGGTTCGATCTGATTGGAATCAAAAACCAAATCCAGAAAATGAGTGCCTCACACATAGTAGAGAGTCCAGTGTCATGAAAACTAGTGAAAGGGTGAGAACAAGGGGTAGACTAGTGTAGATACTCTAGACAATGTGCACAATATGTCTAGGGTTTCTCTTCCCTTGATGCACGTCATTTCCAAATAGTACAACGTCCCATACCGCTGCACTACAAGGAAAGTACGACATCTAAGGACTTGCTATACAACAAGCACTAGTCTAGACCTAGTTCTCAGACATCTAGGTGCTAACCTAGAGGCTAGGTCAGATCTAGTCTCTAAAAGACGACTAATCTAACCCTAAAGATTATTATGTTCAAGGTTCTTTAGTTTTGAGTTGCATATGGAGCAAATGTCAGGCTTTGCTATTGTTCATGCTCTGATACCACCTGTGACGTCCCCGGATTTTCTAAAACTTAATCTGATGTGTGACGTCCAAATTGAAACCCTCACCTCAGCGAGAATCCCAATTTAAACATCCCACACCAGGCTAAGAAAGAGAAAATCAAGGGAGTCAAAAGGAAACAACAGTAGCACATGTACATGAACAATAATAAAACCATACACACATGTTCACCATTCAACATATAATTACAACATGAATTGTTACAACATTTGATATTACATATTGAACAGCAAACTATACATATACATGTACTACCACTAAACTACAGGATCTTAACACAACAGGTCCACCTGTACATCAGCTCGCCACACAACTCTCAACTATCCTGGATCTTCAAGAGCATAACCACAACCTAAACAAAAGATTACATGCGGTACACGTCAGCAAAATATTTCATGAATATTGTATTGAGTACGCCTACATGTCTTTTTATATACCTCTCATCATATCTTGGCAATAAGATAAAACTAATACTTGGCAGTAACAGAAGAATATAAGAAAAGCGCATACTTGCACAAAGATGTTCATCAACAACAGAGAACACATATTTTAAGCACATTTTCCATTATATGTAAAACTCAATCAACCACATGCACTATTCTACCAAATAGATTTAGTGCTCACATGTACTATTCTACCAAAGAGATTTAGTACTTCATAAATGCACTATTCTTCCAAAGAGATTTAGTGCTCACATGTACTATTCTGCCAAAGAGATTTAGTACTTTCATCAATGCACTATTCTACCAAAGAGATTTAGTGCTATCATATAATGGACCAGATATCTTATGTTTCATGTGTTCATAGCAATAAGTATCGAAAATCATGCAACATATCATACAAGAACAATCATTTCAATCAATATAATATGCCAAGTTTGTACTACCATATAACGCAAGCATAATATATAATAAGCCAAGTAAGAGGTAATGGCATACCTTCCAAAGAGATATCCTAATCACATATTCCTCATGTCATCTATAACCTTTGTCAACCCTGATTAAGACGAGATCATATACTATCAATAGGTTCTCATCTTATTATATCTCATCTTAACCCTAATCGTGTTCCTATTAGGGTTTGCTTATCTCATTATGTTACATACATTATTTCTTGTTTTATCTTCATCCTTATGTGGGATTTATGTTACTGATGTTATGTTCCAGATTAGGATACATAATATGAATATCAGGCTCCACATATTTATTTATACATATGAACCCTAAGTTAAAAGTATTATTCAAATTAGGGTTACATCTCATGTATTATGGGTCACCTTCATATAACATGAATTATATGCATCTAACTAATATTCGATCTTCATCTTAGCTTCATATTAGTGATATGAACCTACTCTGTAATTATCATGATTTATTGAGCATGCATGTATTTATTGCATTTTATTTAGGGTTATTATCCCTAATTAGCCATATTAATCAAATTATATACTTTCGTGCATCAGCATGACCATATCTGATATCATATGTAGTCTAAACATAATTATGGACTTACTTACATGATCTCATAATTTTAGGGCATCATTTGGTATTTATTAATCAAAAAGTAAGTATTACACATATTATATGATATCACTATTTTTAGTGCATCAAAAGCCTGATATAATGGTTCCAGGTTGTTCTACACATTTTTCTGAGAAAAACAATACCTTGTTTGTATTTTTCTGATGACCACGATAATTATTGTGAATTATTGAAGATAAAGGTATTTATTGGAATTTTGTTACCTTTGGGCCAACCATCAGTCGCCACGTGGCTTCAGATCAACAATTCCTTCTTTGCCTTGCTGGAGTCCGGCCGGTTCGGTCTGGGTACCTGGACCTGGTTCATGCGTGATTTGGCTGGTTCAGGGCTGACCCTAATTGCCCCTTTCTTTCTCGCTCGTGAGTCCCCAACGAGACTCTATTCTTCCACGAAGCGCCGCCGCACGCATGAACGATGGCAGGGAACTGTATGCTCCTCGAGCCTCCTCGCCATCAGGAAATACCACGGTGGTCTTCGTTGGTGTCTCCTCCGGAGTGAACTAGGCACCATTCTCCTCTGCCTTGAGGACAAGGAACACCAGAAAAGGGTTCATAAGAAGCTGCCATCGTCCATCCAGTTCTGGGCGCGATCTGCTGCCATGGCAGAGGTTTCCGGCGAGCATTCGGCCTCCGTTTCCCCTCCGCCGGCTCCTTACAGAGAGAAAATGGATCCTCCAACTTCGCTGAGCTCTTGCAGACCTCCTCGGCTCCTCTCTTTCTAGTCCGCAGCTCCAGGGATCTACATCCACGAGCCTGCCGTCAAGGGCGCCGTCGCGGCTTTGTCTCCAGAGAGCGATTCAACCTCGTCCTCCTCACCTCTCAGTCTGCTCCTGCAGGTGGCGCTGCCGCCCTTTGGTCTCCGGTTGGCTACTGCGACTTCTCCTCTGCGCAGCGCGCCGACTTGGTGAGAGACCAGTGCCTCTCTGCTCTCCGCTGTGTGCGCTTGTCTTCTGCATCAGTCGCCACCCTGGCCTGCTTGCGTAAACACCACGGTCCATCTTCTCCTCCGTCAAGCGATGTCCTCGTGGTCCTGATAGCCACACCATGGATCTTCCTCTCCGGTGAGGAATCAGTCGCCGTCTGCTACTCCTAGATTGATGCTTGCGAGTCCGGCGGCTCAGTTCTCTGCTGGCATGGCCACAAGCTCTCTTACCGATTCCGAACTACAGTTGGTGATGGGGGGTCGAGGTGTGTGTCGAGGGTGTCTCGCTCCTTCTCTATAGCCTCTAGTCAAAGAAAATTGCCACCACTCTCTCTTCCTCATGCCACTACCCACGACGTGTGTTCATCCAACTCCACCCATCACTGCTGACTGCCCCCCCCCCCTATTAAGGATGTGGTGGTGCTCTTTTGCCTTGGCTGAACTGCCCACTCCAACGTCATGGATTAGTGTATCAACTAGGCCAATCCATGGCACTCCTTAAACAACAGGGAAGGCAGTGCAATACCTATCCGTGACACATATATGATCAAAAGGCTAAGTTAATAATATGAAACATTGATCCCAAGCACCACTATCTGACCAGTACACCAAACCCACTCGACAAATCTGAACAACTATGTTACACAACCTTTATATGATCAAGATATACTTTGAGAGTACCATTTTTTTTGTCATTATAATATGTAAACCCAAGTGAGATTAACCACATCATCCCAGATATATATGGACTCAAAATTTGACTATTCATGATATCAAATCCATGATTAAATCATTGAATTGAGTAACCAAGAAACTCAAAAGTTCACTCTATCACATCCTACACACCATAAAAGAAATTTTGTCCTCAAAATTAAGCCAGAACTCCAGTCTTTCACATCATATACATCTTGAAAGAAATTTCGTCCTCAAAATTAAGCCATTCCCATACTCCAAGGGGAAACTAAAAGGTCTTCATACGCGGCTAGGGCACTATTATATGTACAACATAGTTAAAAGCTCTGGAACTATATCCAACCACTATTAGGGGGGTTTTACAACCATCATGGGTGCACAAACACTCCATTCAAGGTTGAACTAAAGGTTTAGAAGCTTAGGTTATGTCATGACATATCTCCTATATCAGGGTGGCATCCTTATCTTAACCCATGCACTAGGGTTCCCACATCATATTACCATGTTCTTAAGGAATTAAGAAAGGTTAACCCATTATATCAATGTGTCATCAACATTTAATTGAGCTAGTTATTAGAACATGTTCAACATTAACATATGCCTTTTAGGAGAGCGTTAACTATAGTTAACCCACTTTATCCATCTAGGTCATATTAAGGTGTCATAATCATTATGTTGTGCTAACTTTCAAACTATATATTCCATATTTGTTAAGCACTCAGATTAACACCTCTTATAGCATGTTTCATTCATATGATCTTATTTCATTACTCGAAATAAATTATAACATTTACAAGTGATTTCATTAAAGATTAGCTGACAGTTTCACATCGTCATCATTATTCATATGCACGGTTAACCATATATGTGTTTCCATCTATTAAACCATTTCTAGGTTTCCGTCTTATCATGTCTATATATCACGTCTCGGGATTAAATCACATCCTTACATATATTACATCATGGTTGTGCTAAACCAACTTATGTGAGTGGCTAAATGAAGATATATCAAAACTTTATCTAGTCCAACGGAGGTTCTCCTAACCCATATCATGAGGGTATTCCCATACTCGGTCTCTCTGATTTAACTCAACTCTATGAGTATCTCATATGCATATACCTTATCTTCCCTCTCTTGGTCTAGGGTTCTCAGAATACCTCATTGGTACTAGCAATAGCTTTACAAGCTCTAGCCACATAAGCACAAGCCAAAACAAAACATGACACTCTTTTCATAGATCTCTACCCATGAGAACTATTTCTCAACTCTCTTTCTCTTATATACACACCACTAGATTCCTATATGAGAAACCACCAACCCGAGCATGAGGCTTCACAGAAACTAACATAGCTACCTCCTCCCGGGTCTTGGGCTCTCTCCCTCACCCATATGGTAGGCACTCATATTCATGTTCACATATGCACATATATAACCAGCCTCTCTATCTCTGGGGTTTGGTCCTCTCAAGGACATCTAGGGTTCAACAAAACTATAGGAATCATGCATAAAGCAACTCAACTCAATCACTTAGGAGTAGTCTAGTTTAGGACATATCAAATCACATATCTCATATTTCTCATATCGTGGAGTCTAGGTTCTCTGACCTTTTCCCTGTAGGTCTCGCTCTCTCATGAGATAACCCCAAAACTGGTCCTAACACTAGAGGTCCTCCTTTGTAAAAGAGCTTGAGGCTCATGCTGACTCACAACCTTGTCTTAACTTATCTTATCTCATAAAACCCTAGTTACTTGCATCATCAACACTTGTCTCAAATCCTCAAAATTGAACTTAAGTCCTCAAAGACAACATATATAATCCTAAATTGTCTTATATCATTTCTGTCAAACTTACATCATATCACGAAAACTTATTTCATCTATTCTATCCATCATATATTCCAACAAGGCTCTAGATATCTAATCTAGAACTACTCTCTCTTCTAGACTGATGTCATACACTTTCACTTAGGTTACATGATCACCTCCTACTCATACATGTGTGGGGACAAATTTTTGTAATACATATACATAATAAAATATTATATAGTTTTTCTCCGATAAAACATGCGTCAGAGAAAACTATCAAGGTTCGATCTGATTGGAATCAAAAACCAAATCCAGAAAATGAGTACCTCACACATAGTAGAGAGTCCAGTGTCATGAAAACTAGTGAAAGGGTGAGAACAAGGGGTATACTAGTGTAGCTACTCTAGAAAACGTGCGCAATATGTCTAGGGTTTCTCTTCCCTTGATACACGTCATTTCCAAATAGTGCAACGTCCCATACCACTGCACTACAAGGAAAGTACGACATCTAAGGACTTGCTATACAACAAGCACTAGTCTAGACCTAGTTCTTAGACATCTAGGTGCTAACCTAGAGGCTAGGTCAGATCTAGTCTCTAAAAGATGACTAATCTAACCCTAAAGATTATTATGTTCAAGGTTCTTTAGTTTTGAGTTGCATAATGAGCAAATGTCAGGCTTTGCTATTGTTCATGCTCTGATACCACCCGTGACGTCCCCAACTTTTCTAAAACTTAATCTGATGTGTGACGTCCAAATTGAAACCCTCACCTCAGCGAGAATCCCAATTTAAACATCCCACACTAGGCTAAGAAAGAGAAAATCAAGGGAGTCAGAAGGAAACAACAGTAGCACATGTACATGAACAATAATAAAACCATACACACATGTTCACCATTCAACATATAATTACAACATGAATTGTTACAACATTTGATATTACATATTGAACATCAAACTATACATATACATGTACTACCACTAAACTACAGGATCTTAAGACAACAGGTCCACCTGTACATCAGCTCGCCACACAACTCTCAACTATCCTGGATCTTCAAGAGCATAACCACAACCTAAACAAAAGATTACATGTGGTACACGTCAGCACAATATTTCATGAATATTGTACTAAGTACGCCTACGTGTCTTTTTATATACCTCTCATCATATCTTGGCAATAAGATAAAACTAATACTTGGCAGTAACAGAAGAATATAAGAAAAGCGCATACTTGCACAAAGATGTTCATCAACAACAGAGAACACATATTTTAAGCACATTTTCCATTATATGTAAAACTCAATCAACCACATGCACTATTCTACCAAAGAGATTTAGTGCTCACATGTACTATTCTACCAAAGAGATTTAGTACTTCAAAAATGCACTATTCTTCCAAAGAGATTTAGTGCTCACATGTAAGAGATTTAGTACTTTCATCAATGCACTATTCTACCAAAGAGATTTAGTGCTATCATATAATGGACCAGATATCTTATGTTTCATGTGTTCATAGCAATAAGTATCGAAAATCATGCAACATATCATACAAGAACAATCATTTCATTCAATATCATATGCCAACTTTGTACTACCATATAACACAAGCATAATATATAATAAGCCAAGTAAGAGGTAATGGCGTACCTTCCAAAGAGATATCCTAATCACATATTCCTCATGTCATCTATAGCCTTTGTCAACCCTGATTAAGACAAGATCATATACTATCAACAGGTTCTCATCTTATTATATCTCATATTAACCCTAATCATGATCCTATTAGGGTTTGCTTATCTCATTATGTTACATACATTATTTCTTGTCTTATCTTCATCCTTATGTGGGATTTATGTTACTGATGTTATGTTCCAGATTAGGATACATATGAATATCGGGTTCCACATAGTTATTTATACATATGAACCCTAAGTTAAAAGTATTATTCGAATTAGGGTTACATCTCATGTATTATGGGTCACCTTCATATAACATGAATTATATGCATCTAACTGATATTCGATCTTCATCTTAGATTCATATTACTGATATGAACCTACTCTGTAATTATCATGATTTATTGAGCATGCATGTATTTATTGCATTTTATTTAGGGTTATTATCCCTAATTAGCCATATTAGTCAAATTATATACTTTCGTGCATCATCATGACCATATCTGATATCATATGTAGTCTAAACATGATTATGGACTTACTTACATGATCTCATAATTTTAGGCCATCGTTTGGTATTTATTACTTAAGAAGTAAGTATTACACATATTATATGATATCACTATTTTTAGTGCATCAAAAGCCTGATATAATGGTTCCAGGTTGTTCTACACATTTTTCTGAGAAAAACAATACCTTGTTTGTATTTTTCTGATGACCAGGATAATTATTGTGAATTATTGAAGATAAAGGTATTTATTGGAATTTTGTTACCATTGGGCCAACCATCAGTCGCCATGTGGCTTTAGAGCAACAATTCCTTCTTTGCCTTGCTGGAGTCTGACCGGTTCGGTCTGGGTACCTGGACTTGGTTCATGCGTGATTTGGCTGGTTCAGGGCTGACCCTAATTGCCCCTTTCTTTCTCGCTCGTGAGTCCCCAACGAGACTCTATTCTTCCACGAAGCGCCGCCGCACGCATGAACGATGGCAGGAACCGTGCGCTCCTCGAGCCTCCTCGCCATCAGGAAATACCACGGTGGTCTTCGTTGGTGTCTCCTCCGGAGAGAACTAGGCACCATTCTCCTCTGCCTCGAGGACAAGGAACACCAGAAAAGGGTTCATAAGAAGTTGTCGTCGTCCATCCAGTTTTGGGCGTGATCTGCTGCCATGGGAGAGGTTTCTAGCGAGCATTCGGCCTCTGTTTCCCCTCCGCCGGCTCCTTACAGAGAGAAAATGGATCCTCCAGCTTCGCTGAGCTCTTGCAGACCTCCTCGGCTCCTCTCTTTCTCGTCCGCAGCTCCAGGGATCTACATCCACGAACCTGCCATCAAGGGCGTCGTCGCGGCTTTGTGTCCAGAGAGCGATTCAACCTCGTCCTTCTCGCCTCTCGGTCAGCTCCTGCAGGTGGCGCTGTCGCCCTTGGGTCTCCAGTTGGCAACTGCGACTTCTCCTCTGTGTCGCGCACCGACTTGGTTAGAGACCAACGCCTCTCTTCTCTCCTCTGTGTGCGCTTGTCTTCTGGATCATTCGCCACCCTGGCCTTCTTGCGTAAACACCACGGTCCATCTTCTTCTCCGTCAAGCGATGTCCTCGTGGTCCTGATAGACACACCATGGATCCTCCTCTCCAGTGAGGAATCAGTCGCCGTCTGCTACTCCTAGATTGATGCTTGCGAGTCCGGCGGCTCAGTTCTCTGCTGGCATGGCCACAAGCTCTCTTACCAATTCCGAACTACGGTTGGTGATGGGGGTCAAGGTGTGTGTCGAGGGTGTCTCGCTCCTTCTCTGTAGCCTCTAGTCAAAGAAAACTGCCACCACTCTCTCTTCCTCATGCCACTACCCACGACGTGTGTTCATCCAACTCCACCCATCACTGCTGACTGCCCCCCCTATTAAGGATGTGGTGGTGCTCTTTTGCCTTGGCTGAACTGCCCACTCCAACGTCATGGATTAGTGTATCAACTAGGCCAATCCATGGCACTCCTTAAACAACAGGGAAGGTAGTGCAATACCTATCCGTGACACATATATGATCAAAAGGCTTAGTTAATAATATGAAACATTGATCCCAAGCACCACTATCTGACCAGTACACCAAACCCACTCTACAAATATGAACAACTATGTTACACAACCTTTATATGATGAAGATATACTTTGAGAGTACCATTTTTTTTGTCATTATAATATGTAAACCCAAGTGAGATTAACCACATCATCCCAGATATATATGGACTCAAAATTTGACTATTCATGATATCAAATCCATGATTAAATCATTGAATTGAGTAACCAAGAAACTCAAAAGTTCACTCTATCACAATAAGAGTAAATGAAATAAACAAATGAAAGATAAGAGTCGAGAACTAGTTGAAGAAGTTCTAGTAGGTAGGGACTCTTGTTTACCAAGAACCCTTTCCCTTATGATATAATCAAATCTCACCTAAAGAAGATATATGAGAAGTTCACAGAGGATATTAGGAAGATGCATCTAGATGTTCCATTCCATGATGATATAGAAGAAATGTCAAAGTACACAAACTACTTCAAGGACATGATCATCAAACAAAGATGAGGAGACCATTTTGAATGGACAGGCTAGCAAAAATGTCATGCATTTTTCTCTAAGAAAAAATTCCTACCAAGAAGAAGGACCAGGGAGCTTTCACAATCCCATTCAACATGGGAGACAATGAGGTCTGACAAGGTTTTAGATGATCTCGGGGCAAGTATTATCCTCATGCCTATCACACTAGCTCAAAGGATGAAACTCACTTACATGGTTAAGACAGGAATGGAAATTAAATTGACAGACAATTCTTTTACAAAACGGATAGGTATATTGAAAGACTTTCCCATTATTCTAAATATAAAAAAGCATGCCAAACCTCTGACCCAACCATAAAGGAAGTTGAATCAAAATATGGTAAATCTAGTGAAGAAAGAAGTCATAAAGCTAATTGATGTGAGTATAATATACACAATATGAAATATTAAGTGGGTAAGTTTGATCCATGTAGTGCCTAAGAAGGGAGCTATAATAGTATTAAAGGGAGAAGAGGCGATGAAGTGGCAATGCAAATAGTAAAAGGCTGGTAAATGTACATCAATTATAAGAAACTCAATGCAGAAACCAAGAAAGATCTCATGTTGGCTTTCATAAACTGTGTTCTAGAACTCCTAGACCACCATTTATACTTCTACTTTCTGCATGGATACTTGGGGTTTTACCAGGTTCCCATTCACCGAAGTAACCAAAGGCCACCTTCACTTGTATCTATGGAACATATGTTTTTCAAATAATGTCATTCAACCTCTACAATGCATCAACAACCTTCCCGAGGTGCTAGATTTTGGTGTTCATATATTTTTAGGAAGATGCAAGTGTTCATGGACAATTTTCTATGTATGGCACTTTCTTTTACAACTGTCTGAGAAACCTGTCTTAGATTTTGAGAATATTTGAAGAGATGCAATTGGTTCTAAACTGGAAGACATTTCTCTTTGTGGTCCAGGAAGGTATAGTACCTTGACAGAATGTTTTTGAGAAAGGAATCAAAGTCGATTTATGAAAGGTAGAAACTGTATCTAAACTTTTGCCTCCTAAGTTTATAAGTGGGGTGGGAAGTTTTCTAGGACACACATGATATTACAGAAGATTCATCAAAAACTTCTCTAATATTTCTAAACCTTTGTACAATCTTCTCATTAAAGATGTTGTGTTTGATTTCCCACATAAATGCCTTGAAGATTTTGAAACCCTAAAAATTACTTTGACTATAGCCCCAATTATCCAAGATCCATATTGGGAGCTTCCCTTTGAGATAATGTGTGACGCAAGTGACTATGACATAGGAGTTGTTCTTGGACAGAAGAAAGAAAAGAAGCACCATGTGATTTATTATGCAAGAAAAATACTAGACAAGGCACAAGGTAATTGCACCACCATGGAAAAACAAATTTTGGCGGTAATGTTCACTTTTGAGAAGTTCAAGTCTTATCTGATCAACTCAAAAGTGAAAGTTTACATAGATGAAGGAGCCATCAAGTATCTCATGAAAAACAAAAATACAAACCCCAGGCTCCTACAATGGGCACTCCTACTATAAAAGTTTGATCATGAGATCATAGATAAGAAAGGGATGGAAAACGTCACGACCGACCACCTATCCCAAATTATTCACATCAATGATGATGCACTACCAGTAAGTGACATTTAAGCTGATGAATAATTAATGATGGAAATATATGTTGAACCTACTTTACCTTTGTTTGCAAATATTTGATGTTACTTAGCATGTCAACAAATACCTCCTTAAATCACCTACAAAAAAATAAGAAAATATTTTACAATTTGAAGAACTACTACCAAGATGATCCTCTCCTTTTTAATAGATGTGCTAATAATTTGTATTTGTTATGTATCCTAGAGGAAGATGTGCTGAAGATTTTTAATGAATGTCATGCTTCCCCTTACAGAGGACACACGAGGCCCCTCAGTATATAGAGAAATGCAATAGTCCTCCATGGAGAAAACATATGACTTCCCCAACCACTATACATTGACATGTGCTATAAATTTGAAAATATGAGTTACTAGTCTCAAAATTTGATATTGAATGCTCTTGAATTTGAAAACCCATCTTTTCATTTGATACTTGCTTAAAGTATTTAACTCTTGCATTTTTTCATGAAAATTCTTGTATATAGGTGCATACGTTTACTTTCCAAATATGGATTATGTACCAGTCATTCTACTAACTCATATTTCCCTTCTTGAGGTTCATGCCTGGTTTTCTTCCGTCTGGGAATTCATGGATAGGTGATAAAAGAAAGATCTTGAAGAGATATGTAAGAGTTGTCCATTATTGAAGAGTAGACAAGAATCAATGTCTATTTCTAAATTTGTAGTCATGTGTATAAGCTTATGTGACTCTAATATAAAGCAAGAATGTAAAATGATTAGTTTATATTTTTTTGATAAATTTTTGTAAATAGTTGATTGTAAAAATGGGGTCTTTACAACATGTATCAGAGATATAAATTGTCGGCACTCATGCATCTCTCATAGAAAATTAGGTTAGTTAGGAAGACAGATGGAGTAGTTGATACTTACAAAAATAATTGTAGGAAATCCTAGAATCATTGGATCAACTTATTAGGGTATACATATATTACAAGAAGGATTCAAAAATATCGTAGAATGTGAGATATGTACCTTAATATTGGAATTCACAAAAAATATGTTGTTCTTCTACTAGATTTTGGACTCCCCTACGTGTATATTTAAGTGGATATATTATTCAAAAAGATGTATTTCAAATACATTTATGTAGATTCATAGTGAGACCCTTAGAACATAGATTCACTACTATCAGTACACAAATGGTAGATTTCCTTAGAGTTTCTCCTAATTTGGTGCAATCACAAGTTATTTTAAAATTGAAAAAAAATGTGGAATAAATAAATACCATTGCATATACCCTATACTGGTAAGTTCTACAAATGTATAATTACATTTGATAACTTCCTTTTGGAATCTTAAAATGTATTTGAGAGAGATGTATTATAAATGTTTTACACAAAATTATTAATCATCATGTAAGTGGAATGAATTAAGGTGTATGAGGAAGGATGTTTAGTGAAGGTTGTGGCATAATTACTTCGAATCCACCTTGATGTTGGTGGATTTTTTTCACTTTACACATTGATAACATCCAATTTTGTGGATATTTCATGCCTAATTTACTTCTAATATCCTATCATTATGTAGAGTTATCCAAATTTTACCCACATTTTGCATATATATTGCTATTATGCATTGGTGTAAAGTCTACTACTAGTTACCATGAAGGTGACTTGTCAAACGATGGTTTTTAACATGAGGTAGGATATCCATCAGTTTCCACAATCTACGGAGCCCACATTAGAGATAGGTAGCCATCCCCAAACCAACCATCAGTTCCCAAACTTATGGTCCCCAACAAAAGATCATAATAGACATGTCAGACTAACCATTGGTTCTCAGCATCCAACATTTAGTAAGAAAACCCATTAGTGTGGCCATCGGATGTCAAGAACTACTGGCTTGCCTATGCCTTCCAATTAGTGCAACCATTAGATCCTTTAAACTAATGCTCTGACTGAATCCATTAGTCTATTGACAAACTAGAAGAGGGGAAAAACCAATGGGTCATTTCTACATCCAACCAATTGATGGTTGTATTAGACAATGATCACTTAAGATGATTGAGTGAGTGCCCTAAGGTACATGCCCAAACTTGTGGTGCAAGTAAATTATGTTAGATGAAAGCTATAAATAGAACCCAAGAGGCACTAAGAAGGGGTCTCTACCCACAGAAGATGTGAAAGCTCTATAAGAACCAACTCGCCCTATCGACCAACCCCTTCACCATCGATTTGTGAAAGCTAGAGGATGAATTTCTGAAGGCCTTTCATACTACTTGTCATCTATATTATTTTCCCTCTTCACTAATGGAATGAGAATGAAGAGCATGTCCTTCCCATTGTGCCAACTTGAAATCAGAGGATCTTTCCATCAACCTTTGCCATCTGTGGTCCTTGTAGGTGTATCCCCTTAATAACTCAATATGCCCACTCTCTTTCATCACCTCCATTACATTTCATCATTCATCTCCATGTGTCATTATACGTGTAAATCTATGTCATTACACATGTAAATATATAATGCTACTCACCACCGTGAGCATCTAAACATATAGCTTGGGTTGGGAGTTTCCACTAAGGATCTCTAAACAAGTAAATGTTGATGTCCATTGAATATATACTCTTCGCAATTTTTATCACCATACTCTTGGTTTTAATGCTTCACTTGTATGATTAGCTATTGTATTGTTTTGCTTGATTGTTAGTACCTCAAAATAGTGGTATTAACCATATCTAAGTGTTATGGAGTTGCATGAATGCATGATAATGTTGGAATGCTTAATATAATGATTGTATGTCTTTAGTGTGATTGTTTGTTTGCCATCTTGAGAAAGACAACCTTATAATCTACATATATCCTAAGCTCGAGATAGGAGGGGATATACACTTGTGATAATTTCTTGTAAACCTAGTAAGGATATACAATGGGTGTGATCTATGCATGTTGGTGAGAGACATAGATGATAAACCCAACACAAGCTTCTCTTCTATACTTGGTATTTTGCTCTTTGATCTTCTTGTTCTTTTTTATAACTCTTGCTTGATTTCCTTATTTTATGGTCTTGTTTTTGGGAGTACCATCATTTCATAAGGAACACTAAAGTTTATCGCACTCTTATATTGGTGTCACTAAGCTAAAGCTATACTTTATTGATACATGCCACCATTGTTCATGTGGGCAAACTGTTATTTACTACATCAACCCATATGATAGTTGTAGGGGGTTGAGTGCGAGATGAAAATTTAAGGGTCTGAATATTCTAGATCTACTCCTTCGTAGATGTGTGATTTATTCCAGTTGAACTTTTGGTTATGTTGACAGGGACAAGGAAACCAATACTGTTATGAATCCAAGTCTATCTATCATGCACCCGTTCCTAAAGTCTAGCAATAGACTTGGGTTGCACCTTTTTAACCTCATAAGTCTAACAATCTTAAATACCTCATATCACACATCTAGTTTTAAACATAGCTATGTGACGTTTTTTAGGTAGCTAGAATTTTTAACCCACTACCAACTCAAACAATCATGCCTCCTTGTAAGGGAGTCAACCATAACTCAAGGGTTTAAGATCTCCATGAGGACCATGAGGAAGATTGTGATGAAGAGTATTACGAGGAAGAAGATCATGAAGAAGAGTGTAATGTGGAAGAGCATCATGATGAGGAAAGTGAGGAAGAACAAGAAGAAGAACACTGCAATGATGGACGACATGATAGAGTGAGGACAAATAGTAGAAATAAAATGATGTGGATGATGAAGATGATTAAGACCCTTCTGTTAGATAGTTACATCCTACAAGAGATAATGAGTATAGATGCAGTCATCATCCCTCATTTTAATACTCCAAACATTAAACTAAAACCAGCAGTCATTGCCATGAACCAAAACAAGACCATTGAGAAAAATTCTCAAGACAAGAACCCTTACCATCACCTGGATGCGTTTCCAAATATAAGTCATGCAATCAAGAAGAAAAGGGTTCCACAAGAGGTGATCTACTATAAAGGATTTAACTTATCTTTGAGGGACAAATCTATGTCTTGGTACATTTCCCTACCGAACAAGACCATAAATGGATGGGAAACCTATGGAAGATATTGTTGTCACGAAATTATATCCCATGGAGAAGACCCTCAGGAACCTGCACAAGATTATTAGATTAATACAGAAGCTTGGGTAGAACATGTACAAATCCCAAAATTGGTTAGTAGAATACCAGTGGGGCTTCCCTCACAAGAACTTTGACAATGGTTTCTTGGTCACAACATTTTACAATGGTCTTACTTCTATTGAATGAACCTCACTAAATGCATCAACATGAAGTGATTTGTTAGGTAAGAACCCAAGAAAGAGCATGATGATAATCTATAGTATGGCTTCCCTACAATTCCATCTAGTGTACAAAAGAAGAACAACCAAGAAGGCTATTTTTGAAGGACCAACTATCGAATTTAAGGCATTAGAGGCCATAACTGTCCAAATTGAAAAAATTGCTTTAGACATAATGCAATGGAACCAAAGGAAAGAAAGCAGTAGCAAAGATCATGAAGTGCATCACATGTGGAGAAGGAGGACATAAGGTAGATAATTGTATTTACACCCAACTAGAGGAGGAACACTAAGAAGATGATACTAAGAATGTTTCTTATGTCAACTTCAAGAGGCCAACACCCTGGTTTGTAGTACAGATTCAAGGTCGTGGCTGAAAATGCTCATCAACTAAATGAAAATCCTAAGAGACCACTTGGCTTTAGTAGAGGTAGTGAACAACCTTTGTTCACACATAACATGAATAACAAGGAGAACAAGAAATGTTACCAAGTACAAGGATAAAGACAAAGTAGAAACAACCAAGGAGGAAGCCAAGGTGAAGGACATGCTTCTGACAAACATGATTGTGACATCTCGTCATGCTAAATGAGATTACTAAAAACACAAAACACGAACAACTAATAATTAATCGAATAATCTAAAATGTGGAGTAATTAAAACCAATTCCAACAATGTAAATAAACTCTAAAACATTTATATAAAGGTCCAATATTCCATTCTCATATACTTCAACAAGTATTCACATATGGTTCCAAAGACCTCACTCACATCCTACATACAAAACATATTTTACATGTACATACCATATATTTACAAACACTGGAATACTACCAAAATCTCATGTCAATACGAGTGTATCATCTAAAAACCACATCCCATACCCAGACCTGAGAGTACATGAACGACACTAGGACTCTACTACTAACATTTACAATTTACCAACCTTCTAAATCTATTGTTCACCAAGATGGTTCTCTTCCACAATGTGACATCGACCTCATTGCCCGTGGCCACCTAAAAAATGTGGTAACCCATGGGTGAGACCCAGTCCCGGAGAGAGATATAACTCTCTCCAACATATATTGAATATAACATATTAATTAACAGTAAATACATTGAGCAGTTAGGGTATTAAATAAGCAATATGAACAGATTGAACAATGTAAGCACACTAAGCAGTTAAGCAAATAAGTAGTAGAATTAAGTAGAATTACTCAATTTTCATAAGTCTGCATCACGTAAGGACTATGTAGTGTAAAGACAAGACATGCTTAATCAACCAATGTGATATGTATTAAACCCTAGCAATTATACTACATGGTCAGTATTATATAATTTATTATTATTCTCTAGGGAGTTTGAGTCATACCACTCAAAGTCCAACTGACCACTATGAAGTGTTGTTCAATTTTGTATAAGATCTAGGAGTTTTGGTATCCTAAGATCTCTTCCCCTAAGTCAGTACAAATAAACTACAGTGACATACCAATCAAACTGCCAACAATGACATATAGTCAACTGACAGCAACTAGTCCGTACTTGGTACAAGTTACGACACTAGAAACCAAGGTATACAAAACCCTCTAATCTGAGGTACAACCTCAATTGTCCACAATCACATCAAATGTCTAAGGCATGACCATAGCCATCCTCCACAACCTGCATTTGTGGATGACAAGGATATATCCTCAACTTGCCACCCCCACATACTGAATAGTTTGCACACTGAGTTTCCCTTGGGAATACTGATTTCACCATTGAGAAAGTTCTTCTACTGAAGATGGCTCTATGGCACATGGCTCTAATGTAGAGCAAGAATAAAGCCTTAATGCATTCAATTGGTAGTAATTAATCAATATCTTATCACAAGTTCCAGGGTTTTAACCCTTATTGGAACATGAAGAGGATTTCACCTCAATAATGGCTTCAAACATGCCCAAAGGTTGTTAAGACCATCACATTATTCATAGTAAGGTTATCATCATCATTACATGCCTTAAACAAGGCTCAAAAGATCATTAGCACATATGTGTCCATAGATATTGTCATGGCAAGGCACTATGATAATAAAATAGTATTGCATTGTGGTTTCAATACAAGAAGAGTGTAATACATTGTCACATTAGTCATTCAAGAGGTCTGATTATAACCAATCAACATCATATAATTACATTAAGGTTAGGTATAACAAACTAGATAACATGGGAGTTGTGCATCCACTTATAATAGTGATTTATCAAATGTAACTATATGATGGCAAAGGTAAGACTACAAATTAATGGTATTGAACCAAACGATTATCATCACTAGGACCCACATATAATACCTTGGGATTCATTCTAATCCAATGGATGTTGAAGCATCCAATATCATTCATTGCATCAAGTTCATTGTTCAAGGTTATCAAATGAAGTATAGGTCTAACCTTCAGATCAATTGAACCAAGGAACCATTGGTTTAAGGTTTAGTCAAATCTACAATTACATTCTTAACTCATCATATATGGTGATGATCTGATGAACCATTAATTTTGATCATTAAGTCACCATTGGTTGTTAGATCAGCAATATATGCTTTTAATACCATCAAATATTAATCTAATGCCATCATTTATTGATAGCTTCACTAAAATACTTAGTGGATGATAATTAAAATGCTAATTGGGCAAAAACCTGACCAAAGGGGGTGAACATAGGTTTTCACCATAAAATTTGACACCCTTGATCACAAAAATTAGTTTCCAAGATAGCAACACCATTGTTTTTTGAATGGTATGACCATCAGTTATGTGATAGGGAAGGAAATAGCTTGAAAACCCTAATTTAAACCATCAATTGTTTTGTACTTAGAACCATAGGTTGTTGCTAGCAACCTGTCCCAGATCGTATTATACCTTAGAAAGGTCGTACACATGTATAAAAGTTCATATAGAACTGAAACAGAATAGGGAACAAGAAGGATAGATTTAAAAGATCTAGATTCAGATCTGAACTTGGCCAAATAGGCACTTCTCTCCACAAAGAAGAAAAACCCTAGAAAAAGAAATAAGAAGGATAGATTTTTGAGTTCTAGAGCCACTTTCACCGTGGAACAGCAAGGTTCCAACCTGGACAAATATAGGAGGAAGAAGATAAAAGAAATAAACTGAGAAAATAAGGTAATACATACACTTTTAGGTCAAGATCACTAGGAAGGAGCTTTAGGAACCCCTAAAGGAAGTCAATTGCAACCCTATATTCTTTTTCCAAGAAGATCCCCACTTTTTCTTCCTTGGATAAGAAATTCATAGCAGCATAGAGGGAGAACGAGGTTCATAAAAGGAGGGAAGTGTTGGAGAGAAAATGGCTCGTTTGGATGCTTAGGTATAAGTATATGAAACTTTAAGATAAAGAAAAAGAAAAAAGTTGAAGTTCTAGTATCTTTCCAAGTGTCGATGGACTTAAACTATTAACAATACACAAGAACACACACAAGAAGCTCTCCCACCATCCATATATACCTTCTTATCTCTCCTTTGTCGAATTTCCAGCCCAATCATATAATTCATTAGTTGGTAGCAACTAAAGGTAGCTCATCCATGAAGGGGTAAACCATAAAATACCCTTGAGGAAAACACCTTCAAAGCATGCATCAATTATAAGTCCCATGGCTCAAAATATTCAATAATGATAAGATAATATCTAAGGAACTTAATGTATGTGACACTTTGCGAAAAAACAGCCTCAATTGGGTAAATTGTAGAAAAGTCCAAAATGTACATAAAATTGCATAACTTGCTCAAACAAGTGTCCAAATTGAACCAAATTTGAAACTGAAGCTTGTCTTATGATTTAAAAGCATATCAAAGTTTTATATTAGGGTTATAAGAATTTAATTATGGTAATTCAGATTATTAAACTCATTAAACAAGTTTAGGGGCCTTATAACTATAAACCCCTAACAAGGATTTTTCCTCGAAATCCTAGCAAAAAGAGATGGGTGTTTTCTACAAATCTCATTCTATAGTTCCCATGTGGCTTCCTCTATGCCATGATGATGCCACAATACTTTCACTAGTATTATATCTTTTCTCTTCAGCTTTTTCACCCTTCTATCCAGGATCAACATAGGAGATATCCTCATCTAACTCAACCTCTATTGGTTGGATTGTTTGCTCAATATATGGATGGCATTTCCTCAACCTAGCGATGTGAAAGAAATTATGCAATCTATGTAGCTCTGGTGGTAGCTCCAACTTGTATTCTACTTTTCCAACACGAGCTAGGATAGGGTATGCTCCCATAAATCTAGGAGCCAACTTACCCTTCTTTACAAACCTTAGCACACATTTAATTTCAAGGAGAAACCATAAGATGTACTCTATCTCCCACTTGGAACTGAAGTGGTCAACATCAGTTATCTGCAAAAGATTTCTTCCTGTCCTGGGCTACCTTCAACTGTTGTTGTATCACTTTAATCTTTTATATAGTCTGTTGTACTAGCTCAGGACCCAAAAGTTGATATTCACCTATCTCGTATCAGAAAAGAGGAGATCGACATTGTATCCCATACAAAGCCTCTTAAGGAGCCATATCTATGCTTCTTTGATAGATTGGCCATCAATATGCAGATGAAAAGTTGTGTTGAATCTCAACTGTGTTCCCATTACTGATTGTAGATGCTCCCAAAAATGACTTGTAAATTGTGGACATTTGTTAGAAACTATAGTCACTAGAATGCCATGAAGACGAACTATCCGATCAACATATATTTGTGCCAATTTCTTTGTTGTAAACATCGTCTTGACTGGATGAAAATATGATGACTTAACCAATCTGTCTACTATCACCCATATGGAATAATGACCCTTGGTTGTCCTAGGAAGACCAACCACAAAGTCCATAGTAATATGATACCATTTACACTATGGTATTGGCAAGGATTGTAATGTCCCTGTAGGATTCTAGTGCTCAACCCTCACTTACTGACAAACTCGACATTGGGAAACGAACTTTGCCACATCACGCTTTAGACCTGGACATCGATACATGTCTTTCAAGTTTTGGTACATCTTGTTACTTCCAGGATGAATTGCATACATGGAGGAGTGAGTCTCCTCAATTATCATCTTCCTCAATCCATCAACATCAGGAACTACAATCCAATTTTCGTAACAAATTGTACCATCATTTTCCTCATGAAAGCCATGATACTTTTCACTGCCAATTCCTAATTGGATATTCTATATCACAATATCATTTTGTTGTGCACCATGAATATGCTATCTCAAGGTAGGTTTAACTTGTAAATGTTCCAACAATGCTGCCAATAAGGAAACTTCTACTTGTACATTCATCTGGAGAAGAGACACTATCATATCTCTCTTATGGCACAACAAGGAATTTAATTGTGCATTATCTATCATTGATAATGAAGATGACTTTCTACTCAATGCATCAACTACCACATTTACTTTCCCTAGATGGTAGTCTATTATGCAATCATAATCTTTAATCAGCTCCATCCATCCCCTCTGCCTCATATTCAACTCCTATTTTGAGAAGATAAATTGTAGATTCTTGTGGTCAGATAAGATTTGACACTTTTCTCTATAAAGATAGTGTCTCCAGATCTTTAAGACATGAACCACCACTACAAACTCCAGATCATGTGTGGGGTAATTCTCCTCATGTTTCATGACCTGTCGTTAAGCAAAAGAAATTACATTTTTATCTTGCATTAGCATGCATCCCAACTCATTCTTTGAAGCATCACAAAAGACAATATAGCCTTTTCCTTGCTCTAGCAGTACTAACACCAGTGCACTAGTCAACTTTTCTTTCAACAGCTAGAAAGAACGTTGACACTTATCATTCCAAGATAAAGGAACATCCTTCGAAGCAAAAGGAACATACTTCCTGGTTAACCTAGTTAGGGGTAACGCTATAGAACTGAAGTCTTTGATGAACCTCTTATAGTAACCTTCTAGACCTAGGAAACTACGGATCTCTGTCGGTGTCTTTAGTTGTTCCCATTCAAGTATAGATTACACTTTCTTGGGATCAACACAAATGCCTTTTGCAGATATAACATGGCCCAGAAAAGACACTTCAGATAACCAAAATTCACACTTGTTGAACTTAGTTGATATTGCCTCAACAAAGTCAATGCCTGGAGAAGGTGTTGCTCATGCTGCTGACTATCCATGGAGTATATCAGTATATCATCTATGAAAATGACCACACACTGATCAAGATAAGGTCTAAACACCCTATTTGTCATATCCATAAAAGTTGTAGATGAATTGGGTTAGCCCAAATGGAATAACCACAAACTCATAATGACCATACCTAGTCCTAAAAGCTAACTAGGGTATGTCATCAGCCTTAATTCTCAACTAATGGTAGCCTGAGCTCAGGTCTATCTTTGAAAATATAGTGGCACCTCTCAACTGATCAAAAAGATCATCAATCATCAATCACCTCTCAACTGATCAAACAACTCAGGAGCACCCCAAGGGGAAGTGCTCGACTTGATAAAACTCTTCTTTAATAGTTCTTGTAAATGTTTCTTTAACTCCTGCATATTTGTTGGTGCCATTATGTATGTTTATTGTGCTATGGGTTGTGTTCTAGGAAGAAGATTGATCTCAAACTCAATCTCTCTAGGTGGAAGAATGCTAGAAACTTCCTCAGGAAAGACATCCTCAAATTCTTGCACCACTATCACCCCCTAGATACTAGGGCCTCTCACCTTGGTATCCACAACAAGAGCTAAGAAAGCCTAACAACCTTGTCTCATCAACCTCTCAAGTATCATAGCTGACATCAAACATGTAGGAAAAATCTTCCTATCACCCTGGAAAATCCACTGTTCATCTCCATCATGGAATGTCCACCTTAGTACTACAGTCCAAGACTACATTGTATTTTTCCAAGGTATCCATTCCTAGGATCATAAAAACCATGCATGTCAAGTGGCAAGAGCTCCACTTGAATGTTGTGTTCAGAAAAAGAAAGAACGCAAAAAGGGCAAACTTCCCACAACTCGATGGAATTAACCAAAGGAGTCTTTATCCGCAAGCTATCAAATCTAAGACTAACATGTAGATAACAACTACATATCACCTCTTTGGTGATAAAAGAGTGTGTTGTTGTTATGACCCACTATAATGATAATTAGTAAGTTCAATGATCACAACATCATTAAGATGATTATGTTAAGTAAGCACAATGCTTAGTGCATCATCAAGTTGAATAAGTTGAGTTAAGTACTCACTAATGCAATTAGTGCTTTTATTGAGTGTTATAGTCTAATAAGCATAGTTTGTGCCTTTAGAACGTATAGGACCTTGTGCTTACAATGTTACAAAAGAAATCATTCGATTTGGACCTTCGAGTCAATGGTTATGATGTTTTTATGTTTCCAGTTTTTGGCCTTTTATTTCCCTTTCACCTTTCTTCCATATCTCTTCAATCGACCATTTTCTAAAATGACAGAAGTGGCACCCAACTGCAGCGCCCAACCAGCAGCATAGGGGGACAAATCGGCAGCTGTTTCTTATGCTTCCACCTATGATAGTTGCGCCCACTCTTCCTCTACCCTTCCTCCTTCCTCCTTTCACCTTTCCCTCACCCACCTGTAGCCCGATCAGCAGAGCAGCTAGGGCAGTGCCCAGCAGAAGTGCCCGACCTGCAGAGCTCCATTAGCAGCCAAGCAGTAGCAACGTCGACGGCCGTTTCGGGCTTGATAGGGGCCCCTCTAGTGGTGCCCCTTCTTCCTCTAACCTTCCCCCTTCCTTTCTTGTCCAGATGCACCACCTGCACCCAAGTAGCAAGGGGCGGTGCCCCCATCCAGTTCAAGCAGCAGTAGCTACTACAATAATGGCAAGGAGCCATTTGGGTGCCCAACAACCCCAAGTAACACTGGCTTGAGTCTGGTTTTAAGCTCCAAGCATGCGTCTGCAGCCACACACACCAACCCCCAACCAGCAAGGGTGATGCCCTACCTTGCAGCTGCCACAACTGCACAAAGCAAAAAATAGGGTCTGTTTGAGCATGAGGAGCAGCATGTAATTGATGCCCTTGTCTTCGTCCTTGAGGTCCATGCCCAAATTTGCAACCACGAGAAGCACCTAGCTGCATTTGTAGCTTGTTTCCTCCACATGTGCATGATAAAGTTATTGTTTGTTTGCAACAGGTTGAAATCCAAAGCAACCGAGGTTGAAGATGACCCCGTGAATGCCCGAAAGCGGACTCTGGACATGTTTCTAGATTAATTCAGACATCCTGAACTGCTGTGAGTAGAATCTCACTCCCATTCACATGATTTAACTTGAATAATCAGATGTTTCGGTTAAAAGCAGTGTTATTTGCATATGTCAGTGTTTACAAGGGTGCCAGGCAGTTCCAACACCGGTCGACTCTTAATTTTCACATTTTAATTATTAACGCTTGCTCGACACCAATTAGTTGACTGATATGTGCGATATGATTGAGAAAATTTTTATGATTGATCGAAACCTAATTTACTCGATGAAATGTCAAAAATAGTAGTGCACAACCAGAAATTGGAATGTCAGGGTATAAACCCAGACTGTATGATTTTAATAAATTAAATGTTGCACCATTACAAAGAAATGATGATGATATGAAAAATATTCAAAGAAAACCTAGATGAACGCTCTAGGTCAAATTTAATGTGAATGATTTAATATTTATTCAAATTGTCATGCTTCTCAAAGATATTATTAGGAATTCATGATTATTAATATTAATTCATGCCATGAGAATGATTTAACTCTTATTTGAGTGATGATATGCTCAACTCAAGAAATCATTTGAAATTTCAATTAATATTAATAATTCGTGACATGATGAGTAATTATAAACTTAATTAAGTTATGTGATGCATAGTTCAAGATTTGGGTTACTGTGTATGTTTATATGTTGAATCTTGCCATGACAAGTAAATTAATATTTAATTGAGTTATGTGATGCACAACCCATAATTTAGGTTTATGTGCACAATTATCGAGGAATTTTAGATAATTTACAAGTGCTACCAACAATTTCATATATATTGAGTAAACAACTCTTATTAGCATGTTACAACGATCCTTTGTATGATTTCATCGTATATGTGCCAAGTTGATATGATTTCTATTTATTTAAGAATTTTAGTCTTCCTGCATGCATAATAATGTTGATTTCTCAGTAAATTTCATGGGAATATGAATTTGGTTTATTCAAGAACTTGAAATCTACCTGCATGCTTTATATGTTGAATCTCTTGGTATCTACAGTACTTGAGTACATAGCTTCTCCAGTTTAGAATGATCATCATGTTACGTTATAAGCTTTGATTAAATTGAAGAGATATCATAGAGATACCAAAGTCAAGTATGAATGATAAATGGATACCATATAGTAAGAGTTTTCCACATTTAATAAAATAATAGACTTGAGGGCCCTGACACCGTAGAACCCCTATGTGAAGTTTTTGCCTTCGGGGTGAAATGACCTAACCCTAGAAGTGTCTAGTATACGGGGGTCAGATCGTACTAATAGGTGGTACGGGGGACGAAGCCCTAGTGGAAGTCTCCTTAAATTACAGAATGTAATGTACAACTTCAACCAGAGACAGGATCTTGGTGGCACTAGAGTACATAAAAGCCATGTAGTGTCCAACATCAACCAGAGACAGGATCCTGGTGGCACTAGAGTACATAAAAGCCATGTAGTGTCCAACATCAACCAGGGATAGGATCCTAGTGGCACTAGAGTAATAGGTGGCTTGACTCTCCACTTGTGTGCTTAGGTTAGAGGAGGAGTCTAGTTTATGCCACCATAGGAGTGCTGAGGCTAGAGATCCAATTTTCCTATAGAAGACCAGGATAGTAGTCAGACTCAACTATCTTAGGGTGTCGGCTATGTCTTGTACGGTGCGGTCATAGTTCGCTATGATTCTTCATATGTAGAGTACACTGCATATGATCAGGGCATAAGATAAAATATGTTCATATAGGTTCACAGAGTTTCTTATGAATTAAAGAATTCAGAAAGATTTGAGTTTAGATTTGTATCAGTTGTTCATTAAATGGAAATGTTGATATCCGCTATTATTGATTGTTTCTATAGCATTGCAGTAGATGTTACTTGATAAAATGTTGATATTTCCTATTATTTAAATCTTGTTGTTCTAACTTTGTTCAGTATAGTATTTCTTGTAGTTTAATTTCCAAATAATAAACATGATATGAGTTATCTGTGATGGTTGGGAGAAATTCTATTCATTGAGCTAGTAGTTCACCAACCTACTGAAACATTTTTCAGGTTAGTGTCAACATGAGGAAGCTAAAGGATCGTATCACCCATACGCTTAGAAGGTAGTGTTTAGTTAGGTTTAGAGGTCTCTTGGTCCTTTCCCCTCGGTCCTTGGGTGTGTGGTGAGATAGAGAGGATGTTATGTAATATGTAGCTAAAATTTATAGTTATCTGTTGTGCTTCATATTTCAAATAGAATAGTGGAATATGGCATGTAAGTTTGGTTTTTCTCCTAATAGGGTTAATGGTAAGTTACTTCTACAGTTTGATTACAATATGAAGTTATTCAAGCTATTTGGTTAATTCTAAGCGATTAAGAAAAGAAAAAGTTACAGGAGGTTTTGTGTTAAGTGTAATCCTCATTGTCACACTAATCAGAGCATAGGATTAGGACCGATAGGATTAGGACTTAGGTGTCTTCCTTACAGGTCAGGGGAAGACAAGAGACCGATAGGATTAGGACTTAGGTGTCATCCTTACAGTTGTAATTTTCAAACATGAAGTGTTCTATTATACTATTGTAGATGGCAGGAAGAGGACATGGTCACGAGAACCAAGTAGAGAGCTTAGGCTGATTCATCAGGGACCATTAGGATAGAAAGGTAGAGTTATAAGTGAGGTAGATAGGAAGTGATGTGTCTTTATCTCTGGGAGGTATGAGTATTTAGATACCCTGCCCAGGTATCTGAGTACTTAGATTGACCAGAATCAAGCTACTCTGTCTATTCTTCCATGAATACCCTGGCCAGGTATGCAGAGGAAGAATGGGCTAGAGAGAAACCCTAAAAATCTTAGGGTTAAGAAACCGGAAATTAATGTAGGAGTAAGAGATTAAACATAGGATGTGATACAACTCTTTCTTTATATTTCTTATTTGATTGGAGATCACTAGAAATGTTCTTATATGTATGAATTTAGATTTTCAGTTTGTAGAATAAATATGATTCTTTTATATTGTTGTGTGTCATGAAGTGATTTATTTATTATTTATATTCTTTGTATCAAGTAGACTCTGGATAATTTAGACCCACATTATAGTGAGAATATACATACACTAAGATGTTGAGATATAAGGGAAAGATTAGAACAGCTAAGAATTAGTTGGAACTGATATCAGAGACCCAACATTGGGGCCTCATATGAGCAATCCTAAATTGGAAATAAAGGAACATGGTATAAGGTTCAATTTAAATTTAATGAGTAGTATTATATGAACTCTAAATATGAGAATATGGAAAATATATGAGAAAAGTATGTAAGGGCTAAGATAGTAAGAATCAACCATGGAATGGATCATGTACTAGAGTAAAATACTTTTATGTACTTCAAAGAAAAGGGAAAATAGAATAAAAGAGTTAAGTATACAATAAGTACATAGAGATAAAGAGCCTTCGGAAGAGCAACATGGTATACATGAACATACACATGAATAAGAAACGTGATAGAAAGAGTAGGATATGGTAAGAGGATTATCAAAATATAGGGAAGGGTTTGAAGCTGGAGGGGATAACATAGATTATAAAAGAAAGAGATTCTGACATTCAAGCAAATCCTAAGTAGCCAAGTATCCTTGTTGATTACTAATTAAACCTACATATGAGAAATGTAGTAAAGGAATGTTTGAAGATAAGAATTCAAAGTCTCAGAATCATCTTCTCTTTCATATCTTCCTTAATGATAGCAATGTGGGATGAAGTGATAAGAAAATGAATCATATATGATGCATAACTACCATGGTAGAGACATCAAATTGAATGAAATAATAGCACATAGTATGATGATGAAACCCTAGCAATGTAAATTGAGAATGTAATTTATCTGAATGTCCAAGAAAGAGAAAGGAAATTCCAGTGATAAGATAAGGAAGACTTTAGTAAAACTTATGAAATCCAAAGCTTAAATTTCAAACTAAGGGAGAAAAGTCACATCACAATAACGATATGTTACTGATAAGGACCAAACCGTAGAATGTTTAGAGTTGAAGTAGTTCAAGGGATGTCACTAGAGATTTGACCTTGAATACTAGCATCTCTATAAAACAAGATCATGAGATTTTCACTATGAAAGGTAAGCTAGCACTAATAAAATCCAGAATTTAAAGGTAGCTAATCTGAAAGGTAGATAAACAATATGAAAATGACTCGGAGACAAGAGTAAGATATAAATTTTAAATGTAACAAGTGTGTTTTGAACAAAAGGAGAAATATAATATAAGTGAAGTGTGTTATGAAATGATTTTTTGCAATAGTAATAAGAATGAACAAAAGGAGAAATATAATCTATTCTTACCTTGTGTGTTTCAATTATAGGGATGTTTATTCTATATGATCAAAATGAGAAGGAGAAGAAACAAGAAGTAAGTAGCATAGAATGAGGAGTATTATCCGACACATGATTTGTATTTAGCTGCTATGGTTCATGCTCTTAAGACATGACATCACTATATTTATGGTGAGACGTGTCAGGTGTTTACGAATCATAAGAGCTTGAAATATATCTTTACCCAGAAGGATCTGAATCTTATAAAACAAAGATGGTTAGAATTGATCAAGGATTATGATGTGATGATTGACTATCACCCTCGAAAGGCGAATGTGGTGGTTGATGCCCTCAGTTGGAAGTCAACTTAAATAGCTGATGCATTCTCTATGGCATGTTTCAAGAGAGACCTGCTAGTAGAAATGTGGAAATTGAACTTAGACTTAGGGGTGACAGAACAGAGTGGTTTGATTGCACAGATGCAAGTCAAGCCTACTTTTTATGATCAGATCAAAGAACTACAACAGAGTGAAAGTGAGTTACAACAGATCACGCATGACATGAGAGAGGGAATGAGAACAGAGTTCAGGTTTTCAGATGATGGTTTGTTGTATCTATATGATAGGTTGTATGTACCTCGAGATAGTGACTTGATAGAGTAGATTCTTGAGGAAGAACATGCATCTATGTATGCTATTCATTCAGGCAACACTAAGATGTATAGGAATCTCAAGGAGTTGTATTGGTTTCCTGGTATGAAGAGGTATGTAGCTCAATATGTGGCTAGGTGTAGTGTGTGTCAGCAAGTTAAGGTTGAGAACCAGAAACATGTAGGTACTTTGCAATCTCTTCCTATACCTGAGTGGAAGTGGGAACATATCTGTGATGGAGTGGACTTTTGGAATCCTAAATGTCCAATGACATAAGTAAAGTCATACAGGTTGAGTTTTTTGAGAATCCCAAGTGTTTTAGTAAAGTTGGGATGTTGATTGAGATTTATATAATGATTAAGATCCATAAGTTTATGCCTATTTGAGGAATTTAATTGATTGGTCTAACAATTGAGTTTTGACACTAAATTTGTGTACAAGATAGCTTGAGTTGTGAGGAAGCTATGGTTAAAATTTGGTGGCAATCGAAGTATCCTAGGGGAAGTTATTTAGGTTGAAATAGACTAAATGTTTATATTTTTCATGCACTTGGGAACATGGTCGCATATTAGAAACAAAAGCTTTGTTTTGCTTGGATCTGTCACGCTCCCTTCGATCTAGACCGGGATGTGTGGATCTTCTACTATTGTGGATCCTAGGCCTAGTGGCAACACACTCAGTGAGATGAGGTGCCACAAATAGGCTTGTATGGAGGGTTAGTATTTGACGCTTAGATGGGAACGATCACATGACACACAACTGACCCTTCCTTGGAACTGCTTGGAGATCACGGAGCAGAGAACTAGATGACTTTTATGCATCCACGATCAACGAACGTGGGATGGAAGGAGGGAGAGATGGGATAGTTGCATTCTATGTAGAAGAGATAGCTAAGACCCTGACCCCTCCCTAATTTAATATGAAGTTGAGTGCCATGAGAGCTCCATATCAACTACCTCTCCACCGCAAGTTTTTTTCATTTCAAGAAAAGAGGTTCTAGAGGAAGAAGGACCACAACAAGGATAGTGGAAGCTATCCTTTCCTAGAGTCTCGTCGGCATAGGAGACTGGCTGAGTTTTGAGGCCAGTCAACTATGAAGCCTGTGCTACCTGGACTCCTCAAACTTCACCGGAGGTTATGGTGAGACTAATGGATGGCAGATAGGCCACTTTGCTACATGACCACACACTTGAGGAGGTTACCACAGTGGCGGCTGCGAACAATGAGTCCATCATCATGGATAACTTGTCGATGATCTCCAGGCGATGGAAACCTAGCGGAGAAGGAGTTGCAGCACTAAACCCTCAACCAGAGAAGCCGCACCAAACAGAGGTAGTAAACCAGTGTCGGCAAGCCTAAATGCGAGGCTGAGAGGGTGGAGCAGCACTTTGATGGGGTTGCTAGCTCGCCGGAGAAGAGGCTTGTGGCGGCACATGTTGGGGCTGAGGTTGTCTGGTGGCGGCACTCATTTTGGTAGGCGGTGGTGCTCACGCACACGGTTACGTGCCTCACGCAAGAAACATACCACACACGCAGCTATGCGGCGGTGCCCCAGCGAACAAGAGATGGAGGACAGGCTCACATAGTGTTAATCGCGAGAAGACTAGACCGAAAGAACTAGAGGAACCCCTACCAAATGAATGACATCCAAGACTAAACCCAAACAGGGTCCAAGCCAAGAAAGTCGGCCGATTCACCTTGGCCAGAGAGGAGTGAGTCACACCCATAGAGGCCACGTGGCAGGCTCCCATTGGCTGATTAAGGTAAAATCTTTAGAAATAGCCAGATCTTTGATAAATCATAGAAATTAGCTAGACTATCAGAAAAATACATATAAGATACTAAAATTCTCGAAAAAATGTGTAGAACAATATGAAATCATAATAACAGGATTTTGATGCACGAATATCAGTGATATGTTGTTAGTTGTGAAATGCTTAATTGATAGATTAGAAAATATCAAACAACGACCTAAATTATGAGAAAATACCAGTAAATCATATTTCATGTTTATAATGCATATGATGTCATATATGGTCATGTTGATGCACGAAAGCATATAATTTGATTCATATGGCTATCTACGGCTAGTAACCCTAAGTTAAATGCAATAAATACATACATTCTCAATAAATGATAGAAATTACAAATTAAGCTATATCAGTATATGGAACCTCAGTTTTAATTATGAGATCATAATGATGAACAGAATCCATGTTATGTGAAGTTGAATCTTAATACATGTTATAAAACCCTAATCTAGGTTAATGATGTAACCTAGGCTTAATATGTGCACAAAAAGGATATGGAACCTAATGTTCAGATGATGAACTTTGATAATGAGATGTATTCTGGAAAATGACATTAGTGAGATAATCATAAGATAAGAATAAAGTAATGATACACATATTCTAATTAACTAAGTAAACCCTAAAACGGACCTAACTAGGGTTAAGATGAGAACTTGATGGTGATATGTGATCTTGTCTTGATCAGGGATGACCAAAGATATACATGACATGAGGAATATGTGATTAGAATGATCTGTCTTTTTGGAAGGTACACCATTAACTCTTACTTGGCCTATTATACAATATGCTTGTGTTATATGTGTAGTAAAATACTTGGCATATGATATTGGATGAAATGATTATTCTGCATGGTATGTTGCTTGATTTTTCATACTTATGGTTATGGACACATGAAACATAAGATATATGATCCATTATATGATAGCACTAAATCTCTCTAGTAGAAGAGTGCATTGATGAAAGTACTAAATCTCTTTGGCAGAATAGTACATGTGAGCACTAAATCTCTTTGGTAGAATAGTGCATGTGGTTGATCAATTTTACATATAATGGAAAGTCGTGGTAAAATATGTGTTCTGTTTTGTTAATGAACATCTTTGTGCAAGTATATGATTTTCTTATATTTCTTATGTTATTGCCAAGTATTAGTTTTATCGTATTGCTAAGAAATGATGAGAGGTATATAAAAGACACGTAGGCGTACTCAGTACAATATTCTTGAATATTTTGCTGATCTATACCACATGTAATCTTTTGTTTAGGTTGTGGTTATGCTCTTGAAGGACCATGATAGTTGAGAGTTGTGTGGCGAGCTAATGTATAGGTGGACCTGTTGTCTTAAGATCATGTTGTTTAGTTGTAGTACATGTATATTTATAGTTTGATATTCAATATGTAATATCAAATGTTGTAACAAATCATGTTGTAATTATATGTTGAATGGTGAACATGTGTGTATGGTTTTATTATTGTTCATGTACATGTGCTATTGATTTTTTTCCTTCTGTCCCCCTTGATTTTCTTCTTCTTAGTCTAGTGTGTGGTGCTCAAATTGGGATTCTCGCTGAGGTGAGGGTTTCAATTTGGACGTAACACATCAAATTAAGATTTAGACAATCTGGGGACGTCACAGGTGGTATCAGAGCATGAACAATAGCAAAGCTTGACATTTTCTCATTATACAACTCAAACTAAAGAAAACCTTGAACCTTAATAGTCCTTAGGGTTAGATTAGTCGTCTTTTAGAGACTAGATCTGACCTAGCCTCTAGGTTAGCACCTAGATGTATGAGAACTAGGTCTAGACCGGTTCTTGTTGTATAGCAAGTCCTTAGATGTCGTTGTTTCCTTATAGAGCAGCGGTATGGGACGTTGCATTATTTGGAAATGACGTACATCATGGGAAGAGAAACCTTTGACATATGATGCATCTATGTTTTGGGTAGCTACACCAGTCTACACCATGTTCTCACCCCTTTCACTAGTTTTCATGACACTTCACTCTCTACTATGTGTGGGACACTTGTTTTCAGGATTTGGTTTTTGATTCCAAACTAATCGAACCTCGATAGTTTTCTCTGACGCTTATTTTATCAAAGAAAAACTATATAATATTTTATTATGTATATGTATTACAAAAATGTGTCCCCACACATGTACGAGTAGGAGGTGATCATGTAACCTTAGTGAAAGTGAATGACATCAGTCTAGAAGAGATAGTAGTTCTAGATTAGATGTCTAGAGCCTTGTTTGGAATATATGATAGATGGAATAGATGAAATAAGTTTTGATGATAAGATGTAGGTCTTATATAGATGATATAAGATAATATATGATGATATGTGTTTGTCTTTGAGGACTTAAGTTCAGTTTTGAGGATTTGAGATAAGTTTTGATGATGCAAGTATGCATTCTTTTATGAGATAAGATATGATAAGTTAAGACAAGGTTGTGAGTCAGCATAAGCCTCAAGCTCTTTTACGAAGGAGGACCTCTACTGTTAGGACCAGTTTCAGGGTTAACTCTAGAGAGAGTGAGACCCAATGGGAGAAGGTTAGAGAACCTAAACTCAAAGATATGAGAATTCTGAGATATGTGATATGATATGTCCTAAACTAGACTACTCCCGAGTGAATGAGTTGTGTTGCTTAATGCATGATTCCTATAGTGTTGTTGAACCCTAGATGTCCTTGGGAGTACCAAACCCTAGATATAGAGAGAGGCTAGTTATATACGTGCATATGTGAACACAAATGTGAGTGCCTTCCTTCTGGGTGAGGGAGAGAGCCCAAGACCCTGGAGGAGGTAGCTATGTTAGTTTTTGTACAACCTCATGGTCGGGTTGGTGGTTCCCATATAGGAATCTAGTGGTGTGTGTATATAAGAGAAAGAGAGTTGAGAAATAGTTTTCATGGGTATAGAGCTGATAAGAGTATGTCATAGCATGTTTTGGTTTGTGCTTATGTGGCTAGAACTTGTAAAGCTATCCGCTAGTACCAATGAGATGGGCCAGGAGAACCTCAATTGGACTAGATGAAGTTTTGATATATGTTTGGGGAGCCACATGTATAAGTTGGTCTAGTACAACCATGTTATAACAAAGATAAAAAGGTGTAATATGATCTCAATGACATGATATATAGACATGATATGATGGAATCCTAGAGATGGTTTGATAGATCTCTATGCATAAATGGTTAACCATATACATGAATAATGATGATAATGTGATATTACGTGTTAATCTTTTATGAAATCACTAGTAATTGTTGCAATTTATTACGAGAAATGAAATAAGATCAAAAGAACAAAACATGTTACATGAGGTGTTAATCGTAGTGCTAAATGAATATGAAATATGTAGTTTGACAATTAGCATGACATAATGATTATGACATTTTGATAGGATCTGCAAGAAAAAATGTATTGACAAAGATTAACTCCTTCATAAAATGTATAAGTCAATGTTGAAACCTAAATGCTAGGTTGAAAAGTTATATGAGAATCCTAATGCAAAAGATAGGATAACATAACCGGAGTTTTAAAACCCTTGTCCAACATTATATGTTAAGTGCTTCACCCTAGATGCTTTAGAAATCCTCCTAGGAGTGGTTTGTATATGTTCCTAAGATCTTGTTTGTGGACGTGTTGCACGAAGATTGATTTCCTACATGTAGATCGAGAACTTTTTTGCTTTTCCTTGGAATCATAGATTGACTTAATTTTGAGGACAAAATTTTCTTTTAAGATGTATATGTTGTGACAAAGTGGTTCCGGATTAATTCTGAGGACGGAATATGTTTTAAGGTGTGTAGGATGTGATGGAGTGGACTTTTGGAATCCTAAATGTCCAATGACATAAGTGAAGTCATACATGTTGAGTTGTTTTGAGAATCCCAAGTGTTTTAGTAAAGTTTGGATGTTGATTGAGATTTATATAATGATTAAGATCCATAAGTTTATGCCTATTTGAGGAATTTAATTGATTTGTCTAACAATTGAGTTTTGAAACTAAATTCATGTACAAGATAGCTTGAGTTGTGAGGAAGCTATGGTTAAAATTTGGTGTCAATCGAAGTATCCTAGAGGAAGTTATTTAGGTTGAAATAGACTAAATGTTTATATTTTTCATGCACTTGGGATCATGGTCGCATATTAGAAACAGAGGCTTTGTTTTTCTTGGATATGTCACACACCCCTCGATCTATGACTGGGATGCGTGGCTCTTTTTCTACCGTGGATCCTAGGCCTAGTGGCAGCACACTTAGTGAGCTGAGGTGCCACAGATAGGCTTGTATGGAGGGTTAGTATTTGACCCTTAGATGGTAACAATCACATGACACACAACTGACCCTTCCTTGGAACCTCTTGGAGATCACAAAGTAGAGAACTGGATGACTTTTATGCATCCACGATCAACGATCGTGGGATGGAAGGAGGGAGAGATGGGATAGTTGCATTCCATGTAGAAGAGATAATCTGTGACCCTGACCCCTTCCTAATGTAATATGAAGTTGAGTGCCATGAGTGCTTCGTATCCACTGCCTCTCCACCACAAGTTCTATGCGTTTCGAGAAAAGAGGTTCTGGAGGAAGAAGGACCATGACTATCCTTTTCTAGAGTCTCGTCATCATAGGAGATTGGTTGAGTTTTGAGGCTAGTCAACTATGAAGACCGTGCTACCTGGACTCCTTAAAGTTCACCGGAGGTTATGGAGAGACCGATGGATGACAGATAGGCCACTTTTCTGCATGACCATGCACTTGAGGAGGTTACCACGACAGCGGCTGTGAATAGTGAGTCCATCATCATGGATAACTTGTCGATGATCTCCAAGCAATGGAAACCTAGCAGAGAACAAACTGTAGCACTAAACCCTCAATCAAAGAAGCTGCACCACACAGAGGTAGTAAACTGGGATCGACAAGCCTAGATGCGAGGCTGAGAGGGTGGAGCAGCACCTTGATGGGGTTGCTTGCTCATTGGAGAAGAGGCTTGCGGTGGCACATGCTGGGGCTGAGGCTGTGTAGTGGTGGTGCTTGTTTCAGCAGGCGGCGGTGCTCACGCACGTGATTACGGGCCTCACTCAAGAAACAGACCATGCATGCAGCTATGCGGCGGCGCCCTAGCAAACAGGAGATGGAGGACGGGCTTGCATTGTGTTGATCGCGAGCAGGCTAGACTGAAAGAACCATAGGAATCCCTGCCAAATGAATGACATCCAAGACAAAACCCAAACCTAGTCCAAGCCAATAATGCCAGCCGATTCATCTTGTGCAGAGGAGGAGTAAGTCACGCCCACAGAGGCCACGTGGCGGGCTCCCATTGGCCGATTAAGGTAAAATCTTCAGAAATAGGCAGATCTTTGATAATTCATAGAAATTAGCTAGAGTATCAGAAAAATACATATAAGATACTGAAATACTCAGAAAAATGTGTGAAACAATATGAAATAATAATAACAGGATTTTGATGCACGAATATCAGTGATATCGTGTTAGTTGTGAAATGCTTAAGTGATAGATTAGAAAATATCAAACAGCGACCTAAATTATGAGAAAATACCAGTAAATCATATTTCATGTTTATAATTCATATGATGTTAGATATGGTCATGTTGATGCACGAAAGCATATAATTTGATTAATATGGCTATCTAGGCCTAGTAACCCTAAGTTAAATGCAATAAATACATACATGCTCAATAAATGATAGAAATTACAAAGTAAGCACATACCAGTATATGGAACCACAGTTTTAATTATGAGATCATAATTATGAACGTAATCCATGTTATGTGAAGTTGAATCTTAATACATGTTATAAAACCCTAATCTAGGTTAATGATGTAACCTTGGGTTAATATGTGCACAAAAAGGATATGGAACCTAATGTTTAGATGATGAACTTTGATAATGAGATGTAATATGGAAAATGACATCAGTGAGATAATCATAAGATAAGAATAAAAGTAATGATACACATATCCTAATGAACTAAATAAACCCTAAAATTGACCTAAGTAGGGTTAAGATGAGAACCTGATGGTGATATGTGATCTTGTCTTGATCAGGGATGACCAAAGATATAGATGACATGAGGAATATGTGATTAGAATGATCTGTCTCTTTGGAAGGTACGTCATTAACTCTTACTTGTCTTATTATACAATATGCTTATGTTATATGTGTAGTAAAATACTTTGCATATGATATTGGATGAAATGATTGTTTTGCATGATATGTTGCTTGCTTTTTCATACTTATGGTTATGGACATATGAAACATAAGATATCTGATCCATTAAATGATAGCACTAAATCTCTATGGTAGAATAGTGCATTGATGAAAGTACTAAATCTCTTTGGCAGAATAGTACATGTGAGCACTAAATCTCTTTGGTAGAATAGTACATGTGGTTGATCAACTTTACATATAATGGAAAGTCATGGTAAAATATGTGTTCTCTTTTGTTAATGAACATCTTTATGCAAGTATATGATTTTCTTATATTTCTTCTATTATTGCCAAGTATTAGTTTTATCTTATTGCCAAGATATGATGAGAGGTATATAAAAGACATGTAGGTGTACTCAGTATAATATTCCTGAATATTATGCTAATGTGTACCACATGTAATCTTTTGTTTAGGTTATGGTTATGTTCTTGAAGGACCAGGATACTTGAGATTTGTGTGGCGAGCTAATGTACAGGTGGACCTGTTGTCCTAAGATCATGTTGTCTAGTTGTAGTACATGTATATGTATAGTTTGATGTTCAATATGTAATATCAAATGTTGTACCAAATCATTTTGTAATTATATGTTGAATGGTGAACATGTGTGTATGGTTTTATTATTGTTCATGTACATGTGCTACTGATTTTTTTCCTTCTTACTCCCTTGATTTTCTTCTTCTTAGTCTAATGTGTGGTGCTCAAATTGGGATTCTTGATGATGTGAGGGTTTCAATTTGGACGTCACACATCAAATTATGATTTAGAAAATCTGGGGATGTCACAATATCAAAATGGATTTTGTGTTAGGGTTGCCTAGGACACCTAGAGGTTGTGACTCAATATGGGTGATTTTGGATAGACTAACAAAGTTTGCTCACTTTCTCCTTGTTAAGTCAACCTTTGATGTCCCTAAGTTGGCTAAGATATATGTGGATGAGATTTTTAGGTTGCATGGTATCCCAGTTTCAATAATATTAGATACAGATCCTAAGTTTGTATCCAGGTTTTGGAATCAGTTGCATCGTGCTTTAGACATAAAGTTTAGATTCGGTATAGCTTTTCACCCACAGATGGATGGTTAGTCAGAGTGGACCATTCAGACTCTTGAGGACATGCTGAGAGCATGTGTCTTGCATTTTAGTAGAAGTTGGAAAGAACACTTGAGCCTAATAGAGTTTGCATACAACAACAATCACCATTCCAGTCTCGGTATGGCCCCGTATGAAGCTGTGTATGGTTGAAAATATAGATCACATGTATGTTGGTACGAGGTGGGTGAAAAAGAGATTCTTGGACCAGAGATAGTGGATTTGACAACATAGAAGATTGTAGTGATCAGAGAATAGTTGAAAGCTACACATGATAGACATAAGTGTTATGTTGAGAAGAGGTGTCGAACTCTTGAGTTTCATGTTGGTGATGAAGTGTATCTGAAGGTTTCACCATGGAAAGGAGTGTTGAGGTTTGACAAGAGAGACAAACTGACTCCTAGGTTTATGGGCCCATATTCTATCTTTGAGAGGATTGGACCTATAGCCTACAGGTTGGATTTTCCATCTGAGTTGGCTAATCTACATGATGTGTTTCATGTATCGATGCTGAAGAAGAGTTACCCTGGTACAGAGAAGATAGTGGACCCGGAACCTATACATATCAGATCAAATGTGTCCTATGTTGAAGGACCAGTACAAATAGTTGATCGGAGGATCAAGAAACTCAATAATCATGAGATACCGTTAGTGAAAGTTTTGTGGAGGAACCACAACCTAGAGGAAGTCGAGTGGGAGCTTGAGTCTGAGACTTGGAACAAGTTTCCTTTTCTCTTTAAGGAAATTTGGGATGCAAATCTTATAATGGAGGGATATTGTTATGACCCACTCTAAATCTAATTAGTAAGTGCAATGATCACAACATCATTAAGATGATTAAGTTAAGTAAGCATAGAACTTAGTGCATCATCAAGTTGAATAAGTTGAGTTAAGTACTCACTGATGTGATTAGTGTTTTGATCTAGTGTTACAGTCTAATAAGCATAATATTTGTGCCTTGAGAAGGTAGAGAACCTTGTGCTTGTAAAGTTGCAAAAGAAATTGTTCAATTTGGACCTTCGAGTCAATAGTTATGATGTTTTTATGTTTCTTGGACTTGGTTGCAATTTTCCCATTTTTTGGCCTTATATTTCCTTTCCCCTTTCTTCCTTATCTTTGCACTCGACCATTTTCCAGAATGACAGAAGCAGAGCCCAACTGCAGCGCCCGACCAGCAGCATAGGGGGAGGAATTAGCGGTCGTTTGTTGTGCTTCCACCTCCGATATATGCACCCACTCTTCCTCTACCCTTACTCCTTCCTCCTTTCACCTTTCCCTAGCCCACCTGCAGCCCGATCAACAGATCAACTAGGGCGGCACCCAGCAGAAGCAGCCAACCTACAGAGTTGCATTAGCAACCAAGCAACATTAGTGTCGACGGTCGTTTCGGGCTTGCAGGGGCCGCTCCAGGGGCGCCCCTTCTTCCTCTAACCTTCCCCCTTCCTTTCTCATCCAGATGTGCCACATGCGCCCAAGTAGCAAGGGGTTGCGCCCCCATCCAGCTCCAGCAACAACAGTTGCTGAAATAACGGCCAGGGGCCGTTTGGGTGAGCAACAACCCCAAGCAATGCCAGTTTGAGTCTAGTTTTGAGCTCCAAGCATGCATCTGCAGCCATAAACACTGACACCCAACCAGCAGGGGTGACGTCCTACCTTACAGTAGCCACAACTACATGAAGAAATAGCCAGGGGCTGTTTGAGCATGAGGACCAGCACATAATTGACGCCCTTGGCTTCATCCTTAAGGTCCATGCCTGAATTCACAACCACGAGCAGCACCTAGCTGCATTTGTAGCTTGTTTCCTCCACCTGTGCGTGATAAAGTTATTGTTTGTTTACAACAGGTTGAAATCCAGAGCAACCAAGGTTGAAGATGACCCTGTGAATGCCCGGAAGCAGACTCTGGATGTGATTCCAGATGAATTCGGACATCCTGAACCACTGTGAGTGGAATCTCAATCCCTTTTGCACGATTTAACTCGAATAAGCGATGTGATTTAGAAAATTTTCATGATTGATTGAAACCTAATTTACTCAATTAAATGTCAAAAACAATAGTGCACAATCAAAAATAGGAAAGTTTGGGTATAAAACCAGACTGTATGATTTTAATAAATTAAATGTTGCACGATTACAAAGAAATGACGACAATGTGAAAAATATTCAAAGAAAACCTAGATGCACGCTCAAGGTCATATATAATGTGAATGATTTAATATTTATTCAAATTAACACACTTTTCGAAGATATTATTAGGAATTCTTGATTATTAATAATAATTCGGGCCATGATAATGATTCAACTCTGATTTGAGTGATGAGATGCTTAACTAAAGAAATCATTTGAAATTTCAATTAATATTAATAATTTGTGACATGATGAGTAATTATAAACTTAATTAAGTTATGTGATGCATAGTTCAAGATTTGTGTTAATGCGTATGTTTATATGTTGAATCCTTCCATGACAAGTAAATTAATCTTTAATTGAGTTACATTATGCACAACCCATAATTTAGGTTGATGTGCACAATTATCGAGAAATTTAAATAATTTACAAGTGCTACCGACAATTATATATAGATATTGAGTAAACAACTCTTGTTACCATGTTACGATGATCATTTGTATGATTGCAGCGTATATGTGCCAAGTTGATATGATTTCTATTTATTTAAGAATTTTAGTCTGCATGCATGCATAATAATGTTGATTTCTCATTAAATTTCATGGGAATATGATGTTTATTACAGAACTTGAAATTTGCCTGCATGTTTTATATGTTGAATCTCTTGGTATATGCAGTACTTGAGTACACAAATTATCCAATTTAGAATGATGTTTGTGTTACGTTATAAGCTTCGATTAAATTGAAGAGATATCATAGAGATACCAAAGTCAAGTATAAATGAGAAATAGATACCATATAGTAAGAGTTTTCCAAATTTAATAAAATAATAGACTTGAGGGCCCTGACACCGTAGAAATCCTATGTGAGGTTTGCGCCTTAGGGGTGAAATGACCTAACCATGGCAGTGTCCAATATATGGGGGTCGGATCGTACTAACAGGTGGTAAGGGGGATGAATCCCTAGTGGAAGTCTCCTTAAAATACAGAATGTAGTGTCCAACATCAACAAGAGATAGGATCCTGGTGGCACTAGAGTACAGAAAATCCATGTAGTTTCCAACATCAACTAGAGACAGGATCCTGGTGGAACTATAGTATAGAAAAGTCCAACATCAACCAGAGACAGGATTCTGTGGCACTAGAGTAAACTGCAGTGACATACCAGTAAAACTGCCAACAGTGACATATAGTCAACTGATAACAACTAGGTTGTACTTGGTACAAGTTATGACACTAGAAACTAGGGTATACAAAACCCTCTAATCTGAGGTACAACCCCAACTATCCTCAATCACATCAAATGCCTAAGGCATGACCATAGCCATCCTCCGTAACCTACATTTGTCGATGATAAGGATATATCCTCAACTTACCACCCCCACATACTCAACAATATGTGCTCCGATTTTCCCTTGGGAATACTCATTTCACCGTCCAACAAATTTTGACATTGAGGATGGCTCTGCGGCATAGGGCTCTACATGATTAAGGTTACACTTTATTAATTACTATCCATTGAATGCATTAAGGCTTTATCATAAAAGTGGACATACAAACCCTAATTCTTTTCTAACAAAAGTATATGTGTAACAACTTCAATAGATATAAAACATTTGAGATATAAATCTTAATCACATTAGCACATGCTATCATTCATTGTAAATTAATGGACCACACTTATCGTCATACTATTACAAGATACCAATATCTTATCACAAGTTCTAGGGTTTTAACCCTTGTTGGAACATGAAGAGTATTTCACCTCAATCATGGCTTCAAACATGCCCAAATGTCGTTAAGTCCATCACATTATTCATAGTAAGGTTATGATCATCATTCCATGCCTTAAACAAGGCTCAAAAGATCATTAGCACATATGTGTCCATAGATATTATCATGGCAAGGCATTATGATATTCAAATAGTATTGCATTGTTGTTTCAATAAAAGAAGAGTGTAATACATTGTCACATTAGTCATTCAAGAGGTCTTATTATAACCAATCAACATCATATAATTACATTAAGGTTAGGTATAACAAACTAGATCACATGGGAGTTATGCATCCACTTATTATAATGATTTATCAAATATAACTATATGATGGAAAAGGTAAGACTACAAATTAATGGTATTGAACCATTGAATTATCATCACTAGGACCCACATATAATACCATGTGATTCATTCTAATCCATTGTATTTTGAAGCATCCAATATTATTCATTGGATCAGGTTCATTGTTTAAGGTTATCAATTGAAGTATAGGTCTAACCATTGGATCAATTGAACCTAGGAACAATTGGTTTAAGGTTTAGTCAAATCTACAATTACATTCTCTACTCATCATATATGGTGATGATCTGATCCACCATTAATTGTGATTATTAAGTCACCATTGATTGTTAGATCAGCAATATATTTATTTAACACCATCAAATATTAACCTAATGTCATCATTGATTGATAGCATCACTAAAATACTTAGTGGATGATAATTAAACTTATAATTGAGCCAAACCCTGACCTAAGGGGGTGACCATAGGATGTCACCACAATAATTTGACACCCTTGATGACGAACATCAGTTGCCATGATAGCAACACCATTGGTTGTTGAATGGTATGACCATCTGTTATGTGATAGGGAAGGAAATGACTTGAAAACCCTAAATTGAACCATCGATTGTTTTGTACTTAGAACCATAGGTTGTTTTTATCAACCTATCCCAGATCATATTGTACCTTAGAAAGGTCGTACACAAGCTTACAAGTTCATATAGAACTGGAACAAATCAGGGAACACCATAAAATAATTTGTAACCCAAAACAAGCATGGTTTCTGTATGCGTAGATCATCACATTAAAGCATAAACATGAAATAACAAGCTTCTAGCAAGAAATATAAGTTAATAATGTTATATAACTCGCCTATATAGAGTAGTTAGATCCAAAGCAGAAGGAATCTCGAGCAAATAAGGCAAGAAAACCCTAGATTCAGATCTGAACTTGGCCATATAGGCACTTCTCTCCACAAAGAAGGAAAACCCTAGAAAAAGAAACATGAAGGATACATTTTTGAGTTCTTGAGCCACTTTCACCATGGAACAGAAAGATTCTGACCTGGATAAGTATAGGAAGAATAAGATAAAAGAAATAAATAGAGTAAATAAGGCAATACTTACACTTTTAGGTCAAGATCACTAGGAAGGAGCTTTAGGAACCCCTAAGGGAAGTCAATTGCAAACCTAGATTCTTTTTCCAAAAAGATCCCCACTTTCTTCTTCCTTGAATAGGAAATTCACAGAAGCACAGAGGGAGAATAAAATTCATAGAAGGTGGGAAGTGGTGGAGTTTGGTTGCTTAGGGATATGTATATGAAACTTTAAGATAAAGAAAAAGAAAAAGTTGAAATTTTAGTATCTTTCTAAGTGTCCATAGCCTTAAACTATTAAGAATATACAAGAACACACACAAGAAGATACCAAACCATCCATATAGATCTACTTATCTCTCCTTTGTCGAATTTCCAAGCCAATCAAATAATTCATTAGTTGATATCTACTAAAGGTAGCTCATCCATGAAGGGGTAAACCCTAAAATACCCTTGAGGAAAACACCTTCAACCCATGTCTCAACTAGGAGTCCCATGACTCAAAATACTCAAAATGATAAGATAACATCTAAGAAACATAATATATGTGACAAATTGCAAATAAAACCCCTCAATTGGGTAAACTATAAAAAAGTCCAAAATGTACATAACATTGCATAACTTACTCAAACATTGTCCAAATTGGACCAAATTTGAAACTTAAGCTTGTATTATGATTTCAAAGAATATCACAATTTTATATTAGCATTATAAGAATTAAATTATGGTAATTAATCTTATTCAACTCATTATGAAAGTTCAGGGGCCTTACAATGATTTAATGTTTGAAATGTTTAATTTTGTAATGAGGCAGGCTAGTAAAAATGAACATATAAAGCAAAGTGTCACAACCAGCACTACCATATTAAATACATTGTAGACTCAAATTGGAGGATTGATAGCTCCGATGACTGATATGCAAGTTCACAAGAAGAAAATCAATCAGAAACTTGCACAACTCTCAACATTGATGGAGTCAACAATGACCACTCTTAGAGTAGGCAAGGTTCTAGAAGAACCAAATGCTAGGATTATACCCAAGGATAGTCCAGTTATTGATTGTTGATATGAAGTTGTTGTAATCGAATAAGAAACTAATGTGGAAGTGTAAAGGCTCGAGCTGACTTCCCTAGGCTCTAGTACAGTTTCAAGAATGACGACTAGCCCCACAGATCACCACTAGCCTTAAGTGTGTGCAGTTTCCTCACTCATGCGTAAGTCGGGGTCAAGTTCCCGACTGGTCACCCATCCTAGTACTACTCCAAGATGAGCACGCTTAAGTATGGAGTTCTTTAGTGATGGGCTCCGGAAAAAGGTGGTGCACCTTGGTGATATGGGTAGTCCAATGATTCCTTTTAAGATCATTATATTTGAGGCCTCAAATCCTGGGATGTTACAATCTCTCCCACTTAGACACTTGACGTCCTCATCAAGGCTCAACTATATGGCCTCATAATATTTCCCCATTTCAGTATAGACCCATAATGACACATGGACACCCAACTCCCAATCATGGAATACCAGTGTAAGGGTGGCTACATAACCATGGACAACCCTTTCCAACATGCCTGGACCACATGGCTCAAGACTGGCATGCCACATGCCCATGTGGGGCCCACCTACTAGAGGGGTTATGACTTTGATACCATTTGTAAAGGCTTGAGCCCACTGCCCTAGGCTTTAGTAGAGTTTCAAGAATGACGACTTGCCCCACAGATCACCACTAGCCTTAATTGTGCGCTTTTTCCTCGCTCATGCATAAGTCGGGGAGCTAAGACAAAGGACAAGTGCAAAGAAAAGAAACTAGCAAAAGATAAGAGTCAAGAAGCAGCTGAACAAGTTCTACATGGTAGGGAGCCTTATTTACCAAGCATCCCTTACCCTTACAATATAATCAAATCTCACCTATAGAAGATATATGAAAATTTCATGGAGACTATTAAGAAGATGCATCTAGGTGTTCATTTTCTTGATTCTATTAAAGAAATGTCAACATAAACAAAGTTCTTGAAGGGCGTGATCACAAAATGAAGATGGGAAGACCGTGTTGAGATGGTCAGGCTAGCTAAAATGTCATGTGCTTTTTTCCAAGAAAAAATTTCTGCCACTTAGAAGGACCAGGGAGCTTTCACTATCCCATTCACCATTGGAGACATTGAGGTCAGATAAAATCTAGCTGATCTTTGGGCAAGTATCAGCCTTATGCCTCTCACACTAGTTCAAAGGATGAAATTCACTAACATGGTCAAGAGAGGAATGCAAATTAAAGTGGTAGACCATTCTCTTAAAAAACTGATTGGGATATTGAGATATGTTCCCATTCATGTGTGTGACATTAGTTATCATAGACAAAGTGGAAGACCCAACGTTCTTGATCATATTTAGGAGACCTTTTATTTCCTCCCAGTGAGCATTAGTAGACGTTTCGTCAGGAATCCTCACTATTAGAGTAGAGAAATATCATATTAATTTAGATGTTCAAGGTTCTATGAGAGGACCCTCTCTTTTTGAGTTAGTGTAATTTATGGTTACCAACAACCGGTTTTGTGAAGAAGTCCAAGAGGAAAACACTATAGTTGACCCATTTATGAGAGATCTAAACAATCCTAGCCCAGATATTGAAGATATAGAGGTGGTTGAAATCCTATACTATCTAAATCAACCTAATGAGGATTTCAATGATGACGAAGATGAGAATATAAAGATTGTAAAATATGCCTTCCTGGACCAAACACTGCAGGATAAAGAAGCACCAAAACCCAAGCCAGAACTGAAGCAACTCCTTAACGGTTTAAAATATGAGTTTTTGGACAATGGTGAGAGGAAACTAGTTGTTAAAAATTATGTCTTGATAGATGACCAACAAGAGAAACTATTAAATGTGCTAAAGTAGATAAGAGAAGCAATAAGATATTTGGTTGGAGACAAAAAATGCAAAACCCAACCATTCACATGCATATAATAAATCTAGAATAGTATTCCAAACCTATGGCCCAACGTTAAAGGAAGATTAATAAAAAATGAGAGAAGTAGTGTAGAAATATGTCATAAAGCTATGTGATGTAGGCATAATATACACAATAAGCAATAGTAATTTGGTAAGATTGATCCATGTAGTGTCTAAAATATGAGCTATGGTAGCATTTATGGGAGAAAAAGGTAATTAAGTGGAAAAGCAAATAGTAAAAGGTTGGTTGATGTGCGTTGATTATAGGAAACTCAATGTTGCAACCAAGAAATATCATTTACCATTTCCGTTCATCGACCGTGTTTAGGAATGCCTAGCCCACCATTTATACTTCCACTTTTTGTATGGATACTTGGGGTTTTTCTAGGTTCTCATTCACCCAAACGACCAAAACAAGACCACCTTCACTTGTATCTTCAGAAGAAATGCTTTTCAAAGAATGTCTTCACCCTCTGTAATTCACCAACAACCTTCTAGATGTTCATGATTTTGGTGTTCGTGGATTTTTTGGAAGATGCAAGTGTCTGTGGATGATTTCTCTGTGTATGACACTAAATTTTACAACTCTTTTAGAAACCTATCTCATGTCTTGAGAAGATGTGAAGAGATGGAATTGGTTTCGAACTGGGAGAACTTTCACTTTAAGGTTCAGGAAGGTATGATACTATTTGTATGTATGCCCATAGAGCAAGTCATTTGATGATTGTAATGGGATACTTTGTAAATCATTTGAATAATAATAAAGTCAATTTTCGATCTATATGTTTTAACTATTTTTGAGATGATAGTGTAACATAATAGATGTATAAAGAATTGTTTACTCAATGACGTATGATTTTTGGTTCAGGACCTAAATGATGAGATCATACGGATGTTAAGAGTATACATTCTTGTTTGGTCCCTAGTTGGATGTTATTGTGGAAATAACCATAGACATCAATAACATTAAAGACTAGATTGTGTGTTGGTTTATGACAAAATCTCATTAGTCATGATATAGTGATATCAAACCAAGCACATAGGTACTTGTTAGAGAACAAGTGGACCGTACAGACCCACCATGAGAGTGACACATGGAACCATGATTTGGTAGTCATAGTCAACTCTCATAGTGATGGTGGTGAATGTGATTCTTTGACCTAAAATCACTACACTCAACACATGTCGTTGGGTACACTTTGACATCATCAAACACAGTCCTGAAACATGGGTTGTTATAAAGGTGATGATTGGGTGTCTTTGACACATGGGCCTTTTGAGGGGTGAGTCATAGATATGGGATTTGTCCCTCCTAAGGGAGTTTAATGTCCATGGCCACTTGATGAGTAGGATTGAGAAAGGCATGCGCATGCATGTGTGAATCAATATTTGATATTTATGTCACACACATCTCACCCAATCTGCTCTGAGATCAAGGAAATGGATGAACGTTGAAAGGAGGACTGTACCATGCCTTGAGTTCATTCATGACATTAGTGACAAAGGAATTATACATTCGCTGCAACACCATTCACAAACTGTAGGATTGAAAGTTGTTCTCCAACTTTCTATTTCACTAGGGTAGCACTGATGTGCGACTAGGCACCGCTCTTTGCTTGTGAAGTCATAAGCGTTATGGACTTTCACTGCCAACGTGAAATGGACCTACAGGGTCACACACATAGGATTTAACCTGGAAGGAGTTTTTCCACAAATGATATTTAGATTGATTACTAATGGAGTTTAGTAGTTCAATTAAACACTCAATTGATTGATAGCTTGAAATCATAGTGTTCAAGGTGTTGGACCAATTGATTAGAGTATCAGATTGACTGAAACTGTGATTGACTGATTTTGCACAATCTGCACTTCCAACCGGTTGACTCTTGAGATGAACCGATCGGCTCATGTTCGTGAACCGATCAACACAACTGGTGAGATGATCCACTCATGTATCAAAGAGATGATCGACTCAGTTATTGAATCAGTCAGCTCAAGTGACCAATGGAGATTGTTGGAAAGTCAATTTAGCAAATACAACTTGTTTCACTTGTACAAAATTGATTTGAACAAGGATTAATATTTGATTAATCGGAAACAAATATGAAATTCAATTTGAGTTGGACCAGGACCACAAACTGATCAGCTCATGTGATGAACTGATCAACTCAAGGGTGCCAAACGATCGGTTCAGGTTGAAACGATCGATTCAGATCACCAACCGACCGTTTCAAGGTTGAAATGATCAGTTCAGGTGACACATTTGGTTGTTTCGTGGAAAATCTCGAACCCTTCTACTCATGTTTAGTCCCACATTTCCTGTGGTAGAGAACCCTATCCCATGTCCCTCCTATATATAGGGGTATTGGGGGCTTCTCAAACTACAACTCAGAATACCGGTTGCTCTACAAAGTTGTCGTTCTCTCTAGTTTTGGTAACCGAGAGAGAGCCTGAGCAAGTGCTACCCGATAAGGGAGGAACAATAAGGGAAAGACAACTACAGAAAAGCAATTGGTTGTGGGAGAGTGTGTCGATGACTAGTACTCTGACAAGAGGGAGCGACTCCTTCAGATTCCTTGTGGTACAAGGAGATCGGAGTTCCAAGTTATTTGTGTGGATGACTACAGAGGTGGAAGATTTTTTCCGCTCGAAGGACAACTATAAATCCCGATAGTCCCAGTGAGGCCATGAGCTGCTTAGATACCGTCCAAGACCAGAGGTGAAGACCACGCAAGCCACGAGGTAACGTCGCTGAGCAAGCCTCAGGACAAGGTATGCCTCCACAAACCATCCTTCCTATTGTATAGGCGTTGACGCGATTCCTTTATTCTAGGTTTGGGAGAAGAATTTTTTTTGTTACCGTTGCCTTCTCTGTCTCCCTTAAAACCCAACAAATACTTGGACACAAAATTTTTCAGAAAGGAATCAACGTCGATTAAAGAAAGGTAGAAATTGTATCTAAACTTTTGCCTCCTAAATCTGCAACTGGGGAAAGAAGTTTTCTAGGCCATGCAAGCTATTACAAAAGATTCATCAAAGACTTCTCTAAGATAAATAAACCTTTGTCCAATCTACTCGTTTACGATGTTGTGTTCAATTTCACATATAATGCCTAAAAGCTTTTGAAACCTAAAATTTTTCTTTGACTATAGCCCCAATTCTCCAAGATCTAGATTGGGAGCTTCCCTTTGAGAGAATGAGTGATGTAAGTGACTATGCCATAAGAGTTGTGTTTGGACAGAGGAAATACAAGAAGCACCATGTGATTCATTATTCAAGAAAAATTCTAGACAAGGAGCAAGCTCATTACAATACAACAAAAAAATAATTCTAGTGATAGTGTTCACTTTCGACAAGTTTAGGTCTTATCTAATTGACTCATAAGAGAAAGTTTACATAGATCACGGAGCAATCAAGTATCTCATACAAAAGAAAAACACAAATCCCAGGTTCTTACTATGGGCACTCCTACTACAAGAGTTTGATAATGAGGTCATAGATAAGAAAGGGGTGGAAAACATCATGGCTGACCACCTATCCCAAACTATTCATGTTGATGATGATTGAATACCATTAAATGGCAATTAAGTTGACAAAGAATTAATTATGACAAAACCTGTAAAACACGCTCCCTAGTTTGTGAATATTTGTGATAACTTAGCATGTTAGCAACTACCTCCTTACATCACCTATAATCGAAACAAGAAGCACTTTTTCAATTTGAAGAACTATTACTGAGATGAAGAACTACTACCGGCATGTTAGATGATAATTTGTACCGCCCATGTATCGTACAGAAAGGCGTGCCCAAGATTTTTCATGAATGTCATTCTTCTTCTTATGGAGGACACTGAGGCGGGGATAGAACTACCACTAAGAACTTGCAATCCAACATTTACCATTTTGACTCTCTTTAAATATGTGCATGCCTATGTAAAGACCTGTACAAAGTGTCAACATGTTGGGAATATATTTTGGAGGAACGAAATGCCAATATTTTACTAGATCAAAGTCAAGAATATTGACGTTTAGGGGATCAACTAAATGGGACCCTTCCCATCATAATGAGGTGACCAATAGATGTTGGACAAAGTGAATTATGTATCCAAGAGTGTGCAAGCAGTATATTGCTCACTTGTGACTCCAAAGTCATGATAAGATTCTTCAAAAAATATTCCAAAGATATGGCATCCTACATACTGTCATCAGTTGTGAGGGTTCTTATTTTGCGGGAAGACAAATCACAACATTGTTGAAGAAATATGGCATTAGGCATATGATTTGCACACCTTCCCATCCACAAACCTCGAGCCAAATAGAGGTTTCAAATCTCTAGATCAAGAAAATTTTAGAAATGACTATTGGGAGAAAAAAAAGAATTGATAGATGAATCTTTACATTGCCCCCTGGGCATATCACACTTGCCACAAGAACCCTATAGGGACCACTCCCTACAGGTTGATATAAGGAAAAGCCTTCCACTTACCAATTTAGTTGGAATCAAAACTTCCTGGGCAATCAATTTTGTATATATGCACCCAACACTGGACGACAAAAACAGATTTCTACAACTACAAGAATTAAAGGATCTTTGGATACATGATTATTAAAATGCAAGGATTTATAAACAAAGCAACAAAGTGGTGCATGATGCCCACCTTAAAAGAAAAAACATGTTTGTGGGTGACAAGGTTCTTCTATTCAATTCAAGAATTCAATTCTATCTCTAGAATTTAATGTCAAGATGTCAGGCCTATTTACAATAACAAAAGTAAACCCTCAGGAATGATGGATCTATCCAGTGAATAAACTGAGATTTTCCAATTAACTAGACATAAGGTCAAGAGATATTATAAAGATGAGGCATTTACAATAAAAATAGAAGTTTTATTGAAGGAACCACCACTACCCCACCTAAAGAAAAATGAGGAAATTTATTAGAGAAAGTTGAGCTAAAGACTACAATTTAGCACTTCTTGGGAGGCAACCCAACGATCTACTTTGCATGTTCTTTTGAATTCTAATTTGTTTTATTTTGTAGTAACTAAATTTTTCTAGTTTCTACTTTATATTTACAATAGTGTTAGAACTTTTATTTGTTTCCTGGTCTCTAGTGTACATAGAATAAGGTTAGAAAATTATTTTTACTTACAATATAATAACCATTGGTTCTTTAAAATGGTTTTGAAGTTCAATCCCTTCAGGCCATCAAATCATAGAACCATTGATTCTCAGGATCTCTTGGAATCATATAAATAAATCATTGATTCATTACAATCTATTGCACCAACGAATCTAAAGATGCAGCCACCACCAGATGATTTCCATAGATGTTAGAGAACCAGATCAATGAAACCATTGGATGTTTGTATCTGTACAACCATTAGACGCTTATGATAAGAACCATCATTTTTGGCCTACACTTCCTAGCCATTGAGTTTTAGAGGCTATTACCACCATTAGAAGGTTAAGGAACTAGTAAAAGCATCAGATGATGGCCTCAACCTACCTACAAAATTACCTAAGGAACCTTAATACTACCACCATTCACTACAAAAAAATATTATTTAGAAACAATTATTATAACTGCATGTAATTTATATATAGTTGAAAAGATTTATCTTTACAAATTATTTGCAATGTAGTTAAAATGAGTGTATTTAGTGTTAATAGAATAAGCATGAGATAACCAATGCACTCCCCTAGTCAAGTTTCTAATTCATCCAACCAAAACTATTTCTATCCTAAAGAAACTCTTTTTTCATGTCCCACTTACAACTCCCCCAAATTCCAATTGTAGTTTTTTCCCCCAATTTCACCTTCTATCCCTCTTCACTCCACTCACCATTTGTAGTCTCCCTCTCTTCTTCTACAATGCTGCATTCACAAAATCTTCTTCGATCATTCACTCACCACATATTCTCCTCATATCTAACCTAAGGGTCTTGTCTCCCCCTGTAGGACCAATCAAAATCCTCACGGAAGATTCTTGGAGCATCTGATATATTCCCCCAACAGTCCATGGTATGCTCCGCACCAGGGAAACAAGCAATGTGCTTGAATGTTGGAAGTTTTTTACTAGAGTGATATTGAGTTTTCCATTTTTTCTTTACATAAATACTTTTTCTAAAAACCAAATTGGATAGACGTTAAGACCACCTTCTAACTCGGTTGTTTTGTACATGATTTTCTCACACCACTGATCTTCAATGAACAAAGTCCACATCAGCAAGTGGTTGTTGCCATTTGTCAAGGCCCTTATAAAAATGATCCCTGACCCTGACCCACACACAAGGATATATGTAGATGGGATAAAGGCAGACAAGTGGTTTATCCAGTACTACAACCCCTCCATCCCAGATGATGAAGCATACATTGCCAATATCATGGCCTAGGATGAAAGATGAGGTTTGGAGAATTTATTCCATTTTACTCAAGGTCAGGTTTAGATGATCTCTCATTTTTATTTATTCTTAAATGAACCCTGAATGCATAGACAGAGGCCCTAGAGGCATGCTGATGCTCAACACCTTCCACCTAACAAGGCTTCTTTGAGAAAGATATGAGTCATTTACTTGCTTATACTAATTAACAATTTGTAGAAGTAAAATTATGGGTTCTTAGATAGATAAGTCCTCATACATATTAGCTATTGACGATTGATTGTTTTTTTGTTTTGTGTTTGACTATTTAGGTTGCATCTGAAAGGAGCATCCACTTCACTTCATCCTGCAAGCTCTAAGATCTATTTGATAACATCAAGGGTATTGTTACTTCCATGTCTATTAAGTTCATAAGGGAAAAGGAAATGTAAATCAACAAAATATCATTTGTGGCCTATAAATGTATCTGGCCAATTTTTTTTAATTTAATTTACATCTTTGAGCGTATTTTATTATTTCTATAGGCCTTTTCTAGTTAATAGTTATGAAAACATGCAAGATTTTCATATACATTATGGGTCCTGAGGGGAGTTTGACTGAGACATCAACAATATTGTTTGACAACCCGGTGTCATTTAAGTAGGCCATAATATCCATCCAATGAAACTCAACTTTAGGAAAAATGTTTGTGGGTGTTTGAGATTATCCCATCCTAGTGTGTGGTTGAGCTAAGAAATTCATGTGGTGACTCCTTACAGTATAACATTCAAGTATGATATTACACATGCCTACCTTCTTGGCCTTGCGCTTAAGATTTAGGGTGGCCTATTCGGGGCCTGGCACCCCAAGTTATGATGATTCATGCACAAGAAACTATTATCAATGAGTAATGCTCATACCCCTCCCTCAATTTTATATACCACTATCCATTATGGACTACCTTTTGTTCTCTGTTGTTCATGTCATTGGTGATCATTTGTTCTTATTTTTCTAGTCATGCATATGTGTTAGTTAGATATCATTTTTGGCCAATTTTTTTCAAAAATCTTAGTATTGTATCTTATATTCAATTTGTTATAGAATTTAATGATTCTAAAAGGGGGCTTCTTGGGTTATACCCCCCTCACTGCCTCAATCCGTAGATCATGAAAGTGACGTGCATTTGTCCTCCTATGCCTACCTAAATACATAAGTTGTATATCAATAATCTAGTTAGTGCCTTAGATTTTCAATGCCTTGAAACATGCTCCATTATGTGAAAATTATGTTCTAATTGTTCCTCCATTTGATAAGATTACAATATATATATATATATATATATATATATATATATATATATATATATATATATATATATATATATATAATTTAGTAAGTTGTGACCATTTGGAGTAGTAGCCCAACTATTGAATGTCTTCTCCCCCAATTACTTTATGTCTTCTACTTGGTCATAACAACACTCAACCTATCCTCATTTCTCCACAACCCAATGACACAATTGTACCTTCACACTTTAGTCTGACTGAGTACAGCCAACATATTGTACACCTCTACATAAATCAAATCATACAATAAACTATTTCTTATCACTATATTTGGTGACTTTAATCTCTACTTACACATAATCCACTAAGAATAAAAGCATTCACAATGACCAATTGTATACTATCTTTATACGACCCAATCACAAAATAATCTATGGACTTCTACACTATCCTTCTCTCCTAAATAAATACTTAACTTTTTTGTTTCCCTCTTGTCAAGTGTTAATTGTATACTTCTTTGTGCAAAGTCATTACACATTAAAGGGTCAGATGGCATTCTGAGTCAAATTACAAGTACATTATTTCAATGCTTATATATTTAGTCTTACAAGAATCAATTGCATACAAATTAATCTAGTCAAGAAGTCACTTTTCTTTGTTGGTGATCATTAAATTCTAGCACAATATATAGATGTTTTCTACATCTATTTATACATCATTTATAATATTGAATGAAAAAATGTAAACTATATGCTTTTTTCTTTTATATATACCATAATTTATGTAATAAATAAGGAAACATTTATGATTTGAGTCAACTCTATGTATAACATGATCAAATTTCTTGTACACCCTAAAATATGTCCTTGGAACTAATTATAGAAAAGTATGTATATAATCTACCAAAATATTAGCCTAAGGATATTAACAAAATACACAAGAGTTGGAAATATATATGAAAGACCTAGTCGTTATCTTCAAGATATCGACTGAATACACAGATTTTATCAATTCAACTCGAATTCAATAAGAAAAAATTCCTCTTTTACTTGAACAATGCACATGCCCATGAACTTTACATATGATTGGTTATTAACTCTTACTTTCTGTATGATGTGGTGTTAAATTGTTTTCTATACTTTTTTACATTTGATTATTAGCAAATATTATAAGTTTTATGGTCAATCCCTTGTTTATCTCAAATCTAATAAATCATATTATCCAACTTTGGTATCCAGTTTATAAAAAAGGTAAAAGATTTAATACATGATTTTACATTTGGTAAGGCTTAATATTTAGATATGTTTTAATAAACTAATGGCATCTGAAACATAGTTAGTGGTTCAATTTTTTGAACTATTAATAAGTGTCCTCAAACTGAATCGGTGTATTAAACATTTTCTACTATGATATTATACTTAAACCATCTTTTCTTAAATATAGTGTGTGTAATAGTCTTTCTATATTTCTGATCATGTTTTAGTATACTGCTTGAGCATATATTTCTTACAATGTTGGTTTTTTGTATGTTCTTTCTCCTCTTCTCAACTTGATTTCTGACCCTCATTCCTCTTGGTGGGCTAACTAGCTATTATAGAGTTTTTCTGTATCAATGGTTGATATGCTCATGCCTTTTGTTGCATGAATAATAATATGGTGTTAAATTGCTTCCTTTTATCTCAGATGATTTTCTAAGTTGTATATGAAGCTACATATGATGATTTTCTATGTTATAGGATGCATTTGGTGTTGGAACCAAGTCATTAAAATTTGACGTCATTAATTCTAAGAAACACTATATTGAACTATAGTTATGCGAAATTGATCGAGAAAACATAGTTTATAAATGAAGTAGAAAAGCTAAAATTGGATTGTTTGTGTTGAGATGGCATGTCTAGTTGGTTTTAATTTCCACCAAGAGATGTTTCAAGACTCACATCTAGGCTACTTAAAGTTATGGAATTGTTTTGGTTTTCTTAATGATAACCTACATCAGGTCTTAGTGATAAATTTCCTATGTCCTAGAAATCAGGTCCTTGATCTAAACCTTGCATCTCTAATTCCTTTAATTCCCTAAATCCTTTTATTGTTCAATATCCATCTACTATCATGGAAACAATTAATATTTTCTTTGAAGGAATCTTAATCTAACATCAATATCTATCTAGCATTACAACTTCTATTGGGACTTCCTTTCAAATATTCTTGAACAAACTAGAGAGTTAAATTCATGGCTTGGTAGAGCTCTTACTTCTTCATGAAATTATTTTCATGATTTTGTGTAATGCGAATGCAGATCTTGTCCTTCTTTCTTCATTTTTAATCACTATTGTAGAACTTAGCACAGTTGGGTTGATTATAGTATCAAGTATGGTTAAGGGCCCCATCAAAGTTTGATAATTGGTTAATATTATTTTCAACGACATTGAAGCCTACATTTATGCTTACTGTAGTAGTTAAAGAAAACCAGTTGCAATATCTTCTTGCTTCATTTGATAAACAATTTGCATTTCTTAATATATACCATAGATTTATAGAGAAATCTAACAATGGAAGGATTCATTCTAAAAGAGGTAATACAACCACTACATCTGGCAGCTCTAAAAAAGGTTATTTCTAATATCTTTGTAGTTTGAAATCTCAAACCTTCTTCTATATATGTTTATGGTTTTCTCATGTACTATGAAAAATGCTTCCACTATTCTTCATCCTCGGTGGACCATACTTTTGGCCGGATTCTACTAAAACTTTACTAACTATTTTGTGATTTTTTTAAAAATCTCAGGAGGAACAAGTGCTTGTCTATCACAAAAGGAGCTTGAAGCTTTAAATGTAGTATGTTTTCATTCTCTTCTTAAATACAAATAGAGAACAAGTCGCAAGAAACATTAAGGTGAAATATTTTCTTTATTTTTCTATAGGTCAATACAATAACCTTAGACTACAAATCAATAGGGAATCTACATGACCAGTAGGTGGTGTCACCATTTTCTACAAGCATCTTTAGTATTCAATTCAGTGTAATGCTTCATAAATGATTTATTGGGACTCCCACTACTGGTGTAAGTACCTCACTTTCTTGTTTTCCCTTTGCTTAACCTCCTTCCATCTATATACGTAGACACCCAAGCAGTTGTTGTTTTTTTTACCAAATTTATCCCTTGAGCCATGAGTCATAGATTGAACAAATCAAAGAGGCCCTCCAATTTTTCAAAGATGTAACTCAGTGCTTCCTAAGTGATGCCCTAACCTATTTTGTTGGTTCATTGCTTACGTGATATATGAAAAATCATGTAGAAACTGCATTGTAGGTTGTAGAATCACTAGCCTCCAAATCCTTCATAGAAACACCAACTGGGGTATGGCAGTGTTGTTGATCTATAATATGGAGTCAAGACCCACTATTTCTTGCTTTATTTCACTCATGTGTTGATGTATTGTTTCTAAAGATGGTGGTGTGAGTGTTGTCTATTTTTTTAGTAGAACATGGTGGGTAAGCTTGAGATCCTAAAGCAAAATCACAGCTCACTTCATTGAAAATATTTTTGTTTTATAGACTGAGGACCTAAGAATCTTCTATTGACCTCCTTATGATTGATGTAATCTAGGGGCATTAATTAGTGTATATGATTCTTGTACACATGTTTCATAACTCCTATAGTTAATTGTTTACAACATATCATGGGAATTATCATTTTTAGGGGCCTCATCCACAACCTTAGGAATAGGAACATCTTCATCCATGATAGAATCATCTTCGTTTAGAGATGGATTGAAGATTTCTACAACAATAGGTTCCTCTCCTTGCTTGTCCTCTAATGGCCCATTTTGCTCAGGAACTTGTTCTTCCTAAATTAAAGAGGCATATGAACAAGAAACATAAATACAAGTAAGATATTAGAAAGAGAAGGAAAATTCTAGAAAAGTTAGGATAAATTTAAGTTTACAAATAAATGACACATCAACACCATCATCATTACCAGTTATTATTTTATGTATTATTACTCATAGTTTGTTTAGATTTTAATACTTGTTTCAATTTTAGAATTTCATTTCCTTGCACTAAATATATATGATTTATTAACATGCTCTCAGCGGGTTGATTATGTGAGAAATGGAAGGTTAAGGTGAGCAGGAACAAAGGAACATGCATGCACTAGTGTTAGAGGATTTTATTTGTTTGTTCCCTCTATTCATTAGCAACCTTGTACCCCCGTGTCTTTTTTTGTAGATGGTGTTACATCCATCAATATTTAGCAAAACATTCTTGAAGATATCTGCTTATCTACTGACTTTACTTTCCATCGATATCAATATCGGTTTTGGTAACCATATTCAAATTCATCTACAACCAATTGTGTACTTTCATTTGTATAGATTATGCATTTCATTAGTAGAATTTCTTAGAAGTTATGTGCTTGGTTGTTGGTTCTACGATCCAAGTATATGGTGTTAAATCCTCACTATCATTACTCCTATACAAAGTTCTGGAACAAATTTTAGATTTTGAGAAACTAAAAGAAGTCTGAACTTACAAATTTAGTATATTATTTGTGATTATAGGGGCTCAACACATATCACTAAATTAGACTATCATCAACACCTCATTGGGAGCCCTTGCTGCATTCAAAATTTGTTACAACTTTGTCCATGTTATATATATTGTATAAGGAGGTAATTGAATATCTACAAGCTCTAAACCAAGAAAACATGTTTCATTCCTCATAACCAATATGTATATGAATCTTCAGTTCTTCTTGACAATCTATAATAAAAAGTACTCTTGATTTAGGATAAGTAATTTATCTGGTATTAATTTTAAAAGGGGGGCTTGACTCATTTTTTGTGTTTGGATGGACATGATGGTCAAGATCCCTACTAAGTACATCAAATCAAGAACTATACACTACTATGTCTACAAAAAGAAGAAATAGAAACTTAGATACTAAAAATATATACCAAAAACACTATAGAACTCATCTTGTGTCGAAGATCATTCTATGGATCTCACCTTAATGCCTTGGTGAAGTTCATGCTAATAGCTAGAACGAATCTATAAAGCATCATGGAGTATTCATGCATCATTGGTGTTTATATCTATTTGTAGATAGATTATGCAAATTCTATATCATTGAAGTTGATTGCAATTGATACAACCCCTATTTGCATCTGTTGGATTGGTGTTTTATCTATCTAAGTGATTTCTTCTTGGGTTTCTATCAATGATGTAACTTTCAATCCTATATGAATGAATTTAATTCTTATAATGGTGTGTGGGGGAAGAAATTCAGTATGCATTGAAGGGGATTTTTTACTCCCCTTTCTTTTCTATCAGTTGTTGTTCATAAAATAATATTTACATTCCTTAAAAAACCCACCATGTCTTAGAGATGACAAAAAAAGGGAATGGTAAAATAGGTATGATGACACCATAATATATGGATGGGAATCCTTTTTTCAATTTTAAGCAAATAGGACATAGTGCAAGAACCACATTACAAGTATGAAATTAATTATTGAGTCAAAAACACTAAATTATTTATGATCTTAGTAGGGATTTCCTATTTCAAATTTTGAAGCAAGATGTTGATGAAAACCAAACAAAACTACCTGCTCTGGTCCTGCAACTGACTAAATGTGGAGATTACAATATTGTGGTATTCAGGAGACATTAAAAGAGCACTAGGGAGGTATGTTCTCCCCTTAATATAGAGAACTCTTAGTAGTAGTCCCATGTTCTTGTTTAACTCATGTTATATCCCTAACTTCATTGTGAGTTGGATGGCTTGGTTGTTTTCAATTTTGTAAGTGTGCCCTATCATCTGATTAGCTTTTTTACTTTGATATATAGTTATAAATAAAAAATCATATTTTTTTATGATATATAGAAAAGTGGCAACACAAATGAAAGGATAAAAATCTATTAGGAATCTATGCTTTCAAGCACTATCCTAAACTTAGGTTCTAGATAATTCATCATCTATTTCCTTAAGTTCTTATCTATATTGGAAAGTTGTACCCACTAATTATGTAATCCAATTTGCAAAGAGATACATGAATAATATTGATAGCACAAAATATAAATGGGTATAATGTTTACGAGTTTACTAAAGGCATTTGTTTCCATCCAAACTATTTTATATATATAACACGATAGAGACATTATTGATAAAAGAAATTGTGTGTAGAACATCATTGTTTGTAGATATATGCTATCAAAGAGTGCAATGTGTACTTATTATATTGTGTTCTTTCTAGACACATTGGCATTGGTTGTGGGTAAACATTATGAGAAAGTGTAGGGACTTATGCAGCTAAATATACCATTCGTTTTAGAAACCCCCATTTATGATGGAATGAGAATTATAAAAAATGATAGGGCCTTGAATCCATATGTTCCTACGAGCCCACAGAGGTTAACATGTGATCCCTCTCTAATATGGTTCTTGTTGAATAATTTTTATGGAGAAAATGTGTGGTCTCAATCAGAATGCCACCACCATTAATTGTGGTCAGTCATATAGCTATTGCTTTTCTACTTGGGATGTTGATTTCTGTGTGGGGCCTTGTGTCCATATGATTGAAGATTCTCTTTCCATTAAAGTTATCTAAATATATGAAATTATAAATTTAATTTGCAGTAGTGATAAACTACCTCTATTTCATATTGAAGATGATGAATTATGGAGTTCTCCATTTACTTTTGTTTTTATTTATTTTTCTACTTCCACTTCTTCTATATCTCATTTTCTACTAGTAATTTTATTACCTATTGTTTAGATCTTCTACTAATTCTATCCATCCCATAATTGTTCTTATTTTCTTTTCTCATTCCTCTCTAAACTAATGATCATTGACTGTGTTGATCACTTGCACACTCGCCAGTCATAAGATTTCCAACTTGTTTGATTTTCCATGGCACACTCCTATTTGCACAACTATGAAGAAAATGAATTCATGTGGCACCATTAATGCAAATTGTGGCATGGAAAAAAATATGACCACCACACTTTTAGTTTGAGTCTTATTGGTGGTTGTTGCAGTTGTATATCATGTTCCTAAGTATTTGGTTTTCTTAAGTGGTGAGTACGAATGAATGCATGTGAGTAGATATGTTATTTAATGACTATAAGTATGTTTTCTTGTTCAGCATGCTTGTAAAGTGTATGTTTGATCTTGTTTCCATGTTCTGCATGCTTGGAAAGTGTACAACTGATCTTATTTTCATGTTATGCATGCTTGGAAAGTGTACAGCTGTTGTTGTTGATGTGTTCAACCCAATTTACTTTGGAGTTGACAATGAGTTCATTATTATATTGATTTTGTTTTGTCATGTTTCTTGCTTATGTCTTTAAACCACATTGGGCTCTACACACACTTGCTTTGTTCATAGACATGGTATTACACTTCTTGTAAGGAAAAGGTTTCCCATTAGGATGTCTTCACATCTGAAAATTGTTCCCGGTCTACTTGGTAACTGGCATTGTGAAAACCCTATTAGATGATCTCTAAAAATTACATGTATGTTCAAGGATCTTTGCACTGTAACTATCTTTGACAATCCCTCTTTTCATGCATTTTGCATTAGCCACCTACCTAACTTGCTTCTCAAGCTAAGAACCCTACCCCAATTGTGAAAAAGAAGGATGATCCCCCTAAGAAGAAGATTGATGCAAGCTCTTCTAGATTGGAATGACGTACACAAACATTGGTTCAAGAAGAATATTGATTACAATGATAAAATCATTATGAAGTTGCTGATTCAATTTATATCACAGTACACTTAGTGGAAGGAATCCATTAGTTTCCCTTGTATAGTTGATGATGTTGATTATATTAAAGGGTCAATACATATAGATTTTTCCAAAATATTGGGTAATGGGGCAAGGCTTACATCCTCAGCATGTACATATGTTGTTAAAATATAAATGAAAGTATGGTGGTGGGCATAATGAGTGTAACTTGTTATAATTTCTCTTGTTTACTGACAAACTACATATGTAATATATGCATAAAAATCTAACACATATGTAAATGTGTAATAAATGTCACTACATAGGTAGCTAGATATAAAAATCTAACTACATATACATGTGTTGAATTTTTTGTTTTTCCCTATACATTAACTACACATAAAATGTAGTGACATCGTCCTTTTGTTACATACTGACTACATAAGCAATTGTAGTTATATATTTAGGTACAATTATTACATATAAATATGTAAAGACAATATCTAGCTTCATTTCTGACTGCATATGTATTTAGTGAACGGATTATCGAACTACATATTTGAAAAATGTAGTTAAAGCCTTTAGTTATAGATCATATACTACAAATTGTATATGTAAAGAAAATGTTGCTAAATTTTTCTACTACAAAATATACAGTTTTCTCTACATTTTGTTGTAGTTAAAGACCATTTTTTGTAGTGTCCCCCTTAGAATATTAACAAGTAATCAATGGAAGCAATAGATTGTTATTTCTTGGCTAACCATTTGAAGTCATAATGCCAGATTTGATGGTTACATTGGGCCTACTAACACTCAAAATGAGCTATAAATGGATGGAGGGCCCAACCCACTCACTTTTTATTGACTGTATAAGAGTAAAAGCAGTGTAGAGATATTTAACTCTAGCCACCAGCCTCCTCTGGTGATTAAGCTAACACTAATTATCAACAAGTAAACTAACCTTCATTTGGAGTCACACATTATGTCCTACCTCCTGCAATAAGAAGTAAGGCAAACCATAACTCTGGTGAAGCTCGAGAGTTGAAGAAGAATGCCACACTCAAGAAGTCTGATTTTGATGATCGATGGACTAAGACTGTATTCCATTGAGCCAAGAATAGTGCAGTAAACTGACATCTTGAACAACTAGTAACCTCTTTTCTTGTCTCATTTTCTTTTACTCAATAGATAATTTTATTTTCATTTTTGTAGGTTCTGTTGTTATATTCACTCCAACAAGGAACCATTATTTTCTTCTTCTTATCGCTATCTTGGTCTCTATTGTAATGCATAGGCTTTTCAAATTTTGTTCTCCCTCTACATTGGACCATCGTTTCCATTAACCTTGACCCTTTCTTTTGCTACATATAACCTTCGAAAAATTAGATCCCAGTCTCGACAAGTTGTCGATTCTTTTTACCATGGTTCCAGTATGCACCACAAAAGAATCACACTTTTCTTCTCAGAACCATCATCTCTTTCCCTAAACGACCACACTCATGTTACTATCAATTTTTTCTAACTCTATAACTGCCTAGGAAAAAACATCAGTTTTTCTTTCCTGCACCCCCAGTAAAGACCATTTGTTCCTTCCATCTCTCTAAAACCATTAAGTGTTAGGAAACCATCAGTTTTCATTCTTGTAGAAATCTTACTTTCCATTTTCAACTGTTGGATGGACTAACCATGCAAGAGGTATATCAATAAGTACATCACAAAAAAAGCTTAAAATGGTAGGTAACCCAGTCAAGAAACCAAGTGCTAGTAGGACCACCATAATTAGAGTAGCACTCAACCAGGAAGAGAAGTGTATATATTAATCAACATGAGGAGTCAACCCATCCTAGTACGCAAGAAAAGGAGCAGTACCAAGGGGAGAATAGCTTAGAGGATTCCTCAAGCAATGAGGAATCATCTAGCAATGATGACTCTTTGAACACTAATGAATCAATAGGAATGGAGGCTTCTAAGAATGAACCTTCCAAAGAAATACAAAACTCAACTAAGAGGAGGGCACCCAGTTCTCCTTGTATGGATATGTCATAAAAATTGCCTAGGATATCAAAACATGCCAATACAAGAGGTCTGACTCCAAAACAACAAAAGTGTCCAGCTACAATTGCACCTTCACCAAAGGAAAGTCCACATGCAACAGAAGTCATCTATATGAACCACCCTGACAAATTCTTTTTAGATAGGCATGACAAACATCTAGACACTTGGGGGGATATGTTCAACAACAAGAACCTCAAGGACACAAGTTTTAGGATAAGACACCCTAAAAAATTAGGGCTATATTAAAGGGTTAAGGAATACCTATAAAATTAGGGCTCTATAAAATCTTCTTCAACAACAACTTCCCATACGAAGAACTCACTCTAGAGTTCAAGTCATCCATAAAGAAGCATATAGTTACTAAGGATAGAGCCAAAGAGTATGGGGGACCTTTTAAATTGGCAGTATGAGTCATTAAAGAAGACTGCATAATCATTGAAAGATGGCTGAACTCTATCTTTGTTGTCTCCAATGATCAAGCCACAAATGCAAATAAGGCTAGAGGAGATAGAGCGGTATGGTCCATCAACACAAACAAAACATGCAAGAACTATCAAAAGAATAGAAGTTCAGTTCAAGGTAGTAAATAAATGCAAAAATGCACATAGAGATGATGTACATACCTACACAAAATCTTCACCTACACCCTTTTCTTTCAAATTGACATAGGAAATGCGACTCGAAAGGATCTCCACATCTTCTGAAATATTTTGAAAAAGAGGTCGGTCAACATAGGAAATTTTTTGATAGGCATACTAGCAACCTCAGTAGTCTCAGAAGGATCATGGGATTTCTGCATGGGTGTCTTAATTACACACATCACCCACCATCTGGGTGACCACAAAAAACTATAAGTTTTTGCCAAAAATGTTGGGGAAATATTGATAGATGTCAAGTTCTTGACAATTGCCAACATTTTAATAATACAAGTGAATGAGTACTTCTACAGACTCTGTGGAAGCAACAATTGCATTACTCTCCCTGAAATGAGCAAATACGACTATGACAAATTGCTATTTGTTGAGGAAGAGATCCTAAAAATGATGAAAGGAGTAGTACCCCTCCCCCATTGAGTGAACAAGTATCAGGAGAGACTCAACTAAAAGCATCTAAAAGACACAACTATAAGGCTAGCAAAGCAAATAGTTGTCTTGGGACTGTCGAAGAAAATGGCATCTAAGCCAAAGAGGATGTGCCCCCCCACTCCCCAGGAAATAAATCTAGATATGGAATAAGAAGAACCCCCAAGGGTGACACTTGCCATAGTCATGCCGGAGGTATCACTACATGATGAGGAACAAACTCTGGTAAATATAAAAAATGACATTATGGATGAATCTATACATATAAGAGGAAACCTTATAATGGAGTTACCAAAAGAGCCTAAACTCTGGAAGGTGAAGATTGTAGAACCCTCCATCAATGAAAGTGTGACATCTTGCCACAATACTTCAAAAGTAGCAAACTACAAAGTCATAGTTTATACTCTAGCATGTGATGACATTAATAAAGAAACTGCATAAAGAAGATCAGAGAACCAGTCACCCAGCAACAAAGTTTCTCCCGAGCCATTAAAGTGGATAGTGTAAAGCAACCACATCAAATATTGAGGTCACACAGAGCTTAAACATAAGACGAGGGCAAGAAGTATCAGTTTGAGTGAAAGATCTCGAGCAAGAGGCAAGTTTGAGAAGGCACACAAAGAAATAACAGTGAGCCCCTACCGCACCAATATTTATGGAGATAGGATAGTAGATAGATGACCTCTGTGAGATCATTGTATCTTCAACTCTAAATATTTTCACATTAACTATTAATATGTTTGCACTAACCTCATAGGAAGAAAAGATAACTATCGACATCCGACCCCTACTAAGCCTACCACAACAAATGTTGCTCTTGGTTGCATATCAAATGTAGGTGATGGAGGCCTTGGAGGGAATGACAAAGGAAGTATGTCTCCTTTGATAGGGGCATGACAACTTACACTAAGAAAACAAGTGACTATGAGTCGAGGAAGTGAATGAAAGGAGGAACTGACACTGTCCCCCTCCCAAGAAGAGGCAACAATTAAATGATAACACATCAACAATCAGGAGGCCTCGTCGCCAGTAACGGATGCTGATGTGTAGTTGAGATTAGAAATGGTGGTATCTAAATTTCAACCTAGCAAGGTTGCATTGCCTCTAGAAAAAGACACCATAGAGGAAATATCTATAAAAGAAAGCACAGATTCCATATAGTAGATGGAAGTTCCTTCTACATAGGAAGAACTTTCTAACTCCCCAGCCTCACTAGGGTACTCAATCAATAACCACAAAGGAAGGGGATCTAGAGAACTAATAGACCAGGGTACCCCAATAGTTCCAGTACAAGTAATTCCCACCATAGATGTTAAAGCAACATGCATGAAAGATGTCATCTTGAAGTCACGTGAGGAAGGGGAGGAGGTAGAGGAAACAACTGAAGTATAATGAAAGATTTGGACCCTTTATCCAACTATAGAGCTTCACCACCCCCACCCGACTATGAAGAATTTGTCAATGAACTCCTATTAGATGAACCAATTGAAGCAGGACCGCATCCCAACATCCTTGAGGTAGAGATAGAGAAACATGCAGTTGATCAGATGAGGGAAAATTGAAACATATATTCAATGACACACCAACAAAATGAGATACCCTGGTGTTTCTAGAATCTCCTATGATACACATTTCAAGCCTAGAAGCACCACCACCACTTTAGTGAAAGATGAAAGACATGTATATGACATTAGTATCTGGGACATTACTTTGTGACATCCATGTGGTGGAAGATATCTTGGATGATTCTGAACTTGGAGAGGACATAATCTACAGAAATAATAGATAGATTCTGACAAGGGGAGATCTTCTATCAACCTTCCGTCCTTAAGAAAATTTAAGTAGAGTATTCTTCGAGGTTTTGTGTGGGACTATTATTGAGGACTATAGGTAAAAAGATAAAATAGGAGTAGTTTTCAACAAACTTGTACCCTGTCAGTTGTACAAGAAGAACTCCAAATAACACTTGGATGAAGAGATACAAGATATAGTGCAAAAAGACAAATAAACAACAGTACATAACTTCACCATTCAAGGCCTTGAACCACTAGCTTCTAGCAGTGGCAGATCTTTGTACAAGGTATGTCATTACATATAACTATAGTGTAAATGACCTACCATGCAGAACGATGGTTTTTGAAAATCCAGTGCATAGGATAAAACTAGAAATCCCCACACACCTAAAATGTCTAATCCAAGAAGTTAGTGGATGGTATGGTCCAAACTGGATGGAGGTTTATATCGCTAGCATCATACCCCACGAAATACAAAAATCAAGGGCCAGTGCATTTGTCATGTTGTGAATGATTGAAGAAACAAATAAGGGATTCCCTTTAGAGAAGGTTGCAAATGAATATTTCCACCCTCTACAAGAAAAATACATTTTGGAAGTCATCCATGATAGAAGATTCTTCTATGATTTATGCATTAGAAAACATCACACATCATATGTAGTCACTCGTACAGATTCCTGAAAAGATTTTATGGATGGGGCAATTGTAAAACCTAGAGAAGGAATCATAGACCCTCCCCCCCACATGAAGGAGTGATCAATCTAATGATCCCTCCTCCCAACCCACCCTTACAAGAAACATAAGTTGTTTGAATGGTTTCTCCTAACATCAACATTCCACCCTCAACCAAAGTCCACACACACTCAACCACATATGAAACAATATCCATTCAAATGACTACAACCCCTTGTGCTGAAACTATCAAGGGATCCTAGCCAATAATCACTCATAACACTACAACAACTGCTCATCCAGAAGTAGAAACCACTTCTAACCTCAACAAGATACCCCTATACCAAAGCAAGAGGAGGAAGCAACACTTGATGCAGAATGGGAGGCCCCTAGCGTAACAAGCAAAGGGATCAAGGAGGAAAAGGTTAAGAAAGACACAATAGCCCATGATAAGCTTGAAGAAATAGTAGAACCAACACCCACATATCTAATGGAGCCCATGTTCAATTTTTTTGACAAAGACGTCTTCTATGGGCTATCTTTAGAGAGTTTAGCATTCACTATGATAAAACTACACTCACATGATGATGAGATCATCATTGTATTTGAATGAGATAGTGTCCTAGTTCTCAAGCCCAACCTCAAGGAGATATTGACAATAGGAAGTTATATGACAGTTAATGTCATGATAGCCTGTCATTTTATCTTATCTAAAGAGATTGATGATGTATACATGACCTACCAAGACATTGTTGGGGACATTCCAAATGATAAGAATCAGGGGAAATACTTTAACTAACTATTTGTTTCTAGTATAATCGCACACACTTCATATTTGTCTGCATTCTACATGATGGACATTGGATACTTCTATCTATAGATATAGAAGCACAAATGATGATCATGTACAACAGAACAAACACTCAATTTAGTGTAAAGAAAGGACCTATAAAAATAGTCGAGATCATACATATGTTTGAAAGGGGACTTCCTAATAAAGGCCTAAAATTTGAGAATCCACCGTTTTTCCACATGAGCCCAGAATAAAAAAAATGCTCCAGAGACTGTGGTTTTTACGTGCTATTTGGATGCAGATGTTGGTCACATTAGATATGAAGGTGGAATTTCATCAGGAAGATTACTACCACCACCTTTGAGGGACTTATGCTATGGAGATCCTATCATCTAATTGGGAAATTACCATATTAGAACATTAAATTGCTTGTTCTTAATCAACCTCAATCTTTGACACCCTAAGGACATGTTTCATGATAAGTTTTGGGGGGTCCAAATAGACGATCTTGGTACATTTTCATTTTCATGCCCCACAATTCAAATTTCTCGCAACACTTCAATTTATTGTGCAAAATTTTTGCTAAAACTTTGAAAAGTTAAATGACTAATATCTTACTCTTTCTATCTTTTGAATAATAAATTTTGATGTATAAGAAATTTTTGAAGGAAATTTTAAATCCAATTTTCCTCAATGATATCATAACCTTTACCCTTAGACTTTCTTGTCTTCAAGCTAACTCTTAGTGTAATTATTTCCTGAGTGATATATTTGGGCTATATAATTCACTTAAAACTGAGGGCGAAAAAAGTTTTTACACTACATTTGTTCCAAGATATTTTAAAATGCAAAAAAGTGATCCCTATCACGAGATGGGCCCTTAAAATAAGGAGGACTCAGACTGAAATGGTCCTACTTGATCACTCTATTTTTCAAGTGTAGGTTAGAGAGCACAAAACACTAGCAAAATGAAAATAGCTATCCCTTTTAGTGCTTAAATCATTGATTTAGGGACAAAAAAGGTTTGGCGGCCCAAAAACATCCTTGAAATCCCTTTACCCCTATGCATGTGAGCAAGAATAAAATCTATGTGGGAATAAAATCATGAGAGTTGTTCCCAAAATTAAAAAGATGATGAAGGGAACAATCCTGGAATGCAGACATTCCACCTGCCATTCAATGGAGACCTAACATAACCACATGAGACTACATTAGGACCAAATTATGTAACATTGTCATTACACTAGTACCCACTATTGAGCGACCATGAGAAAGGTAGGAAAACACTTCAGCCTTATCCTACACTAACACAATATCTAGGACTCTATAAAATAAAAGTTGGGCATGAAATCTACCTCTAGTCAGAACCTTGTGCAAGTATGACTAGGAAAGAGAATTTCGGTGCATCATGATGAAGAAATCCTTCCTCCAAAGAAGGTCATAATGGTAAAGGTGAGTAACGTGACTCCCGGTCTAAGTGGGAATCTAGTGATTAAGAGAAACCCCACCATCATACATATGCCTTTACCTAAAGTTGGGATAATTATATTTCTCACCTTCCAAAAACACTAACTTAATAAAACCCTTTGGAGTCACTTCGTGCTTTAATTCTATTATTTAACTTGAGGACAATCAAGATCCTAAGTTTGAGGGGGTTGATAACATCTAATTATTTGGATATTTCATGCCTAATTTTACTTCTGATATCTCTTTATGGGAGTTACCTTAATTTCCCCCTATTTGCATATGTATTCCTCTTATGCCCTAGTTTGAATATAACTACTAGTCCATGCAGGCACTTGTCAGATGATGGTTTTTACCATGAGGTATGACGTCCATTAGTTTCCACAACTGAAGGAGTCCACAACAGAGCTGAGAAACCAACACTAGACAAGCCATTGGTTCCCAAACCAATGGTCCCCAACAAAAGATCATGACGTACAAGTCAGAATGACCTCGATTCCCATCATTTGATGTCTAGTCAGGCCATCCTTTCGTGTGACCATAGGATATCAAGACGTGATGATTCGCCTTGACCCATCTCAGCCCACCTTATGTTTATAACAACCATCAGATCTTATAAATCAATGGTCCAACAGTCGGTGGCCAAACAAGAAGAGGGGAACACCCAATGTATCATCTATACATCCTTCCAACCAATGGTCATTCTAAACAATGGCCACTCAAGGTTGTTGAGTGTGTGCCCTATGGAACATGCCCACACTTGTGGAGAAAGTAAAGTATTTTAGACCAAATCTATATATAGGACCCCAGAGGCACTGAGCAAGTGGTGGCCACCCACAGAAGATGCGGATGTAGTGCCAGAACCAACTCACACCATTGACCAACTCCTTCACCATTGGTGTGTGAAACCTAGAGGATGAAAGTTTGAAGGCCATCTCTTCTTCTCTTCATTAAGAGAAATGGAATGATGACCATGTCCTCCATACCTCTTAACCATTTTAGATTGGAGGATCTTTTCATAAACCTTATTCATTTTTGGTCATTATTGGTGTATTTCCTTCTTCTCTATATATGCCCACTGTCCTTCATCACCTCCATTCCATTTCATCATTCATCTCCATGTCTCATGATACTTGTAAATATGTAATGCTACTCACCACCATGAGTGGCGAAACATATACCTTGGGTTGGGAGTATCCACTAAGGCTCTCTCAACATGTACAAGCTTATGTTTATTGAATATATGCTCTTAGCAATGCTTGTCACTGTACTCTTAGTTTTAATGCTTCACTAGTATTATTATCTACCATCTTGTGTTGTTTGATTTTAGTACCTTGAAATAGTAGTATTAACCATATGTAAGTGTTATTGAGTTGCATGAATGCATGATAATCATGGAATGCTTAAGCTAATGATTGTAAGGTTTTAGTGGGATTGTTTATTTTCCATATTAGGAGAGAGACAACCTTGTAATCTAGATCTATCCTAAGCTCAAGAGAGGAGGGAATAGACACTTATGATGATTTCTTGTAAACTTGATAAGGGTATACAATGGGTGTGAGCTTTGCATGTTGGTGTTAGACCTTATATGGAAAACCCAATCCAAGTTTCTCTTCCAAACATGGCATCTTGCTTTTTGATCATCTTGTTCTTTTATTTTAATTCTTCTTACATTTTCCTTTGTTTGCATTCTTGTTTGTGGGAGTATCATCATTTTGTAAAGAACAAAAACTTAATATCACTGTTTGATTTTTGTAACTAAGCTAAGAGTCTACATTCATAATACAAACCACCATTATCCTTGTCGATCGACCCTAATTTACTACATCAGACATCGTATTAAGGTTGTGGGGGCCTGAGTATCAAAATATAAATTTTAAGAATCTGACTACTCTAGATCTACTCCTTCTTGGACATGTGATTTGGGTCAGTCACAAACTCAACCTAGCCTAGACAAATTTGAATCATGGGGGAAACCCTAATTTTTGATTAAAATATTCAATTCGGTTAAAAAGAAGATATATATAATCATCTCTGATATAGGAAATAAAAATATGTCATCATATATAGAGAAAAGTTACACTATAAAAAGATTATATACTTGCCCTTACAAAAACTCCAACCATAATAACCCTAAAGATAATCAATTGGAAATTTGGAAATCTAAAAGGCAACCATTATTTTGCCTTATATATGCCTAATTACAACTCTTCAAAATTCATAGTTATAAAATCATTCCATGGAATAAATCCCATATTATCTACATATGAATGGAAATTAAGGACCATGAAAAAAAAATTTAAGTAAAAAGTTAACAAAATCATGTTCGAGTCATAAGTTTGTACCCATATGAACCCTGGCAAAAAATTGCCACATGACAACTTCTACAAAATATCCCTATCAAATATGATGAGCTAATAGTTAAATAATATGTTTTCCTTTAATATGTAATAATGATAATTGTGAGAAAAAAAATGAAAATTTATGAATCCAACAACATATCTATATCCATACCAAAAGAAATTATATTTAAACTTTGCAACCGAATCCATATTAAAAATTTGGTAAATATTAGGATCTCTAGATTTTTTAAACTCCCAAATTTCAAATATATATGAAACCATGGATATTTTATGTTGAATTAAGAATTATATTGATGTAAATCACTAACGAGTAGTTCACACCGCATCCCATGATTACCACTAATCATGAGATTAGGGCATAAGTTTGAGGATTATACTTAATACAAAGTTCACTCCCTTACTTTTTTTTCCTTTATTTCATTTCAAACTCTTTGTTTTCTCACATCCAATCACATAAACAAACTTTACAAGAGAATTAAACTTATATTACTCTAATATAATCTCAACATTAATGATAAACATCCAGATTTTCATTCAATTTCTCATACTTCCATGTAGATATGACATGACAATCAGTTACATTCTCTATTATCAAGGAAACAAAGACACAAAACATTATTTACAACTCTCTCACATCTATACAATGACCTAGAGTGATTGGGATCGACTAAACCAAACTAATCTCATACTTAACTGATGTGGTAGATCTACTTTGATGCTTTGACCTTCTTCAAATTCACGTGGTTTCCCTAAAAATTGTGAGTAGAGGGGTGATCCTACTCGCTCAGTGAATGAGTACTTCATAGAAACAATTTAACACACTTATATAATTATAGATACATTATCAAGCAACTGATATCAATTATAACAACCATAATATTTAAAGAGTCGAATTATTGACAATCATAAATATGGTAGGATACTCTAGATTTTTACAAGTGTAAATCAATATTTGAACATGCTTGATTGATCATAAAGAGAACTAATAATTTAGAAACATACAATGAATAATTGAATAAATGTGCACACATATTTAACCTCTCATTCATCTTATTATGCCCTAAACCCACATGAGGTGTACCACAACATGTGAAAGAATCGCAGCAAGCTAGGATCTCATCGTACAAGGCTTAGAAGCATGCCCGGGTTCCTAAGACTATGACTTGAGTAAGACCTCGTCTGCAGTGGGCATGGACACGTCTACCTCTTGGTGGCTAATGGGAGCAGCCAGATATCTCAGACTCCACCTCTCAACTTGGGTACTCATGTGGGGGTTACAACCCTCAGGCTTATTGTGCATCAATGGACCTACTGACCACTGATCACTCAACATGTAACACAGGTACCACCAACATCCCCAGTTGGTGTTGGGTACCACACAACTATAAGGAGTTTGTCCTTCTAGTCAAGACCCCCACACCCTATTCGTGTGCTCCAACTTACCTCGATCTGGACTACCTCCTATCACGAAACTGTTTCCTCCTCATTGTGCAAGTCTCATCCTATGAGGAATCTACAATGTTCAGGGCATCTACATGTCTAATTCACTCTTTAAATTCACAATTCAATCATCGCATCAACATATCTTTGTTCCGCTTTATAAACCGTTCATTTCAAAACCATCTTATAACATTTACCACAACTGAACTGTTAAGAATCACCACATCTCAAACTGAGAAACATTGATATCACAATACTTGTTTCATTGAACACCCTATAATTAGGGTTTCATTTACCTCATTCACTTATCACATGACCTGCATAAGGATTTAAAGTGTCATAACATCATTCAATAAACATTGCTCTCAGCAGTTCACATATAATCGAATATATATATGAAATCCTATAATGAAGTGAACTGGAGTTTCCATGCCATTTACTAAAACATCATACATTAAGAATAACATTGAATCAAGATGTCTATTTACAAACCTCCAACTTTCCATTCATTTAGGGTTTCACCGTCCTTACTGATATATCAATCAAACATTAATATCATCGAATGAAATCCAAGATCTTATCCAACATATATGTAATATGCATACAAACAAAACAATCATTCATAATCAAGGAGGTTCAACTAGGCAAACTTCTTTATTCAATTATACAACAATTTCAATCATAGCTGAAAATATTAGGTTTCAGTATATTCATATAACCTTTATAATTACTTTGAGAATTCTCATTTAGATGGATAGCAATCATTTCTAATTGATTTCATAATTTGAAATTCATCACAATAGAGAAATAATCCATTTCATATCATCTAGGAAAAGCTATATCAAAAAGGCAACATAGTTTTTGTACTCGCATACTAAGAAATTGAAGTTTTTAGATGATTTAACTCATTTTCATGCAATCTACTATTTAAAGGAGGTACCCACTCACCCTAAGGTGTGAAAACACCTTAAAAACACAACCCATATCTGAAACTCTCAAATCAATATCAAAACTCTAACAAACTTAGCAGTTTCTTCTTCATTTCAACCCTAAAGATGGCCCCTGGTAGGTAGAAGATGAATATAAAAGGTTAACTTGAACCCCAAATGTGTTGGACCAGGGATTTCGAGCAAGGGAAAATGAGGAGGAGGAAGAATCGACAGATAAAATAACTTACCAAGTCAAATCTATGACAACCATTTTGGATTTCCTCCATTCTTCACATTCTTCCCCATAAATCCTCTTCTAGGTTTCCCTCTCATTGAGAAATGACTCTGAGATGATAGTGGATCAAATTGTGATTCTAACTCACTTTACTTCATTGAAAATTGATAAGTATAGCTTGAGATTTGATCATTTTACGATTGGCTGTACTAGGTGGCATCGGTCGTGGTTGTGGTACACGATGCTGCAACGTGGGTCGTGGCACTAGCATCGTCGGTCATGGTCAGGACGCAGCTTCTGTGACGGTCGTGGCACACGATGCAGCATCGCAGGTCACGATACTAGCATCGCGGGTCGCGGTACTCTGTACATGTTTACAAAAAAGGGCATAACTCTCTCATTTTAACTCTGATTTGGTTCATTCATTTTTTATTGGATTCATAATTGAATTATCTACAATTCTAGTATATTATTTTGATAATATTTTTAAATAACAAATCACTTATTAATTATTTCCTCCAATGTCATTAACTCTCTTCTAGCATACATGTATGGGTTAAGGCTATATTAACTCCAACTCAGATCTTTATAGTATGCTTAAATCATGATTATGTGTTGCCCAAACAAGTATTTAAGGTTAACAAAGTTGAGGTAAAACACAACATAGAATATTATTAACAAAATTATGCCAAGCATTAAGATTAACTTAAAACTCTAGGATTACAAGCAAAGATAGGAACATGTTGTAACAACTCTCCCCCTTTAATAAAAATTTCGTCTCAAAATTTCTAAAAGAGGAAAGGATACTTGTTGAACATCTCCATCTCCACTTCCCAAGTATCTTCTTCTATACATGATTCCACCAAATAACCTTTACTAAGGGTATCTCTCTCTTTTTAAACTTTCAAATTATGTGCTCTAGAATTCTACTTTCAACATGAATCATTTATTCCTCTTCAAATCACAACTTTTAAAACATATAAAACATGTGAAACATAATTTCTCATCTCATCAACACATGGTACTATTCACTTTCCATTCATGAGACCACACTAGTCATCATACTATCACAAGATATATATCCTTTTTCACAATATCACAGTGTATCAACCCTTATCAACATAAGAGGATTACACCTCATCCAGTGCTCAACCATTCTCAAAGGTCATTAAGACCATCATACTATTCCCTGCAAGATCATTGTTATCTTGAATGCCTTATAACAAGGCTCAACAACATCACTTATATATAATACACTGGATCAACACAATATTGCATTAATGAGCTGGGAGATATTCATAAACAATCAAAGTAGGGTTATATTTTTTTTGGTAACCGAGAGAACCCACCTCGGGTGAGCCCGACATGGTAAACACTTGAGGCATGAGAGGGTGTGGTCCGGTCAACACCCTCGCGCGCCTAATCAGCATAGATTTCCATTCGCAAAGTTCCTTCGGTGAGGTTCAAACCCGGGTCCTTCATTGGGACTTACCAAGCTCTTACCACCCGGGCTACTATGGTCGGACAAAGTAGGGTTATATTAACATTAAGAAAATGATTTTATTACATCAACATACAAGGATTCTAGATATGATTAACCCTCATCATATTCATAATGCACTTGTTTAGCATAAGAGTGTATCAACCATGTGGCTTTGATAACCATCAATTAACATATTAAGGTTGTGATCATATTAAGGAGGTTATTACACCATCATTCCATCATATAAGAATGTTAAACATGAATACTCATCCTTATCTATTTGTATTAGAGTTAGGTTCAACAAAATAAATTATAATAATGTTACTAATCAACACTTATACCCAAACCCTTACTCACGGAATCCCCATTGGATCTTGGATGCATAAGGTGAAGCATCACCATCACATTCCATATCATTCTCAAGTATGAACCCACACATAAATCAAGGTGTAACCATCATGCTATAGCATACTAGAGTTTCAACAACGGTAACAAAGTACTCCATGATTGTATTAGTCATTCAAGGACTATTCATATGCAATTACCATCACTTAGTTATATTAAAGCTAGGTATAACAAGCTATACCTCATTAGGGGTACATATCAATACAATATGGTTATCATTCCCTCTATTCATATGAGTGAATAGGTAAGACTACTTTATTCAGGGTATCCCTCCATTAGTTCCATCATCATTAAGCCCATATCACCATAACACAATTCTAGAATACTGAGATGGATTATTGGTATGAATGACTATAACTATCAGACACCTTTAATTAACATATTGCTTGCACATGTACATTGAACAAATACATTGAACCAATTTACATCCTTAATTATACCTTCAACAAATTATACTTCTAAAAACAAATTCATGTATTACTGAAAGTCGTTGTTTTCCCTTATCTCCTCATTCATTACTATTTACTTCTTGTTACTTATCCTTCTCGTTTTGATCATATAGAATAAACATCCCTAAAATTGAAACATACAAGGTAAGAATAAATTATTCATCATTCTTGATATCACTGTAAGAATTTATTTTAGATTATACTTTTCTCATCTTGTACTTCTCCTTTTGTTCAAATTACACATCTTATATTTCAAATCTATTTCTTATCCTTTACTCTGAATCATTTCCATATTGTTTATCTACCTTTCGGATTAGATACCTTTAAACTACGGATTACTATCAGTGCTAGTTTACTTCTCATAATTCAAATATCATGATCTTGTTTTATAGAAATGATAGTATTCAAGGTCAAATCACTAGTGACATCCCTTGAACTACTACAACTCTAAACATTCTAGGGTTTGGTCCTTATCAGTAGCATGATGTTATAGTGGTGTGACTTTGATCCCTTAATTTGAAATTCAAACATTGGATCTCACAAGTTTTATAAAGTCTTCTTTATCTTATCAATTGAATTTCCTTTCTCTTTCTTGACCATTCAGATAGATTACATTCTCTATTTACCTTGCTAGGGTTTCATCATCATATTGTGTGTCATTATTACATTCACTAGATGTCTCTACCATGGTGGTTATGCATCATATATGTTTCATTTTCTTATCACTTCATTCCCAAATTGCTCTCATTAAGTAATATATGAAAGAGAAGATGATTTTGAGACTTTGAATTCTTATCTTCAAACATTCCCTTAATACATTTCTCATATGTAGGTTTAATTAGTTATCAAAAAGGATACTTAACTAATTAGCACTTGCTTGAATCTCACAACCTCTTTCTTTTATAATCTATATTACTCCATCATGTTTCAAACCCTTTCTTATTTTCCATATTTCTCTTACCATATACTACTCTTCCACCTATCATCTTTAACTTCAAATTTTCTCTTATGATCATGTTGCTTATTCATGTATATGATCATGTATACCATGTAGCATATATTTCTTTTTATCCTTCTACTAATGTGAAGTTGAAATTCTAAATAAATAATCTCTCTACTAGTTTCACCTCATGTTTAATACATTACATATCCTTCATTTTGAATCAAACAGCTCATGCATGGGTCTAACTTACTTTATCTTTCAATCAATTTTTTCCTTCCTGAATATAATCTACCTTTGTATGACTTATTCATTTGTTTAGGTACATTTTTGTTCTTCTTTTAGAAACTAGTTCGTTGTTCTATAGAGACTTGGAATCCAAAGGTAGTAAGTATGAATGTATTAAACTTTATAATAAAAGTATACATTCCATGCTTTTCATTATATCATAACCCTCATTCCTTAATCAAGATCATCATTTCTAACATTTCTCTTTGTTTCAACTAAGTTTGTTATCCTAGTATTATCATTTACATGTTCATATAATTCTATCTACTTTAACTCTTCTAAAGATTGTTCACTTCTATGTACTTATTGTATACTCAGCTCTTTTCTTTTATTTTCCCTTTACTTTGGAGTACATAAAAGCATTATACTCAATTATATGACCCATTCCTCATTATTGATTCTTACTATCTTGGCCCTTACATACTTTTCGCATATCTTTTCCATATTTCATATTTAGAGTTCACATAATACTAATCATTAAACTTAATCTGAACCTTATGTTGTGTTCCTTTATTCCCAATCAAGGGTTTCTTATCTGAGGCCCCAAAGTTGGATCTCAGATATTAGTTCCGATTGATTCTTAAATATTCTTATCTTTCCCTTATATTTCAACATCTTATTGTATGCACATCCTCACTATGATGTGGGTCTGATTTATCCAGAGTCTACTCTTATTATATTGTTAATAGGAGTCATTAGATCCCAGTAACGCATCCTGCCAGTAGGACCAGGCTGAACCTACAGTCCTGAAGCCAAGAGCTACTCAAGATTAACCAACTCCTATTAATCTCAAACATGTGGAAAGAATATCAACTTATGGAAAACTCATTTTAACATAACTTCTGGTATGCTTGATACAAAGAATCCAAACAATAACAGAATCAACTTCATGATAACATATTCGAAAAACTGATAATATGAATTCATACATATAAGAGCATTTCTATTGATCTCCAATCAAAGAAATAACATAAATCACGAGTTGTATCATATTCTATGTTTCATCTCTTACTCCTTCATTACTTTCTGATCTCCTAACCCTAAGATTTATAGGGTTTCTCTCTAGCCCATCCTTCCTCTGCGTACCTGGCCAGGGCATCTAGAGAAGAATAGATAGAGTAGATTGATACTGGTCAATCTATGTATTCAGATATGGGGCCAGGGCATCCAATTACCCAGACTTCCCAGAGATATAGGAACATCACCTCCTATTTGCCACACTTATAACTCTAACTTTCTATCCTAATGGTCCCTAACAACTCAGCCTAATCTCTAATACCAAGTTGTCACACCCCCATCCCACGATTACCACTAATCATGAGATTAGAGCATAAGTTTGAGGATTATACTTTACACAAAGTTCACTCCCTTACTTTTTTTTTCATTTATTTCATTTTAAACTCTTTGTTTTCTCGCATCCAATCACATAAACAAACTTTACAAGAGAATTAAACTTATATTACTCTAATATGAACTCAAAATTAATGATGCATATCCAAATTTTCATTTTGTTTCTCATACTTTCATGTAGATATGACATGACAATCAGATACATTCTCTCTTATCAAGGAAACAAAAATACAAAACATCATTTACAACTCTCTCACATATATATAAGGATCTAGAGTGATAGGGACTGACTGAACCAAACTAATCTCATACTGAACTCATGTGGTAGATCTACTTTGATGCTTTGACCTTCTTCAAGTCCACGTGGTTTCCCTAAAAATGTGAGTAGAGGGGTGAGCCTACTCGCTCAGCGAATGTGTACTTCATTGAAACAATTTAAATCACTTATATAATTATAGATATATTGTCAAGCAACTAATATCAATTATAACAACAATAAGCTTTAAAGAGTCTAATCATTTACAATCATAAATATGGTACGATACTCTAGATTTCTACAAGAGTAAATCAATATATGAACATGCTTAATTGATCATAAAGAGAACTAATAATTCAGAAACTTACAATGAATAATTGAATAATTGTGCACACTTGTTTGACCTCTCATTCATCTTATTATTCCATGAACCCACATGAGGTGTACCACAACATGTGAAAGAATCACAGCAAGCTACAATGTCACTGTACAAGCCTTAGAAGCATGCTCGGGTTCCTAAGTCTATCTCTTGAGTAAGATGCCTTCTATAACGGGACTCAGCACGTCTGCCTCTCAGTGGCTAATGGGAGCATTCAGATATCTCAGACTACACCTCTCAACCTGGGTACTCAGGCGGTGAGTCAAAGCCCTCAGGCTTATTGTGCATCAGTGGACCTACTGAACACTGATCACTCAACATGTAACACAGGTACCACTGGCATCCCCAATTGGTATTGGGTACCACACAACTATAAGGAGTCTTCCCTACTGGTCAAGACCCCCACACCCTATTGTTGCACTCTGACTTACCTCGTTATGGACTACCTCCAGTCGGGAAACTGTTTCGTCCTCACAGTGCAAGCCTCATCCTGTGAGGATTCTACAGTCTTCAAGGCATCTACATGTCTAATTCACACTTTAAATTTATCTAATTCACGCTTTAAATTTAGAATTCAATCATCACATCAACATATATTTATTCATCTTTGTAAATCATTCATTTCAAAACCATCTAATAACATTTACCACAACTGAACTATTAAACATCACCACATCTCAAACTAAAAAACATTGATATCACAATATTTGTGTCATTGAACACCCTATAATTAGGGTTTCATTTACCTCATTCACTTATCACAAGACACACAAGGATTTAATGAGTCATAACATCATTCAATAAAGATTGCTCTCAGCAGTTCACATATAATCGAATATATATATGAAACTATGTAATGAACTAAACTAGGGTTTCCATGCCATTTACAAAAACATCATACATTAAGAATAACATTGAATCAAGATGTCTATTTACAAACCTCCAACTTTCCTTTCATTAAGGGTTTCACCCTCCTTACTAATATATCAATCAAACATTAATATCATCGAATGAAATCCTAGATCTTATCTGACATATATGTAATACGCATACAAATAAAACAATCATTCGTAACTAAGGAGGTTCAACTAGGCAAACTTCTTTATTCAATTATACAACAATTTTAGTCAATGACAAAAAACATATATTTCATTGTATTCATGTAGCCTTTCCAATTACTTTAAGAATTCCCATTTAGATGGATTGTAATCATTTCTAATTGATTTCATAATCTTAAATTCATTACAATAGAAAAATAATACATTTCATATCATCTTGGAAAAGCTAGATCAAAAAGGCAACTTAGTGTTTGTACTCGCATACTAAGAAATTGAAGTTTTTATATGATTTAACTCATTTTCATGCAATCTATTATTTAAAGTAGGTACCCACTCACCCTAAGGTGTGAAAACACCTTAAAAACACATCCCAACTCTGAAACTTTCAAATCCATATCAAAACTCTAACAAAATTAGCAGGTTCTTCTTCGTTTCAACCCTGAAGATGGTCTGTTGTAGGTAGAACATGAAAATCAAAGGTTAACCCAAACCCCAAATTTGTTGGGCCAGGAATTTTGAGCAATGGAAAATGAGGAGGAAGAATCGACAGATAAAACTACTTACCAAGTCTAATCTATGACAACCATTTTGGATTTCCACCATTCTTCACATTCTTCCCCAAAAATTGCCCCAGAAATCATCTTTTAGGTTGCCCTCTCATTCATCAACAACTTTGAGATGATAGAGAATCGAATTGCATTCCAACACACTTTGTTTCATTGAAAATGGATAAGTATAGTTTGAGATATGATCATTTTATGATTGGTTGTCTTGGGTGGAATCGGCCACGGTCGTAGCACACAACACAGTGTCACGGGTCGCAGAACTACAATCATGGGTCGCGGTCATTATGTAGCTTCGGTCGTGGTCACGGCGCACGACGCAGCGTCGTGGGTCACGACACTAGCGTCGTGGGTCACGATACTCTGTACATGTTTACTAAAAAAGACATAACTCTCTCATTTTAACTCCAATTTGGTTCAATGTTTTTTTGTTGTATTAATAATTGAATTTTCTACAATCCTACAATATTATTTTGATAATATTATGAAATAAAAAACCATTTATTAATTATTTCCTCCAATGTCATTAACTCTCTTCTTGCATACATGTATGGGTTACGGCTATATTAACTCGAACTCAGATCTTTATAGTATGCTTAAATCATGATTATGAGTTGCCCAAACAAGTATTTTAGGTTACCAAAGTTAATAAAAAGCACAAAATAGAATATTACTAACAAAAGTATCTGAAGCGTTAAGATTATCTTAAAACTCTAGGATTACCAGCAAAGCTAGGAACGGGTTGTAACAAGTAAAAATGGGGAAATAAAAATAAAGTATATCTAAATTTTTGACCCAATAAAATATCACATAGACATTAGTAACAACAATATTAAGCTAGGCTAAGATAATTGTAGTTTATCTACTAATTTGTGTGGTGTAATACACGATTTTAATGTTAATAATTTAGATTCAAAACTAGACATGTGTACATCACCCTAGAGGAAATATATGGAACATGCGTCACTACGTGGTCAGGTGACTCTTTATATTCCATAGAAATCTAAATTCCCATAGTGTGTCAAATAGCTGGAATGATGGAGTGAAGTAATTAGAACGGAGAAAGGAGGTGTTTGTTACTTGGTTCTCATATTGATTTTGGCAATTCTTTATATTTCATCAAAAGTTTTCCAATTGAAAAAAAATATATTTTCTCCCTAATACTATATGTAAAAATTTAAAATAATTTTACGGAATTTTATCAAAGATTTCTTGAGCTACGTCACTATCATGGGGGTAAAAGAAACCCTACAGGAGAGTAACATGAAATCATTAAAAGTTAGAGTTTTTGGTAGGTTTATGTTTTACATTTTAGTTGAATCCTTATAATGGGTGAAGTGTAACCCTTAATAGATAATTGATATATTTATTTCAAGGAGGATATCTACTATTAGATGTGGAGGGTTGTAAGATACTCAACTTTGTGTGTGAAATATACTTTGAACTATGATTCCTAATTTTTCTCTAACTCGGATTCATTTTGATCAATTTTCATGTACTTGGTACTAATAAAGCTTCCAATTCAATTTTGTGTGTCTAACTAAGTTCATTCTCCTATATTTAAAAAAAATTATAAATTAGTCACTGAATTTATATCCTTGAATCACTTTGTGATCATTTAATACAAATTAGAATGCTTGTGCTTGCATACTTTGATTTGACCTAGTTTAGAAATAATACATCTAATTATTCTACCATTTGCTTCAGAATCACACTGATATACAAATTGAACTAATTAGTACTAATATTTTCATTAAGAAATAGGGAAAACAAATGTTGGGTCTTGGCTTGATAAAAGGAATGTATTATGTACTTGGAAATTAGAATACAAGGATACAAATTGTTGTCTAAAATCTTGTAAAAGTTCAATGTACCATTTACAAGTTACTAGTCGATCGACTGGAATTCTCAAATAAGACTCTTTCAAACTCAAAATAAATAAGGCCCATTATTGTAGACAAACATGCCTTCAATTCATAGTAAGAATTTAAGCCAGTTGACCAACTAGGCTTCTATTTGAACGACCGCCACCGTGGACCAAATCCACCCAACTACCTCTAGGAACAATTATGAGGGTCTCAACCACCATTTCCCTCCAATAAAAATGACGGGGAGTCCAATGACAAAGGGTAGATCTTTTACAAACTTCATTCTTGGTAGTTTTAGAGACCACCTCAAGTGTACGAAGCAAGGAAGGGAGAAAAGGAGCCAATGTCATCCTCATAGAGTTTGCTTCATTGTTGCATCTTGGCAACATGAATCTTTATATCCATATCCTTACTTAGGTATCTCTTTCTACCTAAGAAGTTTCTCTACTGGGGCAAATAGAGTATCCTCATAGCTTGTTCTTTACATTTATTGTTTTCAACTTCGTTATTTTAGTGATTAGATTTTTCTCATTCATTTCCTCATTCTCTCTCTAATTAGATACATTATATTCTTTGTGGGGTGATGAGACCACCTCATCCCAACAATAATGATCCCATGATCCCTTGATGAGATACTAGTACTGAAACTAACTCTAGCGTCGGTTAAAACAAGCTTTTAATGTCAATTTCTTACCAAAAATATAAGTGAAGGACACCATAGCCAAGCATCTACAACTTCGGCTATTTGGGAACACACAAATCGATGATGGAGATACATCCTCAATTAAAAGAAACTGAAACATGTAGCAGTCTTTGATGTGAATTTATATAAGACAACTGACATCGTGCGGACATACTAGGAAACATTTGAAATTGGTAAAGGTTTATGAGTCCTTGGTTTCTACCATAAGATGAAACCATTTTAGAAACATAGTTGCATCTCTAATGTTGGCTTATATACAAAAACCAACATCATAGTGACATACCAGGTCACATTTGTAACTGGTAAAGGTTTCTGAATTGTTAGTTTTTCAACCATAAACCAACACTTTTTTTAGCAACATGGTTGTCGATTACAACAAGCTAAACCGACATTAAGGGTTAAAGTGTCAATTTTCTCAATAAAATTGAACACTAGAACCCTATAAACATGTTTCCCAACGACCATTTTACAGTAGTCCTATAATGTCATTTCTTAGCCGAGAACCAACGGCTCGTACAAACAATGATGGTTTATTCAATACAACTGACAACTAAGTTTTTTTAAATAGAAAGTCTACAAACCTACTGTCTGACTGTTCAACGGAATGCAAAACATGTAGTTCAATAGAAATGCAGGTTCCATCATGTGTTTGGCTTAACAATAGGCCAACAAACCTGCAATAACAAACACAATCCACCCACATACAAGATCCATTATCCAATTCTATTCTCATCACATGTACAAACATAATTCTTTTGATTCATCTTCACATTCATTTACGCACATGATATATCATTCACATATGCACCAATTCCACTCTCATGACATGTAGAAACACAATTCTTACTGTATTCATTCATCTTAACATTCACACACGTGTATATATTCATCATTCACATATGCACTAATAATTTACTTTTTATTATATTCAAAGTTATAAAAAGTCATAAAAACAACATGTTTATATAAATAATGACATCAAAGTTCAAAAATGCATTATTTATCCCAATCAAATTCAAAGTTCACTTCCTTAACGAAGTCCTGTGCCCAATGTTGTCATATGTCATCTAGATTGTCTTTCATACAGGGCTTGTTGTGTCAAACAGTTGTAAAGAGAATGACATAATTAAAGAGTTTGATATTTTCATTTTATCAAATGAGACTTTTTACTAGTGATGATAAAGACAATATATATAGATTACCTTTTATATGCAGTTGATGTATAGTGTCCCTTATCTGAAAGCCATGTCCATATATAGCACCATGTAGTATATGCATGCCCAACAATTGTCTTTTGCATGGCACGATAAAGTTACCAACGTACAAATGTTAACAAATAAAAGTAAACATTGTCGACATAAATATGCATTGGAGTCAAAAAACTAAATCAATATTTTGCCAACTTATCATTTTCTTTTTCTTGTCCACCTTCCATCTAGATTTTTTGAATTCTTTTATAGCCCTATACATTAATGTAACACATTTAATTATATTAGTAAATAGTCATGTAATAATATATGTTAATAGATATAAATATAAAATTTACTCATGTGAATAATGCCTTTTTCATTTAAATTACCCACTATTTAGTTTTGTCACCCTTAGAAGTAGTTTGCATCACGGGGACAATTACCAAAAAACCCATTGATTATTCCTAAGGTGAAAAGAAGACAAACAAAACAAAATCCAAATCAACAACGCAATGCACTTCTTAAGTCAAAGATATAAGCAAAGTAACTGAAACTTACTCAACATTGAAAGGAGCTATAATCAAGCTCTTTTTCTTTTTACCAAAATATTTAAATATGATATAGCAGTAATCAATACCAGATGTAGGGTCTTGATTTTACAATGATGGAACTAGAAATGCCACATGCGGTAGTGTGAACTCTATACACACCCGATGTAGGGAAACACAAAACATATATCATGTATCCATTAATATATAAGAAAAACGATCAACATATATAAAATGAGATATGTATCCATATAAGATCTCACAATATCCAAAGTTATATCGCTAATGCATTCAACCAAGCATACTGAAACATATCACAAACATCTTGAAAAAAAATACTAGTATCATGAATTTGATTTAAAATGTCCTCCATAATATAGATCACCATAGGAGACCCTTCTTCAAGTTTCCTATGCATACTACCAACTCCCTACAATTCCGACCTAACAAGTCGAATAGGTCCTTTGCAAGCCAACTAGGTAATTGAGTATCTTGAGTAGGAGGTGGAGGACGAGTTGTAGGGGGTTTCTTAGGTGATACGTTGTCACAGAGTTGCTTGCTACCCTAAGTCCACAATCCTAACGGATACAAAGCTTAAGATGAGTGGACATCGGCATTCATCCCTAGAATGGATCACATGTCATATACATGAATAAAACAACAAAAAGGAACAATATAAGAGACAAATTGGCATAAGAAACTAAACTAGTACTTGAAGCAAGATCTTTGTACCATCAGTTAACCCATAAGAATTCCATTTGCTTATCATTCAATGTCATTAGAGTAAGACCAGTAGATAATCATAATATACAAGAAGCAATGATCATAGAATGAGAGTCTTGGTTTAAATGTTATCTAAAATCATAAAAAGGGTATACATCAACACAATTATGTTGAGTACCCTATAATACATAAACTTAGAGGTTTAAGAAACATATATGCCTGGAAAAACTTAATATTATAGCAAGAAAGAAATAAACAACATTAAAGACTTTCATGTTAACATACAATCATGTTTTAGTCGCATTTCCATTATAGTTAAACAACAATATATGGTCATTGACCAACTTCCTGAAAGGAAGCGTCCGTAAGGGTGCTCAAGATTAGCTAACCCTTTTATACATGAGGGGCCGCAAGACCTAAGTCAATAAGATAAACTTGTTTCGACATGCCTTGTGTACTTACCCCGACAATATAGGTAGGTATACAAGGTTTGTATAATGGACAAGTTCAACTATGTTCATGATTTGTTCAACATATTTCAACCAAATTGAACATACTAATCATAGGTAACAAGTAACTCAAACAAGTATATAAAGCCAAGAAGTTTAAGCATACATTCATACAAGCAAGTATAATACCACTAGTCCAACTAGTAGGAGGACAAAGCATACCTTTATTGGAGTAAAAGATTAAGATACTTTATTAGAAAACCATATACATCAAGCTTGATTAGATCCTAGATTTGAGTCATCATAGATATCTTGATATTACAAGTGATTAAAATTGAATTAACATCAACAAGAGTATGTCTCTCAGTCATTATCATGGTGGTTGGATGTGCCACCTAGATCTAGGTATCATTTATCATTGATTATAATATCTCAACTAGGTCATTCGTGTTCATTAGAAAGTTACATCACACATCATAGATTCATCTAGAGCTTAGGGTGACACATTAAAACTCAGAACGGTGATGTATTATTAGAGTTCAAATATCTTAAATAGAGCAATCATGATATTTGAGCAAGCTTAGTCAACATAAGCATCAACATTGTCATACTAATCATTTTGACTCCTTATCATGCAGGATCATCATCACTAGATTACAAATATTGACCAAGTAAGGTTTAGTGTTATACAAATCATCAAGATACTTATTTGAAATCATAAAGTAGAATATCACATCATTAGATCATGGTTCATGTAAGACTAGAGATCTAGTCAATAACATGTACATTGGGTCACCTTTCAAGTCAAGTTTAGGGAATTTGATCACATTAGGGCACAAGAATGAACTATATAGAAATTAGGTATATAAAGTATGATAAATTATTGACTTATTAGATCACATCATCATTTTAGACATAAAAGACCCATATATGTGATGGGGTTGGATTCAACATCAATGTATCCAACTATAGCATATTCAAGGTAAACGAGTAAGGTATGAACAAATCCAAATTTGATATGCATAAAAACTACTTATTTGGATCAATAATAAGGCTTTAGGGTACATCAGTCAAGGTTAGGCATTAAATAAGTAACATTTAGCATCAAATCCCATTCAAGGTCATTTTAGGATACATAGATGTATAAAGTTTGAATCATAATGTATAATATGTTCAAGTAGATAATCTTAGTCCATCATCAAGTTTTAGGGACATAAAACATCAAGATCATGCATTCCAAAATGATAAACATCTTAAAAATACTTCAAAAGCATTCATTTTAAGATATTAGCAGAAAAATAAGAATATTTGGGTTCTAGAAGCATTTTTAGTGGGAAGGTTATATTTTTCTAATCACAACGACATATTGCATGCCTATAATTGGACAAAGGGTGTATTCTTGGTGATATTTTGAAGGTTTACCTTATTTGGTGTGATATGGGCCTCTAGATCATGATCTGATAGCCAGAAGAAGAAAGGAGAAGGATATTGTTAGGTTTTATGGGAGGCAGAGAAGGCAGCAGAAAAAAAAATTATCCTCCCAAACCCAGAAGAAAGGAATCGTGCCAATGTCTACATAATAGGAAGGATGGTTTGTAGAGGCATACCTTGTCCTGAGGCTTACTCAGTGACGTTACCTTACAGATTGGGTGGTCTTCACCTCCGGTCTTGGACGGTTTCTGCACAGCTCCTGGTCTCACCCGGACTGTTGGGATTGACAACTATCCTCTGAGCGACAGAAGTCTCCCGCCTCTGAAGTAGTCCACACGGACCACCTAGAACTCTGATCTCCTTGTCCCACAAGGAATCAGAAGGAGTTGTACCCTCCTATCGGTGTACTAGTCACCAACACCCTCTCATGCAATCAGTTGCTTTTCTGTAGTTGTCTTTCCCTTGTTGTGCCTCCCTTATCGGGTAGCACTTACTCGGGCTCTCTCTTGGTTACCAAAACCAGAGAGAATGAAAACTTTGCAGAGCAGCTAGTGTTCTGATTTGTTCTTCTAAGAAGCCCCCAATACCCCTTTATATATATATAGGAGGGTCATGGGACAAGGTTCTCTACCCGGGAAATGCGGGATTAAATAGGAGTAGAAGGGTTAGACATTTTCCACAAAACAACCAATCTGCGCCATCTGAACCTATCATTTCACACCCTGAAACAATCATTTTAGGTCTTGAGCCGATCGTTTGGGACCTGAGTCAATCGTTTGGGGCTCTAAGTCGATCGACTGGAGTTCTGAGACGATCGGTTTGTGGTCCTGATCCAACTCAAATTGAATTTCTTATTTGTTTCCAATTAATAAAATATTAATCATTGTCCAAATCAAATTTGTACAAGTGAAACAAATTGTAGTTGCAAAATAGTCTTCTGACTTTCCAAACGATCTTGGTTGGTCACATGAACCGAACGGTTCAACAATTGAGTTGATCGTTTCATTACACATGAGTCGATTGTCTCACCAGTTGAGCCGATCAGTTCACCAACCTGAGTTGATCGGTTGGGGTAGTAGACTTGTGCAAAATCAGTCAATCACAGTTTCAATCAATCTGATACTCCAATCAATCAGTCCTACACCTTGAACATTATGATACTGAGCTATCAATTGATTGAGTGTTTAATTGAACTACTAAAATCCTTTAGTAATCAATCTAAACATCATTTCTGGATAAACTCCTCTTCTAGGTTAAATCCTATGTGTGTGACCATGTAGGTCCATTTCACATTGGTAGTGAAAGTCCATAACACTTATGACTTCACAAGAAAAGAGTGGTGCCTAGTCACACATCAGTGCTACCCAAGTGAAAAGGAAAGTTCAAAAACAACTTTCAATCCTACAATCTGTGAATGGTGTTACAGTGAATGTATAATTCCTTTTTCCCTGATATCCTGAATGAACTCAAGGCATGGACCAATCATCCTTTCAACGTTCATTCACTTTCTTGATCTCAGAGTAGATTGAAGGAGATATGTATGACATCAATATCACATACTAATTCACATGTGTGTGCATGCCTGTCTCAATCCTACTCATCAAGTGGCCATGGATATCAAACTCCTTCAGAAGGGACAAATCCCATATCTATCACTCACCCCTCAAAAGCCCCATGTGTCAAAGTCACCCAATCATCACCTTTATAACAACCCATGTTTTAGAATTGTGTTTGATGATGTAAAAGTGTACCCAATGACATGTGTTGAGTGTAGTGATTTCTGGTCAAAGAACCACACTCACCACCAACACTGTGAGAACTGACTGTGACTACCATGTCATGGTTCCATGTGTCAAACTCACGGTGGGTCTGTCTGATACACTTGTTCTCTAACAAGTACCTGTGTTTGGTTTGATATCTCCATATCATGACTAATGAGATTATGTCATCAACCAACACCACAATCTAGTCTTGTGTGTCATTGTTGTCTATCTACCTTCCACAATGACATATGACTAGGGACATAATAAGAATGTACAAACTCTTAGCATCCATATGATCTCATCGTTCAGGTCCTGAACTTGAAGGCATACGGTATTGAGTACTATCATTCTCTAGACATTCTATCTGTTCTATCATTATCTCATATGTCTGAACCAGAAAGAATTGGAAGCTTGCCTTTGATCTTTATCAAATCAATCTTAATGTATCCCACCAATCATCCCATGATTGGCTCTCAGGGCATACATACCAATAGACTCCCACTTACAGTGTTAGCCAATTACCCATGAATCATATTCATAGTGATCTTCAAACATGTCCCACATGTTATTGTGCTCTAGTGCTAACATAGTGAGTTATGGAAACACTTTTCCAAAGTCGGTATTAACTGCATGTCTCTCATCTCTTCACTGTACGTCACACGTATGAGATGGAGTTGTCGTAATATGTGATCTAGTATTCCTTTGCTAACCTTTAGCCACATTCAATGACCAAGTACTCCTTACTTGTCATCAAAGATCAAAATATCTATACGTTCATCTCCATGAACTCCTAGATCCATATAGTATCCATTGTTGTTCTCTAACACATGGATACTCTGCATTTCCTTTTAAATGACTTTATTGGAACACTTCCATTTATCAACAAACATTCAGTTTTATATATCTCATATATATTTTGTAATTAATTTTTTGTCCTTTTCGGTAGTTCGCATCAGTGTAACTCTTTACAGTGAACCCTTCCTTATTTCCATAGAACCAGTACTTCTCAAGTACTTATCAAGTTCTTATGGTATTTCAGTAACCCTTACTGGAACTAGACAAACATCCACTCATCATGTCCCACATACTAGTTATCATGATGAGCACATCCTATTGTCATGCCCTACATACAAGATGATGAATGCACTTTATTCTTTCTATGTCCATACATGCAAGATAAAGGGATGATTATATACATGATAGATCCATATCTATTCTTAGTGTTCCCATTCTTCATAAGAATTGGACACTTGGCCCTGGGATACTAACTCCATGTAACATGGACAAGTTTTCTCCCACTGAATCTATGCACACTAAACCCTTCAGTATACATTGCCAATGTATGCTTTCTCTTTTCAGGTCAAGAGGTTTTCAAGAGCTATCTCTATAGATCTCTATTCCTATCACATAGGAAACATCTCTATCTTCCTTAAAGATAATTTCCACTTTGTATTTCCATTATAGAACATTTCATTTCACATCAACATGTGGAATGTGAATACACTCCCACTAAATCACAGATCCCTTCTTTAACTTTGTCATAGCAGTCAAACCCTTTGACCATATCATCAAAGTAAAGATCCAAATCTAAGTTGCGTGTGCATAATCAATCACATTGATTAGTCCATTGTAACTTATAGACTTCATTTGCATTCATGGATTCATAAACCTTATAGGTTGTGTCACGTACACATCCTTGTTTTTATTCCTCATAGGAATTTGGTTTTAGTATCCATATGCCAAATTTCTCAGTCATTAAGTTGCAATCAACAAGCATCATCCTTCTCAAAATGTTATCCATGTGTCTTAACACTTTAAGACTCATTCACACTTATGGATTTTATCCCAACGGGTGCTACCATCAAGGTCATACCTTATGGTTCATATGGAAGTCATTTAGGATGTAATAGTCATAAACCATAACTCAAAATCGGGTTCCTCATATTCATCTAGATAGTTGACTCATCACATGACCAACTCATCACATACATAATCGAGGTGTATCTGTCAAGGATATAAGAACTCACAACCCTTTGTGATTCTTAATGTCCTTTATTAGTGTGGGGTATTCTTTATTTAAGAAGAAACTAGTTATTAGATAATCATCCTCTAACTCCATAGAGTATGAATCCTTGTTGATTTAGACATCATCATGCCTTAATCATGAGTTCACTATGATACACTATCATAATCACTCACAAGGTTCTCAAACATTTGGTCTAAGTATTTCATTCATTGATCTTATCAAGAATTAACACTTTACCAAATCCGTACTTCATTTATGATATTCTTGAACACTTCAAGATATTCATATTGGTAATTATCTAAACACCATTTGAAGTACTAGCATTAAGTCCAATAGGTATGTAAATACAACACCTGTATTATACCTAATAAGATAATCATTCTCCCACTACCATTAGTGAAGATTGATTAATCATGTCCAAGATATTCATGTCTCTTACTGGTTCTCTAACCAAAGAGTCTAGATTTATCCATCACATGGAAACTAGAGATGAATATCTCATGTTAATGCTAATTTTATTGTTTCAGTTATCAATAACCTTTAGGTATCATTTTATCTTATGCATACCAAGTACCACAAGCTAAACAAGGCATTGCCAGAAGGAAACATCAACTTTATTAATTTCCATTATTGTCATACAATATGAAAAAATAATGCGTCTCTTTCTATTGGCAAATATGAAATAGCAGTTCATAACACTATTACATGCCTTTAAGGCTGAAAATAAACTAAATTACTCCTATCTATGGCGGCAATACTTGCCCCATTTATTGAGTGCTTTACACTTTATATCTTGGTGTCATATACCTCAAAAAGTGTTACAAGTTTAATTCATGTCACCTTTAGGTGGAAAGGTATGTTGCCTCCTTCTTTAGTTCCTCCAGATAGAGTGGACAATTCCTTTTCCAATGTCCAGGCTTTTGACAATGGTGGCAATTGCCTCTCTTGGTCACGCCTCCCTTGGCCTTGAGAGCTGAAGATGCCTTGGGCTGCTGGCTAGCATCAGAACCCTTCTTAGCTTTGCCCTTGCCCTTGTGCTTGGACTTTCCTTTCTTGCTATTGATCATCATCATAGACTTAGGCTTGACCTTCTTCATTTGTGCCTCGGCTATCCTAAACATGCCTAACAACTCTGTCAATGGCTTGTCAAAGTTGTTCATGTTGTAGTTCATCACAAACTGACTGTTGGATTATGGCAACGATTGTAGTATCACGTTAGTAGCCAACTCTTGGCTAAGGGGAAATCCCAGTCTCGTCAGGTTCTCCACATACCCAATCATCTTGAGCGTGTGAGGACCAACTGGATCTCCTTCTGTCATGACACACTTTAACAGTGCCCTTGAGACATCATATCTCTCTTGCAGTGCTTGATCTTCATACATGTTCTTGAGATGCTGAATCATCTCAATGACACCCATGTTCTCATATTGTCTCTACAACTCGTGGTTCATGGAGCACAACATCAAGCACTATGCATCAATGGCATCATCAGAATGCTTCTTGTAAGCATCACTTTTTGCCTTTGGTGCAGTAGGAGCAGGTTCCTCTGGAATTGGAGTATCCAGGACATAGAGCTTTCTCTCTTGAGTGAGAACAATTCTCAATGTCCTAAACCAGTCGTGGAAGTTAGTCCCATTCATCTTGTCCTTTTCAAGGACCGATCGCAATGAAAAGTGATTGTTGTTTGTTGTCATTTGTACTACAAAAGGAAATATATGCAGTTTAGTCCAAAATTCAATTTTGACTTATTTGATTTATTTGAAATGTTGACGATATAATTAGGACTTTAATTAATTATCGCTCCCACTATTTTTGTTCAAATTGAAATCTCTCACCATCAATTTAGAAGATTGCAGCATACAATCTTCTAGTGGGTCAAGATCCATATTTCATCAAGTCAAGAGTTAGCTTTTGCTAATTGCCCACAATCTTGACTATTTAGGTAGGCCATCATGCCAATTACATCATATGCAACTCATGATGAATGAACATGTACAACACCTTGCCATGAACATTTCATGCCTCTGGGCTTAGACACTCTAAGAGATCACCAGTTAAGTCTAACCCAAGAGCCGACACGGTAAACATGCACCCTACTTTGGCAGAACCTACAATTTTACCCTTCACACTTCCATGAGATAAACGACGCACCACACTTTGGTGTAACCTACGCTTGGTCGATCAAGATTTTCACGTGTGTCTCTAATGGAAGGCGTAAAGACCTAATATTTAGATGAGGGATTCAGTTTTTATAGGTACATATACATATCCAATCACCACAATATATAGTATGTATCATCTACATGCTATATCCCACAGAAAACATGTGAAACGATAAAAGCGATGATTAAGGCCATCCTAAAGTGATTCCTCAAGCCAAGAGGAATCACAGTCATCTAGGTCCACATCACATGCAACCTGTACAAGATGAATTTTGTGCTTTGCCTTTACTGGGTTTGATCGACTCATCTCCATCATTGATCGGCTTGCTATCAGGTTGGTCGGTTGGGTGCCACCAATCGATCGGTTGGCTCCTCCAACTGATTGGTTCGCCTGGTCATCCTGCATCTCCTCATGGCCACCACCTGATCATCTCGCTCCTTGAACCGGTTGTCTGGAACGCCAACTGATCGGTTCATGCCTTGAACCGATCGTCTTAGTTGTCGTCAGATTGTCCGCCATTCTTTGACATAACAGGAAATATAAAAGATCTATCATGTTTTACATTTGAATTGGGAAACCCTGAGTTACATTCAGGGGGGCAAAGGTAGGAAAGAAATCTCGAGTTATCTCGAGTTACATCAGGAATAGGAGATAGGGAATCGGTGCACAGACCGATATGCAAGCAACCACATACAACCAAGCACACATACATAGGGTTTATTGGCCATAACCATGCTATACATCCACCACAAAACTCAATTAAGGGCGACACATATCAAGTGCATTCATATTACATATCATATATGTATATTGGGATTTGTGGATTACAATTGGACATGCAAAAAGCCAATTTGATTCGCATCGTATGCAATAAATAAAGGCGACACACCAAAATCGATCATATCGATAATCCTAAGGTATAAAGCAGTTGACGTGGCTCTGATACCACTGTTGGGTTTTATGGGAGGCCGAGAAGGCAGTGGAAAAAAAATGTCTCATCCCAAACCTAGAAGAAAGGAATCGTTCCAACGGCTATACAATAGGAGGGATGGTTTGTAGAGGCATACCTTGTCCTGAGGCTTGCTCGGCGATGTTACCTTGTGTAACACCCCTGACCTGGGTTATACTTTAACCCTAGGTGTTTTGATTAAGAAAGATGATTAAATGCTTAGTCTCATCTTTTTAAAGGTAATTAGGGTTCAAGAGGAACTTATGTTGCAATTCTAGTCCTTTTTGAACATTGTTGAAATCAATGTTTTGCCTATTTTGGACTAAAGTGCAAATTACCTAAGTTGAGGGGTTTAAGTGCAAATTGTGCATTATAATATGTTCCTAATGTGTTGAAGCATCATTACAGTAAAGATGATGCTGAGGTATGGCTTATGGAAGCCTAAATACCAAGAAAGAGCTGATAAAGCCATGTTTGTGCATTAAAACCTAGTTTTGGTGTAATGTGCAATTTACCCAAAATCTAGGGTTCAATATGAAAATTACCACTTCAATAAGGTCCCTAATGTTTCTTGGAATCAAGTAGAGCAAAGAAAATGAGAGGGGAGCCTCATTTGAATTAAGTTGGAGGAGAGAGAATCTTGATATTAAAATAATCAAGATTTAATCCTAATTCAAACCCTAATTCAATTTAGTGCAAAAACAAATATAATAATTGAAGGGCCTTCAACCAAAAACGAGATGGTTGAATTTTCTCAAGTGTGAACACCTTTTTGCCTTTGCTAGGCCACGAAAATATCTCAATCAAGTGGATAACCCACTCACCATTATTATAAAGAAAAGTAATATCCACTCAAATTGGGATATTATTATAATATGATCTAAGGTGCTTAATTTTCTTTTCTTTAAATTGAGGATAATTGAGAGGAATAATAGGCAAATGGGATAGCCTCGTATCCAAGGAATGAAAGGGGGAAGAGGCGGCACCAATTTTGGAATTAAATGCATTTTATAAGGCATTTTCTCTCTCATGGAATTTCTTATAAAGTACCTTTACCAAGCCAAAACAAAGGCCATTTCGGATTCTTTTCTTTCCCCTTGCTTGGAAAACGACTAAGGAGCTGTGGAGGAGCAGTAGGACGACCCCAACCTGTTGGTAAGGTCCTTGACCTTCGTTCTCCTTGATTCCATGGTGGAAATAAAAAATAAATCATTGATTTCTTCTTATTTCGATCTCCTCTTCAACCCTTGCCAACTTTTTCATCCAAAAGCTTGGGGACGAGCCTAGGGGGAGTTGCAAAAACTTCATCCACCATTTTTGGCGTGAGCTTTGAGTTTTGAAGCTCAATTGGAGGCAGGTTTTATGACTTGAACCCTTAATATTGTTATTGCATTCAATTCCTTATCAAATGTTGATGCTTTCTTCATTTCCGAAATTTATTTTGGTTGATTGATGAAACCACCATGGAAATCATAGAAACTTTAGTGGGTTTGTAGCTTGAAGATGATGATGTCATCACAAGCAAACACCTCAATTAATATCTTAGGAAAACAATTTCAAAATTTGGGACCAATCGGTTTCAATGAAATTGGTTAAACGATTTCAACAAATTGATTGAAACCAAACAGTTTCAAACTGTTTGGAGTGGTTAACCATTTGCAATGGTTGACCATTTGAGGAAATATGCTGATGTAATTGGATATTGATCCAATGGGTTCAATTGGTTTGATCTTAATGGTTTCAATTGTGAATGATCCCTAAAATGCAAACCCTAATTGTTTATGGCAGCAATAACTCAGTATACTATGTCAATCGTAGTTGTCTGTATTTGATCGGATGGTTGATGTAACCAAATTAATTGGAGAGAATGATAGAAATGAATTCATACATGCGTATGATTCATATGGTGATTTAGAGTATGATCCTTGGTAAAGAGATCAAGAAACCCTAATTGAGAAGTTTAATGAACCCTAACCCTGATTTAGGGAAATTCTGAGTGAAACCCTAATCTAAGGTAATAGTGTAACCCTAATTAAGGGTAATAGTGTAACCCTAATTAAGGGTAATGACTTGGGTAACTTTAATTTAAGGTAATGAAATGCCAAACCCTAATTGGATGAACAATGAATCCCTAATTTATGGGTAATTGAATGAAACCCTAATTGGGATGATTAGTGAAACCCTAATTGAGGGTGATTCCATGAGAAACACTAATTGAGGATGATTCCATGTGAAACCTTAATTGAGGGCGATGTCATATGAAACCTTAAACCTAACACATAGTAAATCTATGTGAAACCCTAAATTTGGGCTATAGTGCATGGAATTCTAATCATGGGTAATATGATGATAAATCATAACCCTAATGTCTGGGTAACGATATGAGTAAATCTTAATGATGGAATAATGGGTAATACCCTATAACGATGAAATATCTCAATTGGTTGACTATAGGCAACCTTATAATAAGCAATGCCTTAACTTGAGATGAGTCCATATCATTGAAGATGGTTGGACAATCCTTGTGTGTGATCTATGCACATCATGGTAAAGGTGATAGGTTAGTGGATGAAAGTATTAAGATGTGAGATTCCTTATTATAAGATAAGTTAATAAACTCAAGTAAGATATAAGTGATGACGGAAGTGATATATTGAGACATGATAGATATCACATTTAGCATTTCAGGGTCGATATACCTTGATGCATCTCAAATCCAATATTTTTGGATAAGATACACAAGGAGAGTGTTATGTAAATTGTTACAATGAAATGTAATGAGTTTAACATACTTGATAAGTAAGCTAAAATGATTATGATGTAATCATACCATGATAAGGATGTGAGATAAACTCATACCTTGTGTTTATGATCATTTAATGATAAATGATAAGAATATTAAATACTTGGAATGTCGATGGATGCTCCTAGATGTATGGAACAATATATTAGGGTTGGATTGATAAAATGAACATGAAACCCTAATTGATGTGAATAGTAAACCCTAACCCTATGGAGGAAATAGTGGTGTTACTATTATATTACATGAGTTAATATGTCATTGTTGCCTAGTGAGAGGTGACAAGATGTTTAATGGCATTGTGAGCCATATGGTTAGATGTTACCTAGTAAGAGGTAACAAGATGTTTCATGGGCATGATTGAGCCCTGAATGAGGTGTAATCCTCTTGTGTTGATAAGGATTGATTCCCTGTGTTATTGTGAAAAGGATTTATATCCTATGATAGTATGATGGTCTTAATGACCTTTGGGCATGGTTGAGCCCTGAATGAGGTGTATTCCTCTTATGTTGATAAGAGTTGATACCCTGTGATATTGTGAAAAGGATTTATATCCTGTAATAATATGATGATTGGTGTAATCTCATTAATGGCAAGTGAATATTACCATGTGATGATGAGATGAGAAATTATGTTTCATATGTTTTATACCTTTTTAGGTTTTGATATTTATATGTTTGCTAGAAATGAATTAGGGTTTGTATGTCCACTTGTTTGATGCAGCCTTAATTCACCCAATTGGCATAACTAATCAAGTGCAACTCTAATCATGTAGTGCCCTGTGCCGTAGAACCATCTTCAGTGTCAGAACTTGCTGGATGGTGAAACGAGTATTCCTAAGGGAAACTCGGAGCGCATATTGTTGAATATGCGGGGGTGGCAGGTTGAGGATATATATATGTAACATCCCTGACCTGGGTTATGAATTAACCCTAGGTGTTTTGCCTAAGATATGTAATTAAATCCTTGTGATTATCTTTTGGCATGTAATTAAGTTCCTAAGGAACATACATTTTCATTTCTGTCCTTTTTAAACAATGATTGTAGTATTGTTTGGTAATACAGGGACCTATGTGCAAATTACCCAATTAGAGGGGTTAACTTGCAAATTACATAGGTTAAGATGTTCCTCTAATAAAGAGACATCATATGAAGGAATATGATGAGGTATGATGGATTTCCCAAGTTTGGGCACCAAGGTGCAGCTTGTGGAGCAATCCTTGTTCTTAAACCCTAATTTTGGTGTAAAGTGCAATTTACCCAAAATGTGGGGTGCAACTTGTACTATACACTTTCTAGAATATCTTTTATGACTCTTGACATCATTTAGAGATGAAAAGATGAGAGGGGCTCGTCTATTAAATAATTAGATAAGAAGGATGATCTTTGTAGTGAAAACACCTAGTATGAGTAAGAAGACCCTTCATATATATATATATATATATATATATATATATATATATATATATATATATATATATATATATATATATATACCTTAGTGTGCATATCGGTTTTCTTTACCCTTAGATCTTGAGTTTTGATGGGCTTTGATTAAGTTTTGATAGCTTGAACGTGCCTTAGATAATAGGAGGGACGTGGATGAGAATTACATTCTTTAGAGGTCCTTATGGTGAAAATCAGCCTAAACTATATAAGCACCTTTCTTTCCAAACGAAGCAAATGTTTCCCTTCACTTCCTCACTTCTTATCTTTCTCAACCGACCAAGGCAAAGCTATGAAGCTCAGGGAAACGACCAACCTGTTCTAAGGTAAGAAAGCACCATCTTCTAGCTTGAATTCATGGGGGAAATCCTAGTATAAGGTTGGTTTCATGGTTAATTTACTTAGCTTTCTCTTCCTAGCCAATCCTTCCCAACCTTTCTTGAAGAAACAACCTTGGATGACCTGTGGAGCTCAAGCCACCATTAAAGTTTCGAAGCATGGAAGCTTGAAAGCTCAAGGAACCACGTTTGAGGTGGGTTTTATAACTCTAACTCTTAACTTTGTTATGCATATCTTTGTTCTTGTTTTTATTATTAATTCTTCTTCTACCTCCCTTCTTCCTTGCTCTTTTGCAAGCAAAATGGTGGAGGAACCGACCTGAACAGAGGTTGAGGATGATGGGCGTGGATTCCTAGGTCACTTTATGAAATGACCTTGGACCCTTTTGGTCCAAACGGGTGCAACTCGTTTAAGGTCAAACAGGTTCAACCCGTTTGATCTCAAACGATCCTGTAAGATCGTTTGGATCAAAACGACCCCAAGACTGTTTCATAGGGTTGACCAAGGTATGACCATTTGAGGGTCTGTTCATAATGTATTGAATTTCTTTCCTACAAATAATTATAATCTAATTCCTAACCAATTGAGAGTTGAAGGCACTTCAACACCCTAACCCTAATCGGGTTGAAATTGCTGTTTTTAATTATAAATCTTGTTGGGTTTTGGGTTGGAGGATCCAAACGGGTTCAAAACCGTTTGGGGTTCACCCAAACGGTCTCACACTCGTTTAGTGACACCCCAAGACCGTTTGGAGGTCTAGGGTTAAGGAAAATTGATCAATTGTAGGTCCAATTTCAATAGGTTGAAGAATTGATAAAAGTGCTGATTTTAGACCTAATTAGGGTTCAATCCTAATCAAATCAACTTAGATTTTGGTCAAACTTTGGGCAAACGGTCTCAAGACCATTTGGAGGTCATCCAAACGATCTCAAGACCGTTTGGGCCAAGTTTGGGCCCAATTGGAGTTCAATTGATGGGTTCAATTACAATTTGTTTCATATTGTTGAGAATTGATGATTAGCCGATTGGAAACCCTAATTGAGTTAGACTTAACCCTAATTGGCTTTCAATTATGGGTCAATTTGGAGTCCAATTGATTGAGGCTCATCCTAATTGACTCAATCCGTAAGTGGTTAACATGGCTTTGGCCAATTAAAGGCTTCAACATAGGAAACCCTATTCAAACATAACCTATGTGTCACCTTTTATGTTCATGCGGTTTGGACCCAAGTAAGTTCACACTCGTTTCACCTCAAATGGGTTCAACTTGTTTCACCTAAAATGGGTTCAACTCGTTTCACCTCAAATGGGTTCAACTCGTTTCACCTCAAATGGGTTCAACTCGTTTCAATCCAAACGGGTTCACACTCGTTTCAATCCAAACGGGTTCACACTCGTTTCACCTCAAATGGGTTCAACTCATTTCACCTCAAATGGGTTCAACTTGTTTCACCTCAAATGGGTTCAACTTGTTTCACCTCAAATGGGTTCAACTCGTTTCACCTCAAATGGGTTCAACTCGTTTCACCTCAAATGGGTTCAACTCGTTTCAATCCAAACGGGTTCACACTCGTTTCAATCCAAACGGGTTCACACTCGTTTCACCTCAAATGGGTTCAACTCATTTCACCTCAAATGGGTTCAACTCGTTTCACCTCAAATGGGTTCAACTCGTTTCACCTCAAATGGGTTCAACTCGTTTCACCTCAAATGGGTTCAACTCGTTTCAGCCTAAATGGGTTCAACTTGTTTCAATCCAAACGGGTTCACACTCATTTCAATCCAAATGGGTTCACACTCATTTCAATCCAAATGGGTTCAACTCATTTCACCTCAAATGGGTTCAACTCGTTTCACCTCAAATGGGTTCAACTCGTTTCACCTCAAATGGGTTCAACTCGTTTCAATCCAAACGGGTTCACACTCATTTCAATCCAAACGGGTTCACACTCGTTTCAATCCAAACGGGTTCACACTCGTTTCAATCCAAATGGGTTCAACTCGTTTCAGCCTAAATGGGTTCAATTAAAGGATACCTTGTTTTATGTAAACTCTAATAACATGATAGTGGTGATTTGGTTTATGTAGATTAAAGGGGACTTAACCTAACCTAATCTAAGTGGTGTAGTCATCATCCACTAGTGAGAGGAGAGAGAAAGTACCATTTATGATGGAAACTCAAGTAAAATACCTTCAATATACATGAATGTGCATGATTAGGGTATGATCCACTTATGAGAGATCATGGAAACCCTAATTATGGTAATTGGTGAATCTTGATCTTAGCTGAGGGCTTTAATGATGATGTTTCTCATGCATGGTGATGTAATGAGATTAATTCACAATGAGGTGAATAGTAAACCCTAATTCTAGGGTGATGACATATATTGTGAATAGTAAACCCTAATTGATGAAAATCAGGGAATCTAACCCTTGTAAGAATATAAGGGTACAACTCTTGATATGAACTGCTTACTATTATAAGTTGAATTAACCATGCATGTTTCTATACATGATGGTGATCATATCCAGGTAAGGAATATGATTTCATATTCATTGGAAGCATGTTATTAGATTTATGAATAATGACATATGTTGATGCCTAGTAAGTGGCATCTTATGAGAATGATAGGCTGTAAGAGCCATGAATATCATCAAGGTCATGCTTGTCAAATGACTTGTGATTGGACGATTGAGAAATGATAATTGATGTGAGTTAGACTTGATACATTTAGTATTCTACTTTCATAGCTTCTATGCTAATGATTAATGTTTGAAAACATGTATGATGCTAAAAGAATATTGTAATGTACCTAATAATCAAGTTTAATCATACCATGTAGAGCCATGATCATAGATCCATCATTGTCAGAATTTAAATGATGGTGAAACAGGTTTTCCTAAGGGAACTCCTGGATCACATACTTTAGAGTATGTGGGGGAATATGGATGTGTATATCCTTACATCCTAGTGTAGGAGTTGATGTTGATGTATCTTAATCCATCAACCCTTCACTATATGTTTATATCGGGATGATGTAACACTATTCTTCCAAGGGAATCTTTTATACCGCATCGATGAGAGATACACATGAAATCTTTCGATGGCGAAGAGAGTGCAGAATGCCACTGTGACTCTAATAGCGAAGTACCAGAATACCCTGGTAAGCTATATTAGCAGGGACACTAGATGTCCTGCATGTTTATTCTCATTCTGACTGAGGTAGTTGAAGGTCATGACAATCCGGCTCTTTCGATGACCTAGTATGATACCGATGCGACTTACTAGTGATCGGTTGGAGCATGAGCGGTATACCTCATCTCCGCAGGGCATAATAATGTTTGTAAAACATAATCAACCGTGTAGCATAATTGCTTAGGTTGAACTACGAGGAACATTGATTGATATTACATTGCTTGCTTTTAATATCCTTTTCAAGTATTAGTATACATGTTCTTCATATTCCTTAATTAAAGAAGAGTTTTTTTTATCAAGCCTGCTGTGAGTAACCTAAATTACTTGCTCATGATATTCCTTTGATTGCTTCTAACAAAGTTTATGGCGGAGAGTTATAACTCTCGCTGGGACAATTATTTAAAATTGTCTCACCCCGTAGATTTCTATCTTTAGGTGGACGTCGAGGTCGAAGGCACCGATCTGCAGGTGGACAGCAGCAACAACAGCAAATTCAGGAGCAGCAATGACTTCAGGTGGAAACATTGTGTTGTCTAGTCTTGTAGTCAAAATAGTCTTATGTCGTCTCTGTACACTCATGTCCTGGGAGTTTGTTGATCTGAGAATTTTGAAATCTTGAGATTTTGTATCATGACGTATATAATCACTCAAGAAGTGATTTATCAGAGATGTAAACAGTTCATCTTACTTTTATAAAAGGAGTTTCAGGTTTTTAAGATCTCGTTTTCGAAAAGTTTTAATTTCTTGTGATTTTCGTATTCCGCTGATTAATCGAATCGCTTCCTCTGTGTTTATCTTGTGTTTTGGAGATCAGAGCCCACAATATACTTGTCATCCACAATTGCAGGTTATGGAGGATGGCTATGGTCATGCCTCAAATATTTGATGTGATTGAGGACAGCTGCGGTTGTACCTCGGATTAGAGGGTTTTGTATACCCTATTTTCTAGTTTCGTAACTTGTACCAAGTACGGACTAGTTGTTATCAGTTGACTATATGTCACTGTTGGCAGTTTGACTGGTATGTCACTGCAATTTACTCGTACTGACCGAGGGGAAGAGATCTTAGGATACCGGCACTCCTAGATCTTGTACGGAACCGAATATCCCTTCGCAGGGGTCGGTTGGACTTTGAATGGTACGATTCAAATTCCCCAGAGCATAATAAAAGATGTAATTCAGCCGTATAGAAGATCTATTTAGGGTTATACATGACGCTTCACATTGGATGATAACCCTTGTTTGTTCTCTTTACATAAAATGATGCTTAGTATAATTAAGAGATAGTAATTATACTTATGTTGTGGATATGCATAAGATTGTAAATGTGTACATACAGTAGTCATTCTTATGTTGATATCTTACTGCTACTGTTGATTATAATCATGATGCTAGATATCTCATGTTGATAGTTATGTTTCGCATGCTATCCATGCCTCTATAATTAGAAATACCTGGAAGAGGCTTAATGCCTGTAATTAGGGTTGGTTAAAGTCCAATGCCTAGCTGTGTAATCATGATTGGTATAGTCCAATGCCTGAAACATTTATACCTGATTGATATTGTTTAATGCTTGAATAAGACATGATGATATATATAATCACATGTCTGGCATAATTGAATACCTATTTAGTAGATTGGCTAAGGCCAACAAATAGAAACAAGAATGAATCATGGGTGACACATCAGAATAATGAATGACATGAGAAAAGCTTGAGATGTTGAAAATGTATGGTAGATAAATGTTATACATGTTCTTTTTATTCCTTATAAAGAGAATAGATGAATTATTGTTCAATCATAGATAGGTGTAATACTTTAAAAGATGAGAATGATCTAAACTGCCTATCCTCTGCTCAGTTTTATATTAATTAAACTAAAATAATGATGTTTCTGGCGGAGAGTTATATCTCTCGCTGGGGCAATTTTCAATTGTCTCACCCCCGTGGGAACCAACATTTTTAGGTGGACGAGTGTGAAAGAGACTGAGAATATCTTGTAGAGGAAGAACATCAGCAGCTACAGGGACAACAGTGACAACTCAGGTTGAGTGTGCTGTCTATCGTGTTTTTTAGATAGAAGTCCTATGTGTCGTCTTTGTACTCTCAGGTCCTCGGAGTTAGTACTTATGATTTTAATTTATCGTTTTGAGATTTTGGCTTGATGCCTCGAGGTTATTATGTTGTCTGTGTTTAGATTTTAACAAGGCAGTTGATGTTGTAACCCTCGAGAAGAGATGGTATAAGATATATACTTATGAACCATGATGTAAATGTAATACATTGGTTCTTCTTGAAAGAGTTTTCCTATGATTGGGTCTCTTTGAAAAAGGTTTTAAATTTTTAGTGATTTTCTATAATCCGCTGCTTAGTGAACGCTTCCGCATTAGTTAAATATATTTTTGTGAGTTGGATGCTACAATTTAGTGGTATCAGAGCTCTAGGTTCGCTGAGTCTATAGAGACATAGGACTAAGGTAGTAGAGTTTGTTCTGGTATCATCTAGTGTATCTAATAATGTCTTCTACTCATATAAGAGAAGAAGAACTTAAAGATGACTGGGTCACATGAGGAGATTCCTGTTGACAGTAACAATGTTGCACCAAGAAGAGGTGCATGCGAGCAGGTAAGAGAGAGACAATTGCCTGAGAATCTCCTAGTTGATCCATCTATGATAAGAAAATCTTTCTTTAAGTATTACTGTTGGAGAATTTAGGACAACAATAATGTATATAGTGGATCAAGCATTGGCACTGTAACCCATATTACCAACCCCAATGATGATGTTTTAGATATCAACATGATTTGTAATCATCATCTGCAGGTTGAAGCAAAAGGAAATGATGAATTTCTAGACTTAAATTGAGTCTGTGCTCAACCTTAGCCTGTTGAATCAATCTTTGAGGCAGAGTTAGCCTGAGGCAGTGAATAATTCATGAATTATGACAAGTTAGACAAGATAATGTTATTCAAATATGTCATTTTATGAATTCCTAGATTAATTGAGAAAGGAATTGATTGAACTCTCCTTGATTAGTCCTATGAGGACCTATGTTTTGCATAGTAAAACATTACAAATGTTTTATGTTGTTCTTACCTCCTTGAGAAATGATGAGGTACAGAAGAGATGCCTGAATGAAATTCAGGGATATTAAGTCTTATGCTTATGATAATATGAAAAGAATAAATATGATAGTATACAAAGTGCATACCACTTAATCTCAGTATTTATATACCCTGGCCAGGTATACAACTATTGATGATAAAGTGGGTATGGAAACTCTTAGATTGTTGTCTTTTTTATTGCTCTGATCAAGTAGTCATTCTGAGACAATCTAATGAGTATCATGAAATCAGAAATATGGGATGAATAAATGTGTCATATCCCATGCATAAGAAAGAGAAGTCTAAGATAATCTCAGATGAGTATGTTGTATGAGGAACTAAAAGTGTACTCCTCATAAGATAAGAATAAGAATGAGGGAGATGAACCCTGTTCAATAATGTTGCCAGCATAATAAAGATCTTTCCCATAAATAAGGAAATGGGAAATGTGATGAGATTATGAGATAATCATAAACATGCTAGATAATAATAAAGAAAGGGATAATGAGATGCAGTCATCCCTACAAATTTCAATGCTAAAGGCAAGGAACCTAGGATGAGATAAAGAGTAAATGGTTCATGAATAGTTAAAAATACATAAATTAATAAGAGGAATATGAATCCTTGTTTTCTTTCCTTTCAGAGACATGGCAATCAAGTGGGTCTTAGGACACTTGATGTGCATAAGATAAATGATTTCATGTGATGGATACTTAGAAAAGTATCAGTTATCTTGGACTTTGGTCCCAAGATGAGGACATATGAAACAATTAATGTTCTAAGATGAAAGGAAGAGATATATATGATGTGTTTCCAACACATGTGATAGATACCAAGGTGAAAGATTATGGTATCTGAGAGTTATCAGATGGGTTAGGTTGGCTACCTAGAGTTGTCAACTGTGAAATTAGTCTGATTATAATAATATGAACATCATATGTTAGGGGTTTATGCTCTGCATAAACATGATATTAATAAAGAATGTATGATGCTTCTCTGAATAAGAAAAGTGTTATTTGACACAAAGTTGACTCTATAGTCAATGATGAGGGATAGTGGGACATGTGCCTTGTGTATTGATTCTATGAGAATCTTGTATGGAAACACTTGATGTTGATCAAAGTTTTATGGTGTCTCTATAATAAGGAGATTATATGTGAAGACTAGATAGTATGATGAATAAAATACATATGTCTTTCTTTATCTGGATTTTGAGGACGAAATCCTTGTTAGGGGTTTATAATTTGTAACACCCCTGACCTGGGTTATACTTTAACCCTAGGTGTTTTGATTAAGAAAGATGATTAAATGCTTAATCTCATCTTTTGAAAGGTAATTAGGGTTCAAGAGGAACTTATGTTGCAATTCTAGTCCTTTTTGAACATTGTTGAAATCAATGTTTTGCCTGTTTTTGGACTAAAGTGCAAATTACCCAAGTTGAGGGGTTTAAGTGCAAATTGTGCATGATAATATGTTCCTCATGTGTTGAAGCATCATGAGAGTAAGGATGATGCTGAGGTATGGCTTATGGAAGCCTAAATACCAAGAAAGAGCTGATAAAGCAATGTTTGTGCATGAAAATCTAGTTTTGGTGTAATGTGCAATTTACCCAAAATCTAGGGTTAAATATGCAAATTACCACTTCAATAAGGTCCCTAATGTTTCTTGGAATCAAGTAGAGCAACGAAAATGAGAGGGGCGCCTCATTTGAATTAAGTTGGAGGAGAGAGAATCTTGATATTAAAATAATCAAGATTTAATCCTAATTGAAACCCTAATTCAATTTAGTGCAAAAACAAATATAATAATTGAAGGGCCTTCAACCAAAAACGAGATGGTTGAATTTGCTCAAGTGTGAACACCTTTTCTCCTTTGCTAGGCCACGAAAATATCTCAAGCAAGTGGATAACCCACTCACCATTATTATAAAGAAAAGTAATATCCACTCAAATTGGGATATTATTATAATATGATCTAAGGTGCTTAATTTTCTTTTATTTAAATTGAGGATAATTGAGAAGAATAAGAGGAAAATGGGATAGCCTCGTATCCAAGGAATGAAAGGGGGAAGAGGCGGCACCAATTTTGGAATTAAATTCATTTTTATAAGGCATTTTCTCTCTCATGGAATTTCTTATAAAAGTACCTTTACCAAGCCAAAACAAAGGCCATTTCGGATTCTTTTCTTTCCCCTTGCTTGGAAAACGACTAAGGAGCTGTTGAGGAGCAGTAGGAAGACCCCAACCTGTTGGTAAGGTCCTTGACCTTCGTTCTCCTTGATTCTATGGTGGAAATAAAAAATAAATCATTGATTTCTACTTATTTTGATCTCCTCTTCAACCCTAGCCAACTTTTTCATCCAAAAGCTTGGGGACGAGCCTAGGGGGAGTTCAAAAAACTTCATCCACCATTGTTGGCGTGAGCTTGGAGCTTTGAAGCTCAATTGGAGGCGGGTTTTATAACTTGAACCCTTAATATTGTTATTGCATTCAATTCCTTATCAAATGTTGATACTTTCTTCATTTCCGAAATTTATTTTGGTTGATTGATAAAACCACCATGGAAATCATAGAAAATTTCGTGGGTTTGTATCTTGAAGATGATGATGTCATCACAAGCACACACCTCAATTCATATCTTAGGCAAACAATTTCAAAATTTGGGACCAATCGGTTTCAATGAAATTGGTTAAACGATTTCAACAAATTGATTGAAACCAAACAGTTTCAAACTATTTGGAATGATTAACCATTTGCAATGGTTGACTGTTTGAGGAAATATGCTAATGTAATTGGATATTGATCCAATGGGTTCAATTGGTTTGATCTTAATGGTTTCAATTGTGAATGATCCCTAAAATGCAAACCCTAATTGTTTATGGCAGCAATAACTCAGTATACTATGTCAATCGTAGTTGTTTGTATTTGATCGGATGGTTGATGTAACCAAATTAAGTGGAGAGAATGATAGAAATGAATTCATACATGAGTATGATTCATATGGTGATTTAGGGTATGATCCTTGGTAAAGAGATCAAGAAAACCTAATTGAGAAGGTTAATGAACCCTAACCCTGATTTAGGGAAATTCTGAGTGAAACCCTAATCTAAGGTAATAGTGTAACCCTAATTAAGGGTAATAGTGTAACCCTAATTAAGGGTAATGACTTGGGTAACTCTAATTTAAGGTAATGAAATGCCAAACCCTAATTGTATGAACAATGAATCCCTAATTTATGGGTAATTGAATGAAACCCTAATTGGGAGGATTAGTGAAACCCTAATTGAGGGTGATTCCATGAGAAACCCTAATTGAGGATGATTCCATGTGAAACCCTAATTGAGGCCGATGTCATATGAAACCTTAAACCTAACACAGAGTAAATCTATGTGAAACCCTAAATTTGGGCTATAGTGCATGGAATTCTAATCATGGGCAATATGATGGTAAATCATAACCCTAATGTCTGGGTAATGATATGAGTAAATCTTAATGATGGAATAATGGGTAATACCCTATAACGATGAAATATCTCAAGTGGTTGACTATAGGCAACCTTATAATAAGCAATGCCTTAACTTGAGATGAGTCCATATCATTGAAGATAGTTGGACAATCCTTGTGTGTGATCTATGCACATCATGGTAAAGGTGATAGGTTAGTGGATGAAAGTATTAAAATGTGAGATTCCTTATTATAAGATAAGTTAATAAACTCAAGTAAGATAGAAGTGATGATGGAAGTGATATATTGAGACATGATAGATATCACATTTATCATTTCAGGGTTGATATACCTTGATGCATCTCAAATCCAATATTTTTGGATAAGATACACAAGGAGAGTGTTATGTAAATTGTTACAATGAAATGTAATGAGTTTAACATACTTGATAAGTAAGCTAAAATGATTATGATGTAATCATACCATGATAAGGATGTGAGATAAACTCATACCTTGTGTTGATGATCATTTAATGATAAATGATAAGAATATTAAATACTTGGAATGTCGATGGATGCTCCTAGATGTATGGAACAATATATTAGGGTTGGATTGATAAAATGAACATGAAACCCTAATTGATGTGAATAGTAAACCCTAACCCTATGGAGGAAATAGTGGTGTTACTATTATATTACATGAGTTAATATGTCATTGTTGCCTAGTGAGAGGTGAGAAGTTGTTTAATGGCCTTGTGAGCCATATGGTTAGATGTTACCTAGTAAGAGGTAACAAGATGTTTCATGGGCATGATTGATCCCTGAATGAGGTGTAATTCTCTTGTGTTGATAAGGTTTGATTGCCTATGTTATTGTGAAAAGGATTTATATACTATGATAGTATGATGGTCTTAATGACCTTTGGGCATGGTTGAGCCCAGAATGAAGTGTATTCCTCTTATGTTGATAAGAGTTGATACCCTGTGATATTATGAAAAGGATTTATATCCTGTAATAATATGATGACTGGTGTAATCTCATGAATGGAAAGTGAATATTACCATGTGATGATGAGATGAGAAATTATGTTTCATATGTTTATATCTTTTCAGGTTTTGATATTTATATGCTTGCTAGAAATGAATTAGGGTTTGTATGTCAACTTGTTTGATGCAGCCTTAATTCACCCAATTGGCATAACTAATCAAGTGCAACTCTAATCATGTAGTGCCCTGTGCCGTAGAACCATCTTCAGTGTCAGAACTTGCTGGATGGTGAAACGAGTATTCCTAAGGGAAACTCGGAGCGCATATTGTTGAATATGCGGGGGTGGCAGGTTGAGTATATATATACTTGTCATCCACAATTGTAGGTTATGGAGGATGGATATGGTCATGCCTCAAATATTTGATGTGATTGAGGACAGCTGCGGTTGTACCTCGGATTAGAGGGTTTTGTATACCCTGTTTTCTAGTGTCGTAACTTGTACCAAGTACGAACTAGTTGTTATCAGTTGACTATATGTCACTATTGGCAGTTTGACTGGTATGTCACTGCAGTTTACTCGTACTGACCGAGGGGAAGAGATCTTATGATATCGGAACTCGTAGATCTTGTACAGAACCGAATAGCCCTTCGCAGGGGTCGGTTGGACTTTGAATGGTACGATTCAAATTCCCCAGGGCATAATAAAATATGTAATTCAGCCGTATAGAAGATCTATTTAGGGTTATACATGACGCTTCACATTGGATGATAACCCTTTCTTGTTCTCTTTACATAAAATGATGCTTAGTATAATTAAGAGATAGTAATTATACTTATGTTGTGGATATGCATAAGATTGTAAATGTGTACATACAATAGTCATGCTTATGTTGATATCTTACTGCTACTGTTGATTATAATCATGATGCTAGATATCTCATGTTGATAGTTATGTTTCGCATGCTATCCATGCCACTATAATTAGAAATACCTGGCAGAGGCTTAATGCCTATAATTAGGGTTGGTTAAAGTCCAATGCCTGGCTGTGTAATCTGGATTTGTATAGTCCAGTGCCTGAAACATTTATACCTGATTGATATAGATTAATGCTTGAATAAGACATGATGATATATATAATCACATGTCTGGCATAAGTGAATACCTATTTAGCAGATTGGCTAAGGCCAATAAATAGAAACAAGAATGAATCATGGGTGACACATCAGAATAATGAATGACATGAGCACAGCTTAAGATGTTGAAAATGTATGGTAGATAAATGTTATACATGTTCTTTTTATTCCTTATAAAGAGAATAGATGAATTACTGTTCAATCATAGATAGGTGTAATACTTTAAAAGATGAAAATGATCTAAACTGCCTATCCTCTGCTCAGTTTTATATTAATTAAACTACAATAATGATGTTTCTGGCGGAGAGTTATATCTCTCACTGGGTCAATTTTCAATTGTCTCACCCCCGTGGGAACCAACATTTTTAGGTGGACGAGTGCAAAAGAGACTGAGAATATCTTGCAGAGGAAGAACATCGGCAACTACAGGGACAACAGTGACAACTCAGGCTGAGTGTACTGTCTGTCGTGTTTTGTAGATAGAAGTCATATGTGTCGTCTCTGTACTCTCAGGTCCTCGGAGTTAGTACTTAGTGCTTTTAATTTATCGTTTTGAGATTTGGGCTTGATGCCTCGAGGTTATTATGTTGTCTGTGTTTAGCTTTTAACAAGGCAGTTGATGTTGTAACCCTCGAGAAGAGATGGTATAAGATATATACTTATGAACCATGATGTAAATGTAATACATTGGTTCTTCTTGAAAGAGTTTTCCTATGATTGGGTCTCTTTGAAAAAGGTTTTAAATTTTTAGTGATTTTCTATAATCCGTTGCTTTGTGAATGGTTCCGCATTAGTTAAATATGTTTTTGTGAGTTGGATGATACACCATGCATCTTGCATGGTCTTCACCTCTGGTCTTGGACGGTGTTTGTGTGTCTCCTAGTTCTCACCAGGACTATCGGGATTGATAGGTGTCCTCCGAGCGGAAGAAGTCTCCCGCCTCTAAAGTAGTCCAAACAGACCACCTAGAACTATGATATCCTTGTTCCACAAGGAATCGGAAGGAGTCATAGTCTCCTGTCAGCGTACTAGTCACCAACACACTCTCCTACAACCAGTTGCATTTCTGTAGTTGTCTTTCCCTTGTTGTGCCTCCCTTATCGGGTAGCATTTTCTCTAGCTCTCACTCAGTTACCAAAACTAGAGAGAACGACAACTTTGTAGAGAAACTGGTGTTCTGAGTTGTTCTTATGAGAAGCCCCCAATACCCCTATATATATAGGAGTGTCATGGGATAAGGTTCTATACCCCGGGCAATGTGGGATTAAACAGGAGTAGAAGGGTTTGAGATTGTCCACAAAACAACCAATATGTGTCAGTTGAACCGATCTTTTCACACCCTAAAATGATCATCTTAGGTCCTGAGATGATCGTTTGGGACCTGAGTCGATCGTATGGGGCTCTGAGCCGATCGGCTGGAGCTATGAGCTGATCAGTTCGTGGTCCTGATCCAACTCAAATTGATTTTCTTATTTGTTTCCAATTAATCAAATATTAATCCTTGTCCAAATCGAATTTGTAAAAGTGAAACAAATTGTATTTACAAAATAGTCTTCTGACTTTCCAAATGATCTCAGTTGGTCAATGAACCGACCGGTTCAACAATTGAGTCGATCATTTCATTGCACATGAGTTGATTACCTCACTAGTTCAGCCGATCGGTTCACCAACCTGAGCCGATCAGTTCATCCCATGAGTTGATCGGTTGGGGTAGCAGACTTGTGAAAAATCAGTCAATCACAATTTCAATCAATCTGATACTTCAATCAATCAATCCAACACTTTGAACATTGTGATACTGAGCTATCAATTGATTGAGTGTTTAATTGAACTACTAAACTCCTTCAGTAATCAATCTAAACATCATTTGTGGATAAACTCCTCTTCCAAGTTAAATCCTATGTGTGTGACCCTGCAGGTCCATTTCACGTTGGCAGTGAAAGTCCATAAAACTTATGACTTCACAAGCAAGGAGTGGTTCCTAGTTGCACATCAATGCTACCCAAGTGAAAAGGAAAGTTGGAGAACAACTTTCAATCCTACAATCCATTAATGGTGTTACAGTGAATGTATAATTCCTTTGTCCCTCATATCCTGAATGAACTCAAGGCATAGAACAGTCATCCTTTCAACATTCATTCATTTTCTTGATCTTAGAGTAGATTGGAGGAGATATGTATGACATCAATATCACATATTGATTCACACATGCATGCACGCCTATCTCAATCCTACTCATCAAGTGGTCATGGATATCAAACTTCCTCAAGAGGGACAAATCCCATATCTATCACTCACCCCTCAAAATCCCCATGTGTCAAAGTCACCCAATCATCACCTTTATAACAACCCATGTTTCAGGATAGCGTTTGATGATGTCAAAGTGTACCGAACGACATGTGTTGAGTGTAGTGATTTCAGGTCAAAGAATCACACTCACCACACTGTGAGAACTGACTGTGACTACCATGTCATGGTTCCATGTGTCAAACTCACGGTGGGTCTGTCTGGTATACTTGTTCTCTAACAAGTACCTATGTGTTTGGTTTGATATCTCCATATCATGACTAATGAGATTCTGTCATAAACCAACACCACAATCTAGTCTTGTGTGTCATTGTTGTCTATCTACCTTTCACAATGACATCTGACTAGGGACATAATAAGAATGTACAAACTCTTAGCATCCATATGATCTCATCGTTCAGATCTTGAACCTGAAAGCATATGTCATTGAGTATTGTCATTCTCTAGACATTCAATTTGTTCTATCATTATCTCATATGACTGAACCAGAAATAATTGGAAGCTTGCCTTTGATCTTTATCAAATAAATCTTAATGTATCCCACCAATCATCCCATGATTGGCTCTCAGGGCATACATACCAACAGATATGGCCAACCTGGGTCGTCATTTCATGCATTGAGTCCTTCTGGTTCAAGCTTTAGAAACCCCTAACTTGCCTCAAAAGGGTAACCACTTAGAGGGGATTTGGATTTCCTGTCCTATTATATTCTGATCTAACAGTCATTGTGCCAACCTAAGATCCCGCTGGATTGGGCACCATGTGTCAAATCGACGAGCTGGGGCCTCAGGTGGTAGCTCACTGGAGTTCAGATGAAATGAGGGAGGAGGGTGTGAGGTGTTAGATTGAGCCATTGATTGTGAACCTCATGCCCATGTAGAGGTGGTTGGGAAACAGAATTGTCCTGAGAAGGTAACAACCAATCTCGGCAAAGCAACGGAGCTGTGAAATTGGAGGACGAAGAATAGAGGAGAAACAAGTGCTCACAACACTAATTTCAACTACAAAAGGAGACCAAGGAACAAAAGATGATGGAAAAAGGATAGGACATGTCTAATCAGGGTTATGTGGAATTTGGAGTTGGCTCGGCCAATCAAACGGATGTCATACACTGTGGATCTGCAAAAGGTAGAAGATGGGTGAGGACCGTTGGATGGTTCTTGGATCTGAGGGTGTAGGATCCAATGGCACAAGACTAAATCTAGAAAAGCATGGATTGCCATTGGTTCACATCCAGGGAGACAGATATATGGGAAAATGTTGTGAGGAGAAAGTGGGCCGCATGTGTGGGGCGCTACAATTTGGCTTAAAAAGGCCAGCCCAAAGGTAAAACAAGAAAAAAAAGGTCTTTGGGGCAAGGCTGTTCAGACTTGCATATCTCTCTCATCATAATCACTGGAAACATGAAATTGTCCTCTTTAACATGATTATAAGAAAAGAATACATATATACATAAAGATATGATCAAAGTTCAAGGGAAAGATTATGATGTGTTACATGAAGGTAAATAGAAATTTAATCAACTTGAGCATCGTCTTCGTGATACATGTATACTAGGAGGGCTAAATGTGCATCAAAACTCATTCAAACATGGAATTGAAGGTGAGGACAAGAGTGAAGTCCAAATTGGAAATTAAATAAAAGGGGTGATGTTCCAAGTTATCTAGTTAATAACATGTCCATTATGTCACCATTCAAGTCAAGTTAAGCGAATTTGATCACATTAGGGCACAAGAATAATCCACAGAGGAATTACATATACAAAGTATGATAAGTTACTCACTTATGAGATCAAATGATTATTTTAGACAAAAAATACCCATATGTGATCTTGGGTTGGATTCGATATCAATGTATTCACCTAAAGCATGTTCAAGGTTCAAAGTACATTCTTAGGTCAAAAAGGAGTACAAGTATGAACATATTTGAATCTTGGTATGCATCAAAACTACTAATTTGAATCAAGCACAATGTTTTAGAGTACATCAATCACAGGTTGGCATTAAAAAAGTAACATTTAGCATCAAAGCCCATTAATTCTAGGTCATTTCAGCAACATTGGACAACTTTAGAATACATGGTTGTATAAAGTTCAAATCATAATATGCCAATATGTTCATGTAGTTGATCTTAGGCTATCATCAAGTTTTGGGGACATAAAACATCAAGATCATGCATTCCAAAAAGATAAACATCTTAAATACACTTTAAAAGAATGCATTTTAAGATTTCAAAAGAAAAATAGGCAAATCTGGGTTCCAGAAGCATTTTTGGTGAGAATATCCTATTCTTCTTATTTAAACGACATATTGCATGACTATAATCGGACAAGTGGTGCATGCTTGGTGATTGTTTGAAGATTTACCTTAGTTGGAATGATTTGGGCCTTTGGATCATGATTTGAAGGCCAGAAAAAGAGAGGAGGAGGATCTGGCCAACCTAGATCATTATTTAATGCGTTGGGCCCTTCTGGGTCAAGATTCAATAGCCCCTAACTTGCCTTAACACAGGTAACTTATAACACCCAAATTTAGGTATTTATGCTAAGCGTTTATCTATGGTTTTGTGTCACTATAGCCTTAATATGCCCAAAATAGCTCATCTTTCTTATCTTTTAGTAATTTATGTCTTTTCTTAGATAAAGCTGCTCAACTAGCCACATCATCCTCGATTTTAATCGCGACCGCGATATCCATGTCTACCTCAACTGCAACCGCGATCGTGGTTTCCACATCCACCTAGACCGCGACCGCGGTATCTACCTCACCGAGACAACGATCGAGGCATCCACCTCGACCGCGATCCAAACCTCATCCGCGTCTTTAGGGCTGACCATGACTGAGGCCTACACCTCGACAATAGCTTGACCATGACTCTGGGGTGCACCACGAATGTGACCAAGCAATATCGTGGTTTGGATCAATACGTAGACCATTTTTCCTATAAATACCCACCCATATCCACCTGAGAGAGGGTTCCGATCTAGGGAGTTTTTCCACCTGGTGGTTCTGATCTAGTCGGGTTCCCAGAGCCCCATGGGAGAGCCTAGAGGTCTGAGAAGGATGACGTGCTCATTCTACGCCCGTCTCTTTAGCGTGCTTTCATCCCCCACCATCTTCCACCTCTGGTCTTAGATCTATAAAGGCAGAAGCTGAGGAGAGAGAAGATTGAGGATCCATCTTAGAGAGAGAAGAAGGACTTCCACACCATCATCTTCCACCCCCATCCACCAACCAAGCTGCTATTCGGGGCAGATCTAGAGAGAAAGGTGGCCAAGGAGTTCATAAGATCAAGGAGGATGACCCAAAAGATGAGATCCGGTCTATACGAAGGCTAGGGAGCGAGAGCCACCTCTCCTCCATGGGCTAAATCTTTTTTTCTTCTCCTTTCTTCTACTATCTCCTTTGTTTTTGTACAAATGATGTTCTTCCATCTTTGTTCGGTTCCAACTATGCTTGTCCATGGCTAGTTGAACTCCTTCTTGGCTATGTAGCCCGTTTTGGGAAGGTTTATGTACTTTTACCTTAAGCAAGTAGTTTTAACTTGGATCTAGCACATTTTATGTTCTATCTCCTCTTTTTGGTTATGATTGTTGGTTTGGTTGATCTCTTTCTTGCTTGAACTGCTATTTCTGCCTATATCGAGATATTTATTGTAGAATTAGACAAGAGAAGATAGTTTGGATCAGAGTCTGAAAAGAGGATGATTCAAGGTCATCTGTTCCTAAAATCCCAGAATATTCTAGACCTGAGAGGGTATCTATAATATTCTTGGATTTTAGTTTGTCATCCTCTAGAGAGGTTTCATATCGTTTATGGGTTTTAGTCACACTACGCGAGAGCGAGAGGGATGACCCCACAGGAACAAATACCACGGTGCATACTATGTTTGGATGTAGATTGCTTGTTGGGGTGTTCGAGGGTTGTCTAGCCCGAGAACGGGTGCATAGACTGCCCAACTTTTGGTTACATAGCTGGGAGCTCCTTCCCTCCGATTAGTAGAATCTCATAGACTTTGTTTTCTTTTCTTTTCTTTGTTTTGTTTTAATTCATGACAACCCGCTAGACTAGTTCTAGCTCCTTACTTTTATCGACTATCATCTTGGCTTATCTGACTCAAGAACAAAATCTCAAGCATCCTAAATGTCACCACGTCCCTGTGTTCAACCCCGTATATCTACTTTTACCCCATAATAAAGTTCTGAGGGTCCTTGAAGGTTTCATGTTATAAATTTAAAAGTTTGATTCCTTCTGAGTCTGCCTCCCCTTTCGGATGCATGATTCGGGCTGGTCAACTTTTTGGCACCGTTGTCGGGGACGTCGTTTTCCAAATTTACACGCCTAAAAGATTTTGTTTTGTCACTCTTAATCCCATATATATATGTGAATAGTTCTTACTTTGTTTTAAATGTACTTGTTCATATATATTGAATAGCTTTCCTTTTGCTTATACTTTTTCGGCCATGGATCTTGCTTCTACAAGACAAGTCATCTTGTCCACCTATCCTCCAGAATTTTTCCACAGTTTTGACTGCTGAAAAATAATTAAAAGTTGCACCTTACAACTCGTCGAGCTATATTCACCCTCACTGTCGTCATATGTGGACGCCCCAACAACAGAGACTTCCAGTCAGCCCTCAACTTATGTGCTATGATGGGATCAAGAACTGATTAAGGTAGTGGAGTTAGCTAGAGAAAGTGTCAACGCACTCACCTCCTTAGCTCCTCATCTCCAAGAAGATGTTGATCCACTCCCACAACTACTAGAAAGGTAGGATAATCAACTCCAAATAGCTACCAAGATTGCAGACCACAGTAGAAGTCTACTTCAAACTGCTAAGCAAAGATTCATCCAAGCACATCAGTTTGATATAGAAAGTCTACAACAGGAGTGCAAGGTCGAATTGATGGATCTGGGGAGTTTGGTTTCCCAAGTCCAACAACTTCATGATTAAGATGTTGAATAAGGAAAGAAGCTTCGAGAGCTCATCAATTTGGTTACAACATAGTTGCAAGCGCAACTGACTTACAATGAAGACTTTAGTCCCAAGACCATTCCATTGGGTCTGAAGTGGAGTATGTCTCATCATGTGATTCAGACAATCAATTGGAATCATCAGAATTTTTCTATTTAGACCAACCCACCTACAAAAATCCTTCATTCTATCCAGATGATTGAGCTGATCAACCAATGGAAAATACAAGCCAGGTGCATGAATGGTTTTATGATGAAAAAAAGGAAGACTCTTTTCCTCACTATAATAGACAACCAACCTCACATCCAGAACTTTGGGTCGAGGAGCCTGAGTCAGACATTGATCCAAACCAGAGTGGTAGCTCTCACATTGAGACTTGTCACTTAGCCTCAAGAAGTACACCACTCATGGTTTGGAACAATTTGTTCGATGACTATGATGATAACTGTGCAAATTGGAGTAGTGACTATATCGACAACGACGAGTTTGAGAAGTATGAGCTGACATTTACCACCATTCCCTTACAAGGCTTGGTGGACGACGACGGAGCAGGATGGAAAATCCACTACAACATGGCTTCTGAGCATGAAGACACCATGGACGCCATAGAAGGTGATAAGCTTGGGGTGGTAGAGTCACAAACATATCCTTCTGGGGGTACTTCTTGTTCAGAAGATGATTGGATGACCCAAATTGTAAATCAAAATTTATTTGAGCATGCAACCTCCAATTCAGAGGTTGAGAGAGAAGAGATGAGTCCTCCAAAAGACATCCAACCTCTCCCCTCTATCTCATCCTATGTCGGCATCCTAGGGCCTTTCTCTTCATATTCATATTTTGGAAGGTACCTTGAAGATGTTTTGCCAAATAATTCGTCCCAGTGCAGTTCAAGTAATTCACAACACAAAGATGACTTCACTGTGTTGCTTGGTTTTATTCCTATTTTCCAGACTCAGGAGGGGTCACATCTCCGCATATTCTGCCACTACATGATGAGCCCGAGCAATGATACACAATTAACTCAGATCCCAAAACTAAGAATATGGGATCCAAGTGTAGGAGTTGTAGGGCAGCCACCCCCTACCGTCTACACAATTTTTCTTCGATCTTTACTTTTAAAATATTACTTAATAAAGTCAATTTCAGTTTTATCTTTCCCCTAAATGCTATAAATTTAGTTTCTTATGCGTCATCTAATTTTCTTTTAAATTCATATGCACTTCCATCTTCGCACCTTGACATATGTATTTGGTCCATATCTTATGTAAACTTAATTGACATACCTTGTTGCTCTTCCATTGGGTTTGATCCAAATTTTCTATTCTAAGGCTTTCCACCCTTGGTTTTCCTCGCACGGCAACACTAAAACCATGACCACGGACTGCTAGCTAGACCACAGTCGCGGTCTAAAATCCAAGACCGTGGCCAAGTCTGCAACAGACCACGACTGCGGGTCGATGAGACCGCGACCGCAGATACCCAATGGCCTGGTATGCTTTTCCGGTCTGACTGACCAGCATGTCGGCTTGTCTCCAACTTTTTGACTGATTGTTGCTCTTTTGACCAAATTCTCTACCTTTTTGACCGGGCCTTCGGTGTCCTTCCCAGTTTTTCCACCGCAATGCATGCGGTATCGCTCTATTTGGGGCAAGGTCGGGGTTGTACGCTTGGCCTATAAATACCCTCAGGCTGAGGTACCATCTCCCCGCCCAATCCCCAGGTCCCCTCTACCACCGCGTTGCTCCCTGTCCATTTTTCTTTCTTCCCCTTGTCTCTGACGTTGGCTAACAGGGAAGGAGCGAGCGCATCAGCAACCATAGCTAGATTGCAACCGCAGTCTTTAAGCAGTGGCACATCGAATCTACCAATCACACACTTCAGGCTACACTAAGTCTTGTGACATCGATCGCAGTCTCCTCAGGTCACGATGTTGAAGTCAGCTTCAAGATGGCAGTCATCTCCTCTATCATGGGTGGATAGGTGATCGAAACCACTTTGGTGGTCACGGTAAAACTTTAGTCGCCTCCACGATTGAGGTCTTAAACCACATCGCGATCTCCTAGGCAACCTCGATCGCGTTAACCAGATCGTGGCGTCCAACATTTGGGAGACCGTGGTCACGGTGTCAAAGTCATCTCCTCAGTCGTAGTCTTCACTACGGTCGCGGTCTAGACCATGGGCAAGTTTGGAGTGTCTTGGGGCAGCAACACCAACCTTCACCATAGTCAAACCAACTGGATCTGCAGCAGAAGAATCGACACCATGGACACAATGAAAAATAGCTTCAAAAAGCATAAAAAGACTATAACGCAAATGAAAGGGGAAGGAAGCTCCACATCACCATCAGAATACGGGAGCCGATGCCCACATCGCACCACTCGAATCAAGAACCCAACATATGAAGATGAGGCTATGCTTCTACTCTAGGGTTTGGGTCACAAGAGACCGGTTCAGAATACTGCCACATATCTGGCACTCCTATGGATACATACAGCGGTGAGTCATTGCAAGAAGCCTCCAGTGAGAGAACATGGATAGAACACCGTGGCTAATCTCCAAACTTTGATCGGGCATCAAGAAAGCCCATCAGTTTTGCACAAAGCTTCGTCTGTAGGAGACGAATGTTGACGGTCAGCAGAATGGTTTACATCCTTTTCAGGGGAATAGGTGCCACCTTACTTATGATGGTGCCAACCAAAGTTCACTCCCTTCTCCCCTATTCAGGAGCGTGAAGTAAAAGCAACATTTTGATACTCTAATCAGAGACAAGAACAGACTAGTGGGCCCGAGATATGTCAATCTTGGAACACTCATTAGGCTTGGGATACAAGAATAGGTTAACCAATATCTTCCAGTTGTTGGCCTAGATGTTCTCATATATGTGGAGTGCAATGCCGATCATAGACTCACTTGTGAGTTTTATGCTATGATAGAGACACCAAAGGACCACCAGCACACTGACATGCGCTTTGCCTCCTGAACCACCCTCGCAAAGTTACTATGGACCAACTCAATAGATGGTTATCATGCTCTACTACAGATAGTAATGATATGTCTAGAGGTTGGCTGGAGACATGGGACCTCGACTTTAATGCAGCTCAAGCATGGAAAATTCTTTCAGGGGAAGATAGATATGTGGTGAGAGGCACCAAGGCTTTGCACATCCACAACCTGGCACTTCATTATCTGCATCGGGTAATTTCAAACTGCATCTTGGAAAAACAAGATAGTCAAGGGGTGCTCAGCATAGTAGACCTTTACATAATGTGGTGTGTAGTAGTCGAGAAGAAAGTGAATGTGGGGAATTTTTTTATCCGCCACTTTCACAAGTCTTTCAAGAAACATGTCCAATTCATGCTGATGGTAGTACTTATCACTCTTATGGCATGTCATCCTGGAATTGGAAATGGATAGTGGGCACTTATGTAGAAAATAGCCGAGTGGTATAAATTAGACTTAGACCACTTAATCCACTCATGAGTGGTCAAATAGTGCAGTGCAAACTATCCCTATATCTTCAGTCACTGCAAGCACAAAATACTACTGCGAGCAAATGTAGAATTCGCTTGTAAAATTACATTCATGGACGTCTCTCTTTTAGACGCCCAGGGTGACGTTCATCATATGGGCGGAGCTGTAGGAGCTTCTACTTCAGCACCACCAGTTCCAGAGACTCAGGAGAGTGGGCAGCAGATGAGGACAACCTTCCACGACATACGTTATCAAGGAGCACCCTACATTGAAATCCCTACTGCAGATCACATGCAACCTCCTGAAGAGGAGCAATATGAGTAAAGTCCTAATTTGGGGAGCTTCTATGACTTCATGATGGACTTCATAGCTGACTCAGGAAGACAGTTTGATAAGTTGGAGCAAGATGTGCAATACCTCAGACAGAGGTTAAACATAGCCTTTCATCCACTACATCAACCAAATTATCAGCAACCCCTCGGGTCCTACTACCAGCCGGCCCAAGACTTCGGGCAACCATTTCACTATCAGCAAGGCTTAAACCAGGACTATGAGAATACATTAAGCGCCTTAGATGACATGGATCAGTTTATAAATAGTGACTACCAATAGCAGCTGCTTCACACACCATCCAAAGCTTGAGTATAGATTGAGGACAAGTGAAATTTTTAAGCTTGGGGTGGTGATCAAGGTGTACACCCTCTATCTGTCACTTTTCCTCTTGTATTTATTCCTTAGCATATCCCTTTTGTCCTTTGCATTTAGTGAAAAAAAAATTAATTTTTTAGCTTTGTAAGACTTTGTTTCGTAACTTGTAGCTTTGCAATTAAGGCTATGAAATGTAAATCTTATAGCTAAATTCTTATCTTTATGCCTACAATTTTTCATCTTAAACTGCTTGATCTTTTGCTTGACTTGCTCATTGACTCTTTCCTTAAGTTTGGTAATGGATCTAAGGTTATGTGCCTTTCTCATGGCTTAAAGCTTCATTCCCTTGATCTATGTGTGAATGAAAAATCCAAGGTATAGGACCGTTGGAATGAGCTAAAGCACGATCAAAGACTCCTAGATGTGGTTTCATAATCTTGCCTCTATTCTAAGGATCCTTGAATCATAATAGCTACTTTTCACACATGTGTCAAACAGATAATGATGAGTTTTGAGTCATAATCAAGTTGAAATGTTTTCCTTGATGGACTATGCACCCTCTCACCTTAGATTGAGTCAAAAAGATGAAAATTTAAAAATATGCAAAAGAGGCTTGGCCGCCCACAAAATCCATAAAACATCAACAGAGTTATCACCCATGCCTATAAATTAGAATGCAGAGAATAAAAGCCTGAGTGTGAATAAATGAGTGTTTGTTTCCTCTTTCAGAAGAGTTGAGGATGATGCCCTGTCGGTGTATGACTGCACTCATGAACACGAGTATGCCATGCCTGGTAGTATCACTCCAAAAGCTCATTAGAGAGTCACTAGGAACCCCTAGGAGACCTATGAGATCGTCCCAATAGCAGGGTTGGTTCGAGCGCAGTATGAGGAGTTCGTCTCACTACTCTGGGCCAACTGGCTTAGATTGTAGGGATTGTTGCTCGTTACATGGACCATCCTGATGTAGATCAGGATCCTCAGAAGTCATTAGAGTCTTTTCACTTTACTTCTTAGGACCTGAATAAGTGAGAGGCGTGTTGTCCCTGATTGGTCTACATAGATACATGATAATTGCTCATTTCTCATCACCTACTTGATCATATATGTGACAATGCTTTTATGCGGTATAATTATGATTTAAACCCTCATTAATATCGACAAGTTACATTAGACTATCTTAATCTTGCCTGGTTGCTCTTTGAGCCTACTTTGGCAGGATTGTGCTCGATTGGTGGGGGTTTGTTCTGAAATGACATGGATCGGGAGAATTGATGTTTTAAATTATTTTTCTTAGCCTTAACATTCATAGCCAAGCTTAATTTGGATGTTATCTTTTTGTTCTTTGAGCACAGTCTTGCTTGAGGACAAGCAATGGGTTAAGCTTGGGGTAGTTGATAACACCCAAATTTACATATTTATGTTGAGCATTTATCTATGGTTTTGTGTCACTATAGCCTTAATATGCCCAAAATAGCCAATGTTTCTTATCTTTTAGGAATTTATGTATTTTCTTAGATAAAGTTGCTCAACTAGCCACATCTTCCACGACTATGACCGCGATCAAGGTATCTACATCCACCTCGACCGCGACCACGACCGCAATATCCACATCCACCTCAACCACGAATACGGTATCTACCTCACCGAGACCACGATCGAGGCATCCACCTTGACCGTGATCCAAACCTTGACCGCATATGTAGGGCGACTGCGACCGCAGGGTGCACTGCAACTGTGACCGAGCAAGACCGTGGTCTGGATCAGTACCTCAACCATTTTGCCTACAAATACCTACACCTCTCCACCTAAGAGAGGGTTCTGATCTGGAGAGTTTTTCCACCTAGTGGTTCTGACTTGATCGGGTTCCCAGAGCCCCGTGGGAGAGCCCGGAGGTCTGACAAGGATGGAGTGCTCGTTCTACACCCATCTCTTCAACGTGCTTTTATCCCCCACCGTCTTCCACCTCTGATCTTACACTTCTACAGAAACAACATTCAGTGTCACTTTTCTGGGCGTCGGTTATTTAGGAAAACCGACGCCTATAACATTCAACGTCGGTCATCTAGGTCATCCGACGTCTATAGCCAAGACACGGGTACCGCTTTGTATTCAGCGTCAGCTTTTTGGTAAAAAACCGACGCCTAAAACTGCCCGCGAAATCCAATTTTTGAGCAAAAAAAATATGTCACATACGGCATCGGTTATTTACCACAAACCCGACGCCTATATAAGATGAAAATTTGCGCGAAAATTTACAGCTTAGGTGTCGGTTATCCTTAGATAACCGACGCCGATAGTGGTTCCCGCCAATTTATTTAGGGCAATTTTATCTAATTGGACGTCGGTTTTGTAATAGGAACCGACGCTGAAGACTTTAGGCGTCAGTTTTGTTAGATAACTGACGCCCTTTACGAACTTATTTGACGCACGATCGATCGACTTTAGGTCCCCTTTCCTGTTTCATTGTCTTCATCGCCCGCGCTTGCTACTGCTCACCGACGCCGCTGCCCGCCACCCTCCGCTACCGTCGCCCGACCCTCCGCTGCTGCTGTTGCTTGTGCGCCGCCGCCGCTTCCTGCTCCTTCTGCTGCCGGTGTCGCCACCGCCTGCCTGCTCCTTCTCCGCCGCCTGCCTGCCCGCCGCCGCCTGCCGCTCCCTTCTCGCCGGTGTCACTGCCGCTACCTTCCTAACTTGTGCCGGTGGTCCTGGAGCTCGCCGGTGTCACCGCCACCCACCTACTCGACCTACTCGACCTCGCCCTGCTCGCTTGCCCAGGTACCTCGCCCTGTTGTCGCCCACCTATTCAGTGATTAATGATTGGTACTACTGGTTAGTATTACTTTAGTGATTACTTTAATTCAACAATTCGTAGTTTGTTATTTACAATTACTGATCTGCTTGCCGATTTTCATGATTAGAGATACTGATTAATAGTAAGTATTGATGAATACTTAGTTAATTACTGATTTGTTGATTAGATATGTATAGAAGTTCCTTATAAATATATTTTTTATATACACATACATGTAGTTTTGTATAAAATACATGATGTAGTGTGATCTTAAATCCTAGAGTGTACCCATTTTGTTCTATGATGGTACCTATGGCCCTAAATACATCCATAAGGGTCTATTGTATCCTAAAGAAGATTTATTTCTTCCTTCTGCCCTAATTTTTATATGGATCTTAATCTTATATCGCTTACTCATAAATAAGAAAATATCCTCCCTTATGACCATCTTGATGTGTATGTCCCATATAATGCACATGTTGGACCCTAATGATACAATTTTTTTATGTTGAAAATGAATGTATGTTTCAAGTGTTGAACCTAATGTTGGAAAATGAACAATGAATTTATGTCCCATATAATCCACATTGTTCTTTATATTACTTGTACATTGGTATAAATTAGAATGAACAATCACTAAATTATATACTGTTTGTATGGAGTCCGGCTTCGTTGTAGATATCTATTATTGTGTTTGTTGGCCTAGAAACCCGTCCAAGATTTACTCATTAGGAGTAAATCTTGGATAGTCCCCGGTTTGGGACTGTTCTTGAACACCTAATCTCACTTAGGATGTAAGTGTATAATGTGTATTGGGTTTTTGAGAAAATTTCGGTAGAATTTCCCCGTTTGTTCTCTAAGTACATATGTACTTAGAGAATAGCTGGGAAATGCTGCCGAAATTTTCTCGAAAACCCAATACACATTATACACTTACTAGTGAGATTAGGTGTTCAAGGATGGGATAGGTGGTACACATTTATTATATATAAGAATGACATCACATGTGTTTGTTGGCCTAGAATGTGAACAATCATTGTTTTTTATATTACTTGTACATTGGTATAAATTAGAATGAACAATCACTAAATTATATATTGTTTGTATGGAGTCCGACTTCATTGTAGATATCTATTATTGTGTTTGTTGGCCTAGAAATCCGTCCAAGATTTACTCATTAGGAGTAAATCTTGGATAGCCCCCGGTTTGGGACTGTTCTTGAACACCTAATCTCACTTAGGATGTAAGTGTATAATGTGTATTGGGTTTTCGAGAAAATTTCGGCAGCATTTCCCCGTTTGTTCTCTAAGTACATATGTACTTAGAGAATAGCAGGGAAATGCTGCCGAAATTTTCTCGAAAACCCAATACACATTATACACTTACTAGTGAGATTAGGTGTTCAAGGATGGGATAGGTGGTACACATTTATTATATATAAGAATAACATCACATGTGTTTGTTGGCCTAGAATGTGAACAATCATTGTTTTTTATATTACTTGTACATTGGTATAAATTAGAATGAACAATCGCTAAATTATATACTGTTTGTATGGAGTCCGGCTTCATTGTAGATATCTATTATTGTGTTTGTTGGCCTAGAAACCCGTCCAAGATTGACTTATTAGGAGTAAATCTTGGATAGTCCCCGGTTTGGGATTGTTCTTGAACACCTAATCTCACTTAGGATGTAAGTGTATAATGTGTATTGGGTTTTCGAGAAAATTTTGGTAGCATTTCCCCGTTTGTTCTCTAAGTACATATGTACTTAGAGAACAGCGGGGAAATGCTGTCGAAATTTTCTTGAAAACCCAATACACATTATACACTTACTAGTGAGATTAGGTGTTCAAGGATGGGATAGGTGGTACACATTTATTATATATAAGAATGACATCACATGTGTTTGTTGGCATTTCCCCGTTTGTTCTCTAAGTACATATGTACTTAGAGAACAGCGGGGAAATGCTGCCTAATCTTTTCGTAATATATACTTGTTTCCTAATATATACTTGTTTTCTCTGATCATAGAATGGATAGATCATGGATGTCCATTCGTAATCGTTGCACCCCAGAGTTTATATCTGGTCTTGATCAGTTTATTAGATTTGCCAAGGAACATAGGAAAAAACCTACAGATAGGTTCTACTGTCCATGTAGGCATTGCGGTAACAACTTGAAAGTCAACACTGGTGAGGAAATCAAAAGTCATGCATGTGCAACGGGATTGTACAAGGCTATACAGAATGGCACTGGCATGGAGAGATTTCAAAATCGAAACCAGTAGATGTCGATAGCAGTGCTTGGGTGGAAGAAGAAATTGCCTCCGATGACGTAAATGTGAACGAACCAGGTCCAGCAGACATAGTTGATGCGATGCTGGATAGTTGTAGGGTAGAGCACACCGATCCACCTCCTATCTTTACAAACATTGTGCATGATGCTGAGATACCGTTATACACAGGCTGTGCTAAGTTTACGAAGCTTAGCGCTGTGTTGAGATTGAATAAGTTGAAAGCTAACAATAGATGGAGCGACAAAAGCTTCACTTCATTGTTGACTTTGTTGAAAGAAATTCTTCCTGAAGGAAACGAGCTTCCAATCTCAACATACCAGGTAAAGAAAATGTTGTGCCCAATGGTAATGGAGGCCAAGCAGATACACGCATGCCCGAATGATTGTGTATTATTTCAAAAGGACTATGTAGATTTGAAAGATTGTCCAAAATGTGGTGCGTCACGGTATAAATTGACGACTTCGGGGGAGTCCAAAACTGGTTCTCCTGCCAAGGTGTTGTGGTATCTACCTATAATATCATGGTTTCAATGCTTGTTTGCAAATCCGAAAGATGCGAAGAATTTGAGGTGGCATGCAGATGTTAAGAAAAATAATGATGGGATCCTACGACATGCGTCTGATTCCCCACAGTGGAAGAAGATTGATCTATTGTACCCTAAATTTGGTGAAGAAGATAGGAATCTAAGACTTGGGCTTTGTACAGATGGGATGAATCCGTACGGGACATTGAGCAGCCAACATAGCACTTGGCCAGTCATGCTTGTTATATACAATCTTCCTCCCTGGATGTGTATGAAAAATAAGTATGTTATGTTGTCATTGTTGATATCGGGCCCTAAACAACCCGGAAATGATATCGATGTTTATCTTGAACCTTTGATTGATGACTTAAAGAAACTTTGGGTTGAAGGTGTGATGACCTATGATGCTTCAGCAAGAGAGACATTTCGTTTGCACGCTATGTTGTTTTGCACTATTAATGACTTTCTAGCATATGGGAATTTGTCTGGATATAGTGTCAAAGGAGGTAAAGCGTGTCCTATATGTGAAGAAAACACTGATTCAATAAGACTAAAACATGGCGGCAAGACTGTATATCTTGGTCATCGAAGGTTTCTTTCAAAATTCCATCCGTATCGTAGGAAGCGCAAAGCATTCAATGGATGGAATGATGAACAGAGTGCACCTAAACCTATACCAGGGGATGTTGTTTATGAAAGAGTAAAAGACATTGTCAATGAATTTGGTAAGAAATCACAATGTAGTATGGCCACACGGAGTGACAATTCTTCATTCAAGAAGAAGTCAATATTTTGGGATCTTCCTTATTGGAGTTCTTTGACAGTCAGGCATTGTATCGATGTAATGCACGTTGACAAAAATGTCTGTGATAGCATCATTGGTACTCTATTAAATATACCTGGTAAGACTAAAGATGGGATAAAATCCAGACTGGACCTACGTGAAATGGGAATAAGGTCAGAATTAACAGAATTACGTGAAATGGTAATAAAAGAACATACTTACCTCCAGCTTGTTACATGTTGTCTAGAAAGGAGAAGAAAACTTTTTGTGAATGCTTGGTAAATGTTAAGGTGCCACATGATTACTCATCCAACATCCGTAGATTGGTATCAATGAAAGATCTGAAGTTGATAGGTCTTAAATCTCATGATTGTCACACTCTAATGCAACAAATATTGCTCGTGGCAATTCGATCTATATTGCCGAAGCATGTAAGGTTTGCAATTACCAGACTTTGTTTCTTTTTCAACAGTCTATGCAGCAAAGTTATTGACCCTAATACTCTCGATAATTTGCAAAGAGAAGTGGTTGTTACCCTATGTCAGCTTGAGATGTATTTCCCTCCTTCGTTCTTTGATATCATGGTACATCTTGTTGTCCACTTGACTAGGGAAGTGAAAATGTTGGGACCAGTTTTCTTGCATTGGATGTATCCCTTTGAACGATACAGGAGCGTTTTTAAAGGTGATGTTCGAAACCGTTATCGGCCTGAAGGGAGTATTATTGAAGGTTATGTGGCGAGAGAGGTTATGGATTTTTGCAATGACTTTTTCAGTGGTAATGACACTCCTGATAATGACAAGAATCTTGAGGAGGGCAAAGGAATTTTGGGATCACGGGTGAAAGTAATCAGCCGTGAGCAGTTGGAACAAGCTCACTTGTATATTTTACACAATATGGACGAAGTGAGTGTTTATATCGAGGAACATACCAATTTCATAAAGAGACAACATCCTTGAGAAAGTTCAATGTGGCTTGCTAGAGAGCATAATAAGACTTTTACTAAGTGGTTTGAAGATAAAGTCTTACATCAACTATCTCAAACACCAAATGATATTACAGAAACTATCAAATGCCTCGCCTTTAAACCAAAACCGAATGTTATGTCTTATGAAGGGTTTGACATTAATGGATTCACATATTACACAAAGCGCCAAGATGATAAGAGTGTCGTCCAAAATAGTGGGGTCACTCTTCAAGCGTCGACTATGTACTTTGCAAGTGCAAAGGATAAGAGTCCACGTGAAGCTAAAATGTCATATTACGGTGTCATTGAGGACATTTGGGAGTTTGACTACATAGATTTCAAAATTCCGCTCTTTAAATGTAATTGGGTTGATAACACCAAAGGAGTTATAGTGGATGAATTGGGTTTCACTTTGGTGAACTTTGAAAAGATTGGCGAGAAGGGTGAACCATTCATATTGGCATCACAGGCGAAACAAATATTCTATATCGATGATCCTGCGAATGATAAATGGTCGGTTGTTCTTCATGGTAAAAGATAGTTCATTGAAGATCCTATAGATGAAGAAGAGTACTATGATAAGTATGATGACTCCAGTCCAATCTCAGTTGGGTTGCCCACTCCACAAAATATTGAAGCTAATGATGACTTATATGTGCGCGGAGATCACAATGAAGGATTGTTAATTGATAAAAGATCACAATTTTAGAGACATGTATGTTAATACAAATGCTAAATGTTTGCCTTTTTCTAGTTAATACAAATGCTAAATGTTTGCCTTTTTCTAGTTAATACAAATGCTAAATGTTTGCATTTTAAATGACATTTTCAGATGGCTGACCATGATGAGCATGATGTCCATGATGAGCATGAAGTCCATGATGAGCATGCTGTCCATGACGAGCATGGCGAGGATACTAATGTAAGTTCTAAAAACATATCATGTATTTCTATAAAATTCATTATCTTCTAGTTATGTCATATATCCTATATTTCTATATTGGGCTAATTTAGTGTGTTTTATTTTTGTCAAATTTTAGGTTGATGCACCTGTACCCACTGAAGCACTGGAGCAACTAGATGCGCAACACCAAACACTTAACAAGAAAAGGGGCATCACTCTGTTGAAGAAGTTATTAGCGCTAAGTGGTAGTGGATCCAAATTGGTGGTGGAGTTTGATAATGGAGGAAATCCAATTGGAGTGAACCGCAATAATTTTGTAAACTATCTTGGGTGTACCACTCAGAGCCATTGTGGTGTTAAGTATGACAATTGGCATAAAGTTCCTCAAGGGAAAAAAGACTTGATATGGAAGGATTTATGCATGAGTTATTATTATTTGCAATTCTATTTTGTAGATTACAAATTCTATTATTTGCAATTCTATTTTGGATACTAGTTAATAACATTTCTATTTTACAGAATCTGTTTGCATTGGATGAGAAGTTGCATCGTAAAAATGTGATGCAATGCGCTGGAAAGATGCTTAGGAATTATAGGACAAATCTGAACAGAGAATACATAAAAGAGGGTGATAAGAAGAAGAAGTCATCCCTTGAACAATGGAACTTCTTGGACAAAGAAGATTGGGACAATTTTGTTGCTTCAAGAAAATCTGAAAAATTCAAGGTATTAGGTGTCACTCCCAATTTAATTAATATACATTGTATTCACCTATTCAAGATTAGCATTTAGTGCTACTAACCAAATCATTAATGTGCATACTAACTAGGCCCTCAGTGACGCACAAAAAGTAAGGCGTGCACTGAATGTGCATGACCACACTATGGGTCCAAAAGGCTATGCAAGCGTTCGCCAAAGACTACAGGCGGAGTCTGCAGCTACTCAGGAGTCTGCTCCTACTCAGGAGTCTGTCACACCAATGCCTCACCATGATATCTGGATAGCTGGCAGGCAAAACAAGAAGGGTGAAATAAAGAAGCCTGTAACTGCTGAGGCGGCTGCAAAAATGGTAAAATAACACTCTTAGAGAAATCGTTTGAATATTGATTATTTGTGGTGTTAACTTACTAATTTATGTTTATGGTGATTAGCGGGAGCTGCACGAGCAGAGGAAACAAGGCACGTTCATCCCTCAGGGCACAAGGGATGAATTGACAGTTGCTCTGGGTAACCCAGAGCATCCTGGACGTGTTAGAGGTGTCGGCGCTAGTGTTGGCATCAAAGCATTCTTTGCGCCATCCCAGCGCAAACCCAGAGCGGGACTTTCTCAAGAAGAGGTAACCTATTCTTTTTTTAGAATGTTACTGCAAAAGGAAATTCATTAATAAGAAGTTAATGTTTCTTTTATCCATGTATAGGAGAATAAGAGAGTTGAGGATTTAGTTGCTAAGAAGGTCAACGATGTAGTTGCTGAGAAGGTCAAGGAAGAATTGCTGCGGTGGCAGGCATCTCAGGCTTCCAATCAGCCTATGGCGACCCACTCTTCTCCTGATGCACAGATTGCGAGTAATCCTGGAGACCCATCGCCTAGCACGTCTGCTGTAAGTCTTGTTTATGACATTGTAGCTAGTCTTTTCAAGATGATATGTTTTCAAGATTATATGTATATATGTATAACATTCTTTACGTAAATTTGTAGGCATTGAAGCCATGCCGCTTAAGAATACAAGACTATGTTGTTGCAGAGGCGCAAGCTTACCTGTCCCTTCCTGGGGAAAGGTTTCACGGGACTCCAATGCCACAGGGCTATGTTCATGTGGGCCCATTACGTGTGTTACCCGATTGGAGGGAAGTTGCGTTGCCATATGCCCACCCAGATATTGATACACTTGGTGAGGCAGAAGGCGGGGTCATATTGTGGCCCAAAGCAGATGTCGTCTACACGACTGAAATTGTAAGATAAATTTACATTGATTTAGACTGTTAATGTGTATATATGATGTCAACTGATCTGAAATTATATATACAGGTTAAAAAGAAGACACCAGGAGCACCTAGGCCTCCACCTCCACTTCCCGCACTACCAACTTGGGTTCCAACTGACCTAACATACCCGTTAGGTCCTGCTTGTAGGGGAATGGCATGTTGGCTACGGGCACATAATATACATTGCCCTATAATAGTTTCTTTAGATGTAGATTCTGCAGGTCGATCATATGATAGCTCTTTATTTATACAAGATATTATTGAGCTGTTTATGTATGATTGGCTGAATACATCAATGATAGAGACATGGATAAGGTGAGATCTTGTTTATACATCCATATACCTTGTGTAAGATCCGGTGATCTGGTTTCTTATATAATAATGCATACGCCTATATGTTTTGCAGCTACTTAGTCGAAGATCATTGCAAACAATTTGCATTTGATCATGTGGGATTTTTGATTCCATCATTGATTAGTTTGGTAGCTAAAGACCCTGATAATGTTCAACAATACTGTATAGATGCTTTTACAATTTTTGGTCAGCAAAAGAAGACGATAATAATAGCTCCATTCAATGTCAAGTAAGTTTACTTTATTTATAATTTGGACTTAAGAAAATTCCATTTTTATTTTGCATTTTGAGTTATTAATTGTTAACTTCTTACTTCTAGTGGTAGACATTGGGAGTTACTAGTTATTGTCCCCGGGACATTCACTGTTTATTATCTAGATCCTGCGGGGAGTACATTGAACACTAAAATTGGACACGTAATGAGAATGCCATTATTCTGGTGAGAAATATTTCATTTTTATATCCGTTAACATCTTTTATTACATTACTATTTACTTATGCAATTTATTGTGTTATATTAACATGTAGGGGTTTAGATGCATTCAAAAAGGCTGGAGGAACGGTCCCAAGGAAAAAGAACCAGCCAATAAATTGGCAGAACGTACAAGTAAGTTCCCGACTCGAATATATATATTATTGATGTGAATTGTGCTTAGTTGTATTATTTTGTATGTTTCAATTTATAGTGTGCTACACAAGACAATGGTTGGGCATGCACATACTATGTGATGCGATTTATGCAGATGATTATCAAATATGCCGCATTGGACATCGATACCATACATGACGTATTATATATAGTCTCATTAGTTAGTATGAAATATATCAATCTTATCTTAGTTTTATATTATTACTTATATATATACATCATTCTCTTTGTAGGTGTTTAAAACTGACAACACTACAGGTAAACGCTTAAAAAATATACATGCTCCATATACGATGGAAGCATTAAATGAAGTAAGAGAAGAATGGGCAAAAGCCATACAAGCAGTGGCAACTGTAAGATATAATTGGGATGTTGATAGCGATAATGAATGATACTTTGTAAATGAATATTTCTGAATGTTAATACATGTATTTGAATGTTTCTATATGTGTGAATGTGAGAATTGAATTGATGTCTGAATGTATGTACTTGTGTAGAATTTTCCTTGTGACTTTTGCAGGTTTGCGGCCTGTTTGTAGGCTGATATCAATGGATGTCGTAAACCTGCAGTTCAGAAAACTGAACTGCAGGTTCTCATCCTGCTGACCAGCCACAGCAGGCCTGCAAACTGATATGAAAAAAAAAAATATAAATAGGCGTAGGTTATTTATAGAAAACCGTCAGCAAAGACATACAGCGTCGGTTATTTGATAAAAACTGACGCCTAATAGTACAAACAACCCGACCGTGCAGGATAGCACGACCGTGGTGGAAAAGGAATCGGTAATTCATATAAAACCGACGCCTATAGTACTAAACACGGCCGTGCAGGGAAGCACGGCCGTGTCATCTTGAAGTACAGGCGTCGGTGTTTTAGTATATAACCGACGCCAAAAGTGTTCACGCCACAGAAAATGGCGTCATCTAGGGCACTTTATGTGTCAGTTATCTACTAAAACACCGACGCTATATTCTATATAGGCGTCGGTTGTTTAGTAAATAACCGACGCACAAAGTTCCCTAGATGACGTTATTTTCTGTGGCGCGAACACTTTTGGCGGCGGTTATTTACTAAACAACCGACGCCTATAGACAAATAGGCGTCGGTTAAAAAACCGACGCCGAAGTGTTCGACCTTTAGCGGCGCCCACATAGGCGTCAGTCGGAAACCGACGCCAAATGGGGTTAAACGACCGACGCCAAAGGTCGTTTCTATAGTAGTTTTAGATATTCAAAGGCGGAAGCTAAGGAGAGAGAAGACTAAGGATCCATCTTTAAGAGAGAAGGAGAACATCCACACCATCATCTTCCACCCCCATCCACCAACCAAGCTACTACTCGGGGCGGATCTAGAGAGAAAGGAAGCCAAAGAGTCTAGAAGATCAAGGAGGATGACCTAAAAGATGAGATCCAGCATATATAGAGGCTAAGGAGTGAGAGCCACCTCTCCTCCATGGGCTAAATCGTTTCTTCTTCTCCTTTCTTCTATTATTCTCCTTTGTTTTTGTACAAATGATATTCTTCCATCTTTGTTTGGTGCCAACTATACGTGTCCATGGCTAGTTGCACTCCTTCTTGGCTATGTAGCCCGTTTTGGGCACGTTTATGTACTTTTACCTTAAGAAAGTAGTTTTAACTCAAATCTTGCATGTTTTATGTTCTATCTCCTCTTTCTGGTTATCATTTCTTGTTTGGTTGATCTCTTTCTTGCTTGAACTGCTATTTCTACCTATATCGAGAGTTTCGTTGTAGAATTAGACAAGAGAAGATAGTTTGGATCGGAGTCTGAAAAGAGGATGATTCAAAGTCATCTGTTTCTAACATCTTACAATATTCTAGACTTGAGAGGGTATCCAGAACATTCTAGGATGTTGGTTTGTCATCCTCTAGAGAGGTTTCATATCATTGATGGGTTTTAGTCACACTATGTGCGAGCTTGTGGTATGACCCCAAAGGAACAGATACCATGGTGTGTACTATGTTTGGATGTATATTGCTTACTGGGGTGTTCAACGGTTGTCTATGCCCAAGAACGGGCACATAGAGTGCCCAACTTGTGGTTACATAGTTGGGAACTCCTTCCCTCCAATTGGTACAATCTCACAGACTCTATTTTCTTTTCTTTTCTTTTTTTGTTATAATTCATGACAACCCGCTAGACTAGTTCTAGATCCTTACTTTTATCGACTATCGTCTTGTATTATCTGACTCAAAAAATGAAATCTCAAGCATCCTAAATGTCACCACGTACCTGTGTTTGACTCTGTATATCTACTTTGACCCCTTAATAATGTTGCAGGGGTCTATGAAGGTTTTGGGTTATAAATTTCAAAGTTTGATTCCTTCTGAGTCTGCCTCACCTTCTGGATGCACGATTTGGGTCGGTCAGTAACCACTCGTAGGGGTTCTAAATTTGTTGTCTGATTGGATTCTGATCCAATAATCATTGGTGATAGCCTGCGAACCCACTGGATTAGGCACCAGGTGACTAGCTAATGAGGTAGCACCCAGGTGGAAGCTCACTGGAGTTCTGACGAAACAAGGAAGGAGAGTGTGAGGTGCTAGATTAAAATGCCACATGTGACCCCCAGGCCCACACAGAGTGGTTGGATACCCGAATCGTGTCGATTAGGTGTTGAGGAAGAACACCCAATATGGGCAAAGCAAAGGAGATACCAAACTGGAGGATGAAGAAGAGAGGAGAAATGGGTGTTAACATCTACAATTTTAACTACAAAATGAGAGCAAGGAACAAAGGAGTGATGGAGAAAATATATAGCATGCCAAATTGGGGTTAGGTGGGTGTGAAGTTGTCCCATCCAATCAAATGGACTTCGTACATTGTGGAGCTACAAAAGGTAGAATATGGATTAGCATCATTGGATGGTTCTTGGATTTGATGGTGTACGATCCAAGGGCTCAAAACTAAAGCTAGAAAAACACGTCTTGCCAATGGTCCACATCCAAGGAGATGGGCGTTGGAAAAAGAAGTGAACAGAGAGTGGGCATGTGTGCAGAGCTCTTATCATTTCGGCCCAGAATGACTGGACCAAAGGTAAAATTAGAAGAAAAAAATGTCTTTGAAACAAGGTTGTTCAAACATGCATCTCTCTTGTCATAACATTGAATTGGGTAAAATTATGTGATTTGGAAATTTGAGATTGTCCTCTACAACATGAATACAAGAAAATAATACATTTTTACACAAAGATATGATCAAAATTCAAGGAATAGATTATGATGTGTTACATGAAAGTGAATAGGATTTAAATCAACTTCATCATTGCCTTAGTGATACATGTATACTAGGAGGGTTAATTGTGCATCAAAACTCATTCAAACATGAAATTTAAGGTGAGGACAAGAGTGTAGTCCAAAGTGAAAATTATATAAAAGGGATAAAGTTCCAATTTACCACATATGTATATTCTCATATCAATTGTCATGCATATATAGATGCAAACACAATATAAATGTAGCATACATCAATATCAAAAAAATCCCACTTTGGTCGCACAATCATGCTCTCGTATGCATCACCTATCGTCTAGTGCTTGGGGTAGTCATATGGCAGTGCAGTCCTTTTTCAAGCTTTGTAGACAAGCCTCAATGCAAGGCAAAGTGCATTGACAGGAAACAGAGCACCATGAATCATGTCACCTTAAAGGAATGGTAATATGCACCCAGTGCAACAACATATCCTTATAATGAAAGATGGCATGGCCTCCATCCCTACAAATTCGCATAGAGTGTTATATATACCTAAACTTAAATACATTATACAAATCTACTTGAAAGACAACTATGTCATAAAAATACTTACAGTGGACGTGCTAGGTTGTAGGTCCACGAGATAACTCCCAACCACCTCTATCTTAGGGGGTCCACCTCGTATGAAGAGTAGGATGGCAACATGTACAGTCTAAGGAGTTGCAGGATAAACATCATATTGTCACATTTCTTTGATAGTTGAACTTTACCATTTTGTAGCCACATCAGTAGTTGTGGGGTTGGGTATTTCTCTAGATTTGGTTTTCCTCTTAGATATACACATATCATGGTGAGGTAGAGGTGCAGGAGTGGTAGAGGACTCAATAGTCCTAGGAGTATGCTACTAAGAAGAACATGCATATAGTATTTGTTTGTAAAGCTTTGCATAGCCACCTGGTCCCATCATGTGGTTGTGCACATTTCTTAAATGCCTTTCTCTTTTGGCATCGATTATAGTTGGGTTAGTCCAAAACATATATGTAATACAATGAATTCATAATAATGTATTCAAAATGATGAGTGAGGCTTAATACCTTGAAGTAATTGGTTTTTCTCATAGAAACAAATGCCTCCCACACCTTCGGGTCAAGATAGTTTCATTTCTTATAGGCTAATTTCTTCATCTTCTCAGTGTTTCTTATGTATTCTCTTATCAGAGTTGTCCTACCATTCCTTAGTACTCTCCTACAACGTTTTAGAACCCTTTTACAATAATTTTTTTCATCCAGGTCAAATATGCTCTACAAAGTTCATATACTTAATGTAATATTCTAAAAAATAGAATTACAAATAGCTTTAAAAATAAAATTGGAAATGATAATATCTCGCACATAGTGCCTTCATATTAAGTTTTCTTGCCATGATTAGTTTTATGCAAAAATTAATGATAAATGACTTTAAAAACAAAATTGTGAATGATAATATCTCACACATTGTTCCTCATTCTATCAATTGAATGCCTTGTGCAACCTTTAGTAAGGATGGACTTTTGGAAGAAACCTTCAATCACAAAGATATATATAGTCTAGCCAGCATGTTTTAGTTGTAATGAATCAGTGTTTTCTTCACGTATAGGGTATGCTTTGGATCCTTTGAAGTCGTATCTAGACAAATTCTCATGTCACAAACTCATCAACAGTGCTAAACAACATAGCAAGCAAACCAAATGCATCTCTACGCAAAGCATCATAGGTCATCACACCTACTCCCTAGAGTTTCTTTAGGTCATCAATTAGAGGTTCAAGATAAACATCGATATCATTTCCAGGTTGTTTAGGGCCCGATATCAACAACAACAACATGATGTATTAATTTTTTACAACTAGGGAGGAAGATTTTATATAACAATCATAACATGCAAAGTGACATGTTACTTGCTCAATGTCTTGTATGGATATATCCCATCGGTACAAAGTTCAAGTGTTAGATTCTGACTTCTTCACCAAATTCAGGGTACAATAAATCAATCTTCTTCAACTATGGGGAATAAGATGCATGTAATAGGATCTCATCATTATTTTTCTTTTCCTCTATATTCCACCTTAAATTCTCCCCATCCATTGTATTGGAAAACTAGTGTTGAAAATTTGATATTATAGGTAGATACCACATCACTACTTTTGGACTTCCAAGAAGTTTTATACCTTGACACCACACATTTTGGATAATATTTCAAATTGACATAGTCCTTTTGAAATAGCACACAGTCAATTAGGCATGCATGTATCTTCTTAGCCTTCATTCCCACTGTGTACAACATTTTCTTTAATTCATATGTTGATATTGGCAGATCATTTCCTTTGGGAATAATTTCTTTCAACATAGACAAAAATGACGTGAAGTGTTTCTTTCTCCATCTATTGTTAGCCTTTAGAGTATACAATCTGAACAAAACTCTCAGATCCATAAACTTAGTACAACTGATGTATAATAGTCTCTCAGCATGAAGCACAATGTTTATGTGACAACCTCGATTTTCTCTCTCCTTCACTATACTATTTCTCTCTCTATTAGTGACTCACATCACCCAATAGGAGTTAAATTACATGTCTTGAGTGTGTCGATGCCCCAATTTGATCACTATATGCTTGATATTCCAATCTAATGACATAGTTGGATCTTAGACATAAGTTTTAAGCTCTCAACATATCATACTTTTCTAAGTAATATTGAACCATCTTACATGCTACCTGTTATTTTTTCATGATGAAGATCTTTCAATTTTGAATCCCACGATGCAAAGTTGCCTCAACCGGACAATCATAGCAAAATATATGGCCACATGATCATTGCTACTTTAATCTTGTTTTAATTGAGTTTATGTGTCCTGATCCTATTTGTCCCTAATGTCTTAAATCTCGGCTCATTTTTTGGTTTCCTTTCCCCCTTCCACTTTGGGAAAGAAATGCAAGTTTGAAAGGTTTATCTTCCCCGAGCAGCCAAATTAGGCAACGTAGGGAGGCATATGATGGTTGGGATCTAACCCTAGTTTTCTCCTTATACACCCCCTCCCTTGATTTCCCTTCTCCCTTTTTCCTTATTCTTCTTGTGTCGATGACTTTCCTTCTCCCTCCTTTGTTCTTTATCTTGCTCAATGGTGCATGGTTGAAGCCTGCTACCACCAGTTAGGGGATTCTGGGGAGCTCGCCCCCACTCTCCCCTTCCCCACCAGTCAAGCCTGAGCGAGGAGGGTGGCGGACGGTGGGCCTTATCTAGTTATATGAATATACATTTCTTGCTTTAAGAGACATGTATTGTATGCTTGTTTGTTTACTTGATCAAATATTGCCATTTTGTATTGCTATGTCTTGCTTGATGTTTGCCTCATCGGTTTTATAATTTGAACACAGACATATATAAAACTCCATTATAAAATTGTTGAAATAGGGTTATCTCTTGGCGATGGCTTTGATGTCCCTCTCGTATAAAAGGGCTATCTAATCTAGAGCACCCTTATAGACCCTTCCAATGGGAAGTTGGTCAAAGGACTTATAAATACTTGATATTGTTTGTATAACGGAGTGAAATGAGATAAAATATGGTTTCACATTTTGTGAAACAATTAACATGTTTATTCTGGTTTGTTTAGCCATGAAATCTATTCAAATTATGCAAACCTTATACATATATATGTATCTTTCTGCTCCATACTCAACACCTTGTGTGTTGACCCATTTCTCGTATTTTGTTTTTAGGTTCAGTGATGGCTAGAAGATTGATGGGCTAGGTAAGCTATGCTCGGTGCATTTGTTGTAAGATCCCTAGTGTACATGAGCAAGACTTGTATAATGTGACACATTGTTATGTAAATCAAATCTTATAATTAAAGGATTTTTCTTAATAATATATTGTTGAATGTTGAGATTATATTGGTACATACTTCTTGTTATTTGTTCATGTATGCTAAGCATTTCACGCTTCCACATGTTGTCTTTGGTATTTGTTTGGTTCATGGGACAGGGATTCCAGTTCCTGTGACAGATTAAAAATAAGGAAGATGGATTGATGTGTTCTACCCCAAAACTATCTAGCATTACAACAACCATGTTTGCCAAAATCTGATCATTCACATCTACATCATCGTCAGCAATTTCCTCTTCAACACAAGTACCAGTATTAGTATCTACTAATTTCATAGTAGGAACCACCCCATTCCAATACCATTTTGTATAGCCCTATACAATGTCGTTGCACATGACAACTTTTGATTTCATCAACAATGTCAATTTTCAAATAGTTATTGCAATTCCTACATGGACAGTAGAACCTATCTCCTGGTCATTTCCTATGTTCCTCTATAAATCTTATAGACTAATCAAGATCAGTAATAAACTCCAGTGTGCAGCAATTTGGAATGTGTATCCATGATTTATCCATTCTGTGATTAAAGACAAAACAAGTATTAATGATTAGGGTTTACATATTAGGTTTAGGATTTACATATAAGAGTTTATCATTTAGGATTTATAGATTAGGGTTTAGTGTTTATACATTAGGATTTAGGGTATATGGTTTACAAGTTAGGTTTTAGGATTTACATAGTTGGATTTAGGTTTTATTATTTTCAAATTAGGGTTTAGGGTTCAGTAATCACTACTACAGAAATGCCTTTTAGCGTTGGTTGTTTAACCCCCTTTGGCGTCGGTTTCCGAGCGACGCCTATGTGGGCGCCGCTAAAGGTCGAACACTTCGGCATTGGTTTTCTAACCGACGCCTATTTAACGTATAGGCGTCAGTTGTTTATAAAAAACCGACGCTAAAAGGGTTTGCGCCACAGAAAACATCGTCATCTAGGACACATTCTGCGTCGGTTATCTACTAAAAGACTGATGCCTATATGGAATATAGCGTCGGTGTTTAATTGGTAACCGACGCAGAAAGTGTCCTAGATGGCGCCGTTTTCTGTGGAGCGAACCCTTTTGGCATCGGTGATCAACTAACAGCCGACGCCATTTCCAGTACGGCCGTGGCCACATTAGGCGTCGGTTTGGTTCAAAAAACTGGCGTTGTAGGTCTTTGCTGACGGTTTTCTGTAAATAACCGACGCCTATATCTAATTTTTTTTTCATATCAGTTTGCAGGCCTACTGTGGCTGGTCAGCAGGATGAGAACCTACAGTTCAGTTTTCTGAACTGCAGGTTTACGACATCCATTGATATCAGCCTACAAACAGGCCACAAACCTGCAAAATTAACAAAAAAAATTTCACACAAGTAGATACATTCAGACATCAATTCAATTCTCACATTAACACATATAGAAACATTCAAATACATGTATTAACATTCAGAAATATTCATTTACAAAGTATCATTCAGTATCGCTATCAACATCCCAATTATATCTTACAATTGCCACTGCTTGTATGGCTTTTGCCCATTCTTCTCTTATTTCATTTAATGCTTCCATCGTATATGGAACATGTATATTTTTTAAGTGTTTACTTATAGTGTGGTCAGTTTTAAACACCTGCAAAGAGAATGATGTATATATATAAGTAATAATATAAAAATAAGATTGATATATTTCATACTAACTAATGAGACTATATATAATACCTCATGTATGGTATCGATGTCCAATGCGGCATGTTTGATAATCATCTGCATAAATCGCATCACATAGTATGCGCATGCCCAACCATTGTCTTGTGTAGCACACTATAAATTAAAACATACAAAATAATACAACTAAGCACAATTCACATCAATAATATATACATTGGAGTCGGGAACTTACTTGTACATTCTGCCAATTTATTGGCTGGTTCTTTTTCCTTGGGACCGTTCCTCCAGCCTTTTTGAATGCATCTAAACCCCTACATGTTAATATAACACAGTAAATTGCATAAGTAAATAGTAATGTAATAACAAATGTTAACAGATACAAAAATGAAATATTTCTCACCAGAATAATGGCATTCTCATTACGTGTCCAATTTTAGTGTTTAATGTACTTCCTGCGGGATCTAGATAATAAACAGTGAACGTCCCGGGGACAATAACTAGTAACTCCCAATGTCTACCGCTAGAGGTAAAAAGTTAACAATTAATAACTCAAAATGCACAATAAAATGGAATTTTCTTAAGTCCAAATTATAAATAAAGTAAACATACTTGACATTGAATGGAGCTATTATTATCGTCTTCTTTTGCTGACCAAAAATTGTAAAAGAATCTATACATTATTTTTGAACACTATCAGGGTCTTTAGCTACCATACTAATCAATGATGGAATCAAAAATCCCACATGATCAAATGCAAATTGTTTGCAATGATCTTCGACTAAGTAGCTGCAAAACATGTATTACGTATGCATTAATATATAAGAAACCAGATCACCGGATCTTACACAAGGTATATGGATGTATAAACAAGATCTCACCTTATCCATGTCTCTATTATTGATGTATTCAGCCAAGCATACACAAACAGCTCAATAATATCTTGTATAAATAAAGAGTTATCGTATGATTGACCTGCATAATCTGCATCTAAAGAAACAATTATAGGGCAATGTATATTATGTGGTCGTAGCTAACATGCCATTCCCCTACTAGTAGGACCTAACGGGTATGTTAGGTCAGTTGGAACCCAACTTGGTAATGCGGGAAGTGGAGGTGGAGGCCTAGGTGCTCCTGGTGTCTTCTTTTTAACCTGTATATATAATTTCAGATCAGTTGACCTCATATATACACATTAACAAACTAAAGTAACGTAAATTTATCTTACAATTTCAGTAGTGTAGACGACATCTACTTTGGGCCACAATATCACCCCGCCTTCTGCCTCACCAAGTGTATCAATATCTGGGTGGGCATATGGCAATGCAGCTTCCCTCCAATCGGGTAATACACATATCGGGCCCACACGAACGTAGCCCTGCGGCATTGGAGTCCCATGAAACGTTGCCCCAAGAAGGGACTGGTAAGCCTGTGCCTCTGCAAAAACATAGTATTGCATTCTTAAGCGACATGGCTTCAATGCCTACAAATTTACGTAAAGAATGTTATACATATATACATATCATCTTGAAAAGACTAGCTACAATGTCATAAACAATACTTAGAGCAGACGTGTTAGGCGATGGGTCTCCAAGATTACTCGCAGTCTGTGCATCAGGAGAAGAGTGGGTCGCCATAGGCTGATTGGAAGCTTGAGATGCATGCCACCGCAACAATTCTTCCTTGACCTTCTCAGCAACTACATTGTTGACCTTCTTAGCAACTACATCCTCGACTCTCTTATTCTCCTATACATGGATAAAAGAAACATTAGCTTCTTATTATTGAATTTCCTTTTGCAGTAACATTCTAAAAAAAATATAGGTTACCTCTTCTTGTGAAAGTCCCGCTCTGGGTTTGCGCTGGGATGGCCCAAAGAATGCTTTGATGCCCACACCAGTGCCTGCACCCCTAACACGTCCAGGATGCTCTGGGTTACCCAGAGAAACTGTCAATTCATCCCTTGTGCCCTGACGGATGAACGTGCCTTGTTTCCTCTGCTCGTGCAGCTCCCGCTAATCACCATAAAAAAAAATTGGTAAGTTAACACCACAAATAATCAATATTCAAATGATTGCTCTAAGAGTTGTATTTTACCATTTTCGCACCCGCCTCAGCAGTTACGACATAGTCGACGCTTGAAGAGTGACCCCACTATTTTGGATGACACTCTTATCATCTTGGCGCTTTGTGTAATATGTGAATCCATTAATGTCTAACCCTTCATAAGACATAACATTCGGTTTTGGTTTAAAGGCGAGGCATTTGATAGTTTCTGTAATATCATTTGGTGTTTGAGATAGTTGACGTAAGACTTTATCTTCACACCACTTAGTAAAAGTCTTATTATGCTCTCTAGCAAGCCACATTGAACTTGCTCGAGGATGTTGTCTCTTTATGAAATTGGTATGTTCCTCGATATAAACACTCATTTCGTCCATATTGTGTAAAATATACAAGTGAGCTTGTTCCAACTGCTCATGGCTGATTACTTTCACCCGTGATCCCAAAATTCCTTTGCCCTCCTCAATATTCTTGTCATTATCAGGAGTGTCATTACCACTGAGAAAGTCATTGCAAAAATCCATAACCTCTCTCGCCACATAACCTTCAATAATACTCCCTTCAGGCCGATAACGGTTTCGAAGATCACCTTTAAAAATGTTCATGTATCGTTCAAAGGGATACATCCAATGCAAGAAAACTGGTCCCAACATTTTCACTTCCCTAGTCAAGTGGACAACAAGATGTACCATGATATCAAAGACCGAAGGAGGGAAATACATCTCAAGCTGACATAGGGTAACAACCACTTCTCTTTGCAAATTATCGAGAGTATCAAGGTCAATAACTTTGCTGCATAGACTATTGAAAAAGAAACAAAGTCTGGTAATTGCAAACCTTACATGCTTCGGCAATATAGATCGAATTGCCACAGGAAATATTTGTTGCATTAGAGTGTGATAAACATGAGATTTAAGACGTATCAACTTCAGATCTTTCATTGATACCAATCTATGGATGTTGGATGAGTAACCATGTGGCACCTTAACATTTACCAAGCATTCACAAAAAGTTTTCTTCTCCTTTCTAGACAACGTGTAACAAGCAGGAGGTAAGTATGTTCTTTTATTACCCATTTCACGTAATTCTGTTAATTCTGACCTTATTCCCATTTCACGTAGGTCCAGTCTGGATTTTATCCCATCTTTAGTCTTACCTGGTATATTTAACAGAGTACCAATGATGCTATCACAAACATTTTTCTCAACGTGCATTACATCGATACAATGCCTGACTGTCAAAGAACTCCAATAAGGAAGATCCCAAAATATTGACTTCTTCTTGAATGAAGAATTGTCACTCCGTGTGGCCATACTACATTGTGATTTCTTACCAAATTCATTGACAATGTCTTTTACTCTTTCATAAACAACATCCCCTGGTATAGGTTTAGGTGCACTCCGTTCATCATTCCATCCATTGAATGCTTTGCGCTTCCTACGATACAAATGGAATTTTGAAAGAAACCTTCGATGACCAAGATATACAGTCTTTCCGCCATGTTTTAGTCTTATTGAATCAGTGTTTTCTTCACATATAGGACACACTTTAGCTCCTTTGACACTATATCCAGACAAATTCCCATATGTTGGAAAGTCATTAATAGTGCAAAACAACATAGCATGCAAATGAAATGTCTCTCTTGCTGAAGCATCATAGGTCATCACACCTTCAGCCCAAAGTTTCTTTAAGTCATCAATCAAAGGTTCAAGATAAACATCGATATCATTTCCGGGTTGTTTAGGGCCCGATATCAACAACGAAAACATAACGTACTTATTTTTCATACACATCCAGGGAGGAAGATTGTATATAACAAGCATGACTGGCCAAGTGCTATGTTGGCTGCTCAATGTCCCTTACGGATTCATCCCATCTGTACAAAGCCCAAGTCTTAGATTCCTATCTTCTTCACCAAATTTGGGGTACAATAGATCAATTTTCTTCCACTGTGGGGAATCAGACACATGTCGTAGGATCCCATCATTATTTTTCTTAACATCTGCATGCCACCTCAAATTCTTCGCATCTTTTGTATTTGCAAACAAGCATTGAAACCGTGATATTGTAGGTAGATACCACAACACCTTGGCAGGAGAACCAATTTTGGACTCCCCTGAAGTCATCTATTTATACCGTGACGCACCCCATTTTGGACAATCTTTCAAATCTACATAGTCCTTTTGAAATAATACACAATCATTCGGGCATGCGTGTATCTTCTTGGCCTCCATTCCCATTGGGCACAATATTTTCTTTACCTGGTATGTTGAGATTGGCAGCTCGTTTCCTTCAGGAAGCATTTCCTTCAACAAAGTCAACAATGAAGTGAAGCTTTTGTCGCTCCATCTATTGTTAACATTCAACTTATATAATCTCAACACAGCGCTAAGCTTCGTAAACTTAGCACAGCCTGTGTATAACGGTATCTCGGCATCATGCACAATGTTTCTAAAGATAGGAGGTGGATCAGTGTGCTCTACCCTACAACTATCCAGCATCGCATCAACGATGTCTGCTGGAACTGGTTCGTTCGCATTTACGTCATCGGAGGCAATTTCTTCTTCCACCCAAGCACTGCTATCGACATCTACTGGTTTCGATTTTGAAATCTCTCCATGCCAGTGCCATTTTGTATAGCCTTGTACAATCCCTTTGCACATGACATGACTTTTGATTTCCTCACCAATGTTGTCTTTCAAGTTGTTATCGCAATGCCTACATGGACAGTAGAACCTATCTGTAGGTTTTTTCCTATGTTCCTCGGCAAATCTAATAAACTGATCAAGACCAGATATAAACTCTGGGGTGCAACGATTACGAATGGACATCCATGATCTATCCATTCTATGATCAAAGAGAAAACAAGTATATATTAGGAAACAAGTATATATTAGGAAAAGATTAGGGTATACACTTACATCCTAAGTGTATAATGTGATGTCATTCTTATATATAATAAATGTGTACCACCTATCCCATCCTTGAACACCTAATCTCACTAGTAAGTGTATAATGTGTATTGGGTTTTCAAGAAAATTTCGACAGCATTTCCCCGCTGTTCTCTAAGTACATATGTACTTAGAGAACAAACGGGGAAATTCTACCGAAATTTTCTTGAAAACCCAATACACATTATAAACTTACATCCTAAGTGAGATTAGGTGTTCAAGAACAGTCCCAAACTGGGGACTATCCAAGATTTACTCCTAATGAGTCAATCTTGGACGGGTTTCTAGGCCAACAAACACATTTGATGTCATTCTTATATATAATAAATGTGTACCACCTATCCCATCCTTGAACACCTAATCTCACTAGTAAGTGTATAATGTGTATTGGGTTTTCAAGGAAATTTCGGCAACATTTCCCCACTATTCTCTAAGTACATATGTACTTAGAGAACAAACGGAGAAATGCTACCGAAATTTTCTCGAAAACCCAATACACATTATACACTTACATCCTAAGTGAGATTAGGTGTTCAAGAACAGTCCCAAACCGGGGACTATCCAAGATTTACTCCTAATGAGTCAATCTTGGACGGGTTTCTAGGCCAACAAACACAATTGATGTCATTCTTATATATAATAAATGTGTACCACCTATCCCATCCTTGAACACCTAATCTCACTAGTAAGTGTATAATGTGTATTGGGTTTTCGAGAAAATTTCGGCAGCATTTCCCCACTGTTCTCTAAGTACATATGTACTTAGAGAACAAACGGGGAAATGCTGCCGAAATTTTCTCGAAAACCCAATACACATTATACACTTACATCCTAAGTGAGATTAGGTGTTCAAGAACAATCCCAAACCGGGGACTATCCAAGATTTACTCCTAATGAGTAAATCTTGGACGGGTTTCTAGGCCAACAAACACAAAAATAGATATCTACAACGAAGCCAGACTCCATACAAACAGTATATAATTTAGTGATTGTTCATTCTAATTTATACCAATGTACAAGTAATATAAAGAACAATGATTGTTCACTTTCTAGGATCATACAAACAATATAATAATCACTAGGATCATACAAGTAGCAATGTTGATTAAGTCTATGTGATTAAAGATCAAGGAGTGTAATAAAATAGGATTTACCTCTGTTTGGGCGAGACGGAGGGTAGGTGAGTAGGCAGGCAAGCAGGCAGGTGAGCAGGCGACAGTCAGGGAGACGGCGAGCAACAACAGATGATCGATTAATTCTTGAAACAATACATAAATAAATACAAATCAGTACATAAATAAACACAAATCAGTAAATAAATTAATTTAAAAAAAAAAATACACAGCAGCATTGTGCCTTGGCATAGCCCAAGCATCGCCCAGGCATCCCAGAGACTTAACTAGGCTGGGCGTCTGGGCAAACCCTAGGTGAACGCCTGGCCGCCTAGGTGCCTGGGTAGGTCGGCAGGTACCTTCTTGAGAACAAGGCTGGAGGCAAGGAAGAAGACGACGGCGCAGGGCAGGCGAGGCGAGCTCCAGGAAGAAGACAGCGGCGGCGGCCGGAGCCATGGAAGAAGACAACCGGCGGCGGCGCCCAGGTAGGGAGGAAGCGGCGGCGGCGCAAGGAGCAGGGAGGAAGGAGCGGGGGCGGCAGCGCAAGGAGGAAGACGGCGGGTGACGGCGGCGACGCAGAGCAGCAACACAGATCGTCGGCGGCGATTTTGGGAGAGCGGCGACGAGCTAGCGCACAGAATCGATGAAACAGGAAGAAAGGGGGAAGAGTCGGATGATCGGGCCTCTATTAAGTTGGGCAACGGTGTCGGTTATATAAGATAACCGACGCCTATTATCTTCAACACCAGTTGATAGTAAAAAACCGACCCCAAATTAGTTGGTGGGAACTACTATCAGCATCGGTTATCCAAGGATAACTGACACCTAAAGTGGAACTTTTCGCGCAAAATTTCATTTTAAATAGGCGTCGGTGAATAGTTAAAAAATCGACGTTGTATGTGGCCCAAATTTGTTTCGCTCGAAAATTGGATTTTGCGGGCACTTTTAGTGTCAGTTGGTAATAGTAAGCCGACGCTGAATACAAAGCGGTACCCGTGTCTGGCTGGTCTTCGAATATAGACGTCGGTTTGCCTAAATAACTGACGCCTGATATTATAGGCATCGGTTTTCCTTAATAACCGACGCCCAGAAAAGCGACACTGAACGCTATTTCTGTAGTAGTGAATGAATGTGCGTACCACCTTTCTCATTCTTGAACTCTTAATCTCACTAGTAAGTGCATTATGTGTATTTACTTTTCAAGATAATTTTGGAAACATTTCCCCACAGTTCTCCTAGTACATTGATGTAGATAGGCAAATATCCACATTCAAATACACTAAGAGAACAAATGTGAAAGTGCTGACAAGACATCTTGAAAACCGAATACACATTATACACTTACATCCTAAGTAAGACTAAGTATTCAAGAATAGTCCCAAACCAGGGACTATTCAAGATTTACTCCTAATGAGTAAATTTTAGATGGGTTTCTAGGCCAAAAAAAATTCAACTATGTTGTCATTCCAATACCTATGATCCTATTTTCATCATTCATATCCTAGGTTTTATGTAACATCATTTAATTCAATTCATTCTTCCATTTGGGTTAGTTCATTCACGCATATATTTGGTATCTACTATACGAAGAAGTGGCAAGCATGGGGTTGAATCCATAGGGAATGGGAGAAACACTCGACTAGAGATTGATTAACTAGGTTTCGAGAGCAAGTAGTTAGAGTTTTTTGGGTTTGGTTGGAATGGTTTGGTTACACTACAGAAAACAAGAAAACACATAAGGCAAATAATAATCAAACTAGAATTAACCCTACATAATCAATGTTAATCAACTACACAATCTTGAAGAGAAATTATGTAACTAAGTTAAATCAATCACTAACAAGATAGAAATCATGAAATCTTAATATTAAGCTAAACTATAGAAACAAGAAAGAAATGAATTAAAAAATTAACTAAACAAACCTATATTAAGAAACTAAGTAAGAGCTACTTACTCTAATAAGAAATAATTATAATAAACAAGTCAAGCAACCTAAGTAAACATAGGAAATTACTAGAAAGAGAATGATATAGGATTTGAAAAAACACAGGGAGTAGTGCATTTTAGGGAATATGTAAAAATCAACCTAGTCATTTGACTAAGTGTATATGGAAGAGAACACATAAACATCTCTCTTTCCTAGGACTAGGAGAACTAGAAATAGAGAGTGGCATCATCCAAGCTCCAAAAGGTGGGTCCAAATGGGGGCTCCAAGTGGTGGCATCCAAGCAGATGATTTGACATCATCTAAGCAGAGAGCTCAGATGGCAGCAAAGTCCAAGCAGAGAGCTCTGGTGAAGCACTAGCTAGACTAAGCAACAAAGACCAGTAGAGTGGAAACAGATTGTGAAGCAACAACAATAGATGGTGAAACATGGACCATAGTTGCCAAAGCGAGCTAGGGAAATGTTTGGGGAACAAGGAAACAGAGATTGGAGGAAAGCCTATTTCAGCGTGAGTGTTGTAAAGTTTTACATAGTCATCGATTTTTTTCCAAAATTGACATCTAAGAAAATATCCATAGGATGGTTATCATAAACCATCATCTAAGCTAAGGACTTAGATGTCAGTTTGATGTAAAAAACAACATTAACCATCATCTAAGCTAAGGACTTGGATGTTAGTTTGTTGTAAGAAACTAACACAAGTGGTTATTATCTGAATGAAAAAAATCATCATAAGTAAGGCTTGAGTCATTGGTTGTATACCAAAAATTGACAGCAAACCTTGCGACTTAGACGTCGGTTTGTTGTAAATAACTAATGTAAGAGGTTATTATCCAAGAGAAAAATCATCCTGAGTAAGACCTGAATTGTCAGTTGTATACCAAAATTTGACACCTCACTTAGTGTCTTAGATGTCAGTTTGCCATGAAAAACCAATGCAAGAGGCCATTATCCGATTGAAAAAAATTGGCCTGAGTAAGGCCTGGGTCATCAATTTTTTCTAGGCAAACCAACACTAGAGAGAAATTTTGGGGGAATAATTTTTTTTGGGGATGTGACGCAAATTCTCCAACACCGATTTCTTGAAAAAAAACTGACATTGATTGTACAATTTATTTGAGTATCAATGTTTCTTTTACAGATTAACAACCAATGCCAGAAGTATTTTGAAGACAAAATTTATTTCACGCTAAGGTGTTTGTCATCGGTTCTCTAAAAATCTATCCTCATCATAAAATTTTAGGATGCCAATATTTTTTCTTAAAAAAATTGTATCTCGCAGGTTATTTTAGACATTGATATTGTGAAAATGTAGCCTACGTTATAGAAAAAGTGGTATCGATATCTCTTTTAAATATGTAGTACTTGATCAATGGTGACATTTATGCTGATGAACCAATGTTGTTTGGTCTACAATGTAATTTTTTTCTTTGTAACTGATGCCTAAAAAAGGTCAGAAATGTACTAGTGAGACTTGACGATGGATTTTGTGATCTTTTTATCTAGGTTATACTATTTGTTATAATTTATGGTGACGAGATCACCTAATCCATGAGTTTAAACACCATAATGTAAATCACAATTTCTTGGATGAATGGATGAGGATCCAAAAACTGTTGAGACCTTAGTATAGAGAGAATCACATCCCTTGTGAAATTTGTTTTCTGTAAGGACACAAATCCTCATCTTTCTAATATAATTAGTAAAATTAAGGATTTGAATTGGTTAATTGAACAATGTGGTCTATCATTGTAATTCCTCTGATGTCATTATCTCTCATTGTTAATCATATCTAAAACCAATTAATTAATTTTATTTTTGGGCTACTAATTCTTGTTGTATCTTTAACCAATCTCAATAAAATTGGAATTTTTAATTTTTTATTGAAAAAAGGTTCAAGTTAATCTCTTAAAAATTGTTCTTCCTTAGGATGGATACTTATCTATATTAAGAATTTACTTGCTTGTTTTCAAGTAGGTTGTTTATTGTTGAAAACTAAAACTCTAGGGATAATTTCAATAGTGAATTTGTTGTGCAAGAGACAACATATACAATTATAGGAGAGTTGTTGGGGATAATGAATTTTCCCATTGAAAATCCTTTGCTTTGAACAATTAGGACTTTTTTGTTTTCAGTTGCTACTCATTCGTATCTTCTTGAATCTTTCCTTCCTTAAAACTAACATGTGTCGATTAGTTTTTAGGCACGGATGGTTTATGTGATGCTTTCAAGGCATTGATTCTACATTGTTTGCAATTGATATAGACATTGATATGACCTTCCACTGCCTAAGACAAACCCATTAGTACATGACAGATCAAGTAGAAGCCAACTGGAAGATAGAATGGGCCTTATTTGCACAAAGAGAAGCCATCTTAGTGGAGTCGAGTGGCAAAGCAGCATAAGAACTTCTTAGACCGTAAATTCATCTACGCAATACATCCCATTAGGCCTCATTCTATAACCTCTCAACAATTTGAGATCCACACATAATGGATAACCATGTTGAAATGTAGTGAATTTTCTTAGAGGATAGGTGAAAGTTGTCAAGACCATATCCAAACCTTCACCAATAATTTGTGCTTTATATAAGATGATAGACATTTCCAATGACACTCTTAAGTTTTTGTTGTTCAAATATTCCCCAGCTGACCTAGCCAGTGCTGGTATAAAAGTATGGAAGGAGACCGCATCACGACATAAGAGGCCCTTCAAGAAAAGTTCTTTGAAAAAATCATTCCCAAATTCAAGGGAAAATCACCCACTTTAAAATGGTTCCAAGAGAAACCATGGGCAAAGCTTGGGAGAGGTTGAAAGAACAACATTCCCATTGTCCACATCATGGCATCTCCCATGTATAATTGATTGAGACATTCTATTGGGGTGTCAAAAAGGGAACCAAGACCTTCCTTGATACCTCATTTGGAGGTAATTCGATGTTATAAAGCTATGACAACACTTACGAAGTTGTCAAAAGAAGCACTGAGACCCAAGTCCGATCTAGTCGAGGGAAGAGGAAGTTCTCAAAGTTTGCAAGGCGGAAGATAGCTCCAAGCATAAGTCTATTGCCAAAAGTTTCAATATGCTTGCCTTGAAGTAAGACCGATTGGTGTCCTCCTTCAATGTGTATGACAAAAAAGGACAACTGCAACAACCTCAATACCTACAACAATAAGTAAAATCTACATAATTTCTTTGTGGAATTCTCAAAAGCCATTATCACCCCCACACAGTAGTCCAACTACTCCACAATAGTCTCATGAATGGACATCATGCATAAGATCTCAACTCCATCCATGGCATACCTATTCATTCATATTACAATCTGAATCAAACTAGGAGTCACCCTGATTTCTAGTATGATAACCTGGTCGATGCAAATAATACAACACAACAGAGAGCTTCTCAATTTAATAACCAAAATCAATGTCCTCTAGTGTTCTAGTACAATAACCAACAAAACGTTATGAACCAAGGCTACTATGGGGATTATAGTTCCAAATTCTTAATCAAGGCCCTCAACAACATCAACCTACTATCCCCAGACATCAAAGAGAGGTGTTTTATCAAAGAATGATTCTCTAGTGTTAGCAAGACATGATTGCTAATAAGCAAGCCATAATCTCTAGTCAGTAAGCACATCGGAAATCCATTGACTCCCACTTGTCCCAATCTACTTCATGTCTACCCCCTTCAAGATGAATTTTTGCAAGGAAACTAGAAGTGAATCCAAAGAATGTGGAAGAACTTAAGGTTGTGACAACTTGCTCTGGATTTACCCCTCCAAAGAAGGTGGGCCTTTCAAAAATCATCCACAAAGATAAAGATGAGACGTTCATCACCTAAAATCTAGAATCATCTTATCCAAAAGAGTTTTCACATGTTTCTAACATACTCGTCTACAAACCTCATGTGCCATCAATATTGCTTGAACCAAAATAAACTACCAGGTTTAATAAATTTAAACATTCCTAGAAATAGTTACATGTTGATATCTTATTACTCATTGCCATGACTGAAATGCCTCAGTGGATTAAATTCTTCAAACTCATGCTCAATTGAAAATACTTAACTTAGGAATGGAAAATAGTTAAATTAGCAAGGACGTCCTCAGACGTTGTTTGGAGAAAGATGACCCATAAGTGGAAAGACCTCAGGTCTTTTGGAATTTTATACTCCATAAGTAATCATACCGGCCAAATGGTGCTACCAGACTTTAGAGCTAGCATTTCTATAATACCACTTATCCTATGTAGGAAGATCAACCTCAAAGATCCTTGGCCCACCTAAATGACTATCCAGTTTGGTGACTGCTCCATGAATAAGGAGTTGAATATCACTGAGGATGTAGTACTAAAAAACTAGGGAATTCTACATCCCTCGTAATTTTGTAGTGTTGGACATCAACAAAGATCGTCACTACCCTCTTATCTTTAGCAGCCAATTCCTCACCATAGTGAGGCCTTAGTCATTTTTGAAGTAGGACTTCTAACTTTTCAAGTAGGGAATCAGTCTTTTAACTTCCAAGCCACTTGGAGGCTTCATGAAGTACAATTAAGAAGAAGAAGCATACTCGCTAGACTACATGGATCAATTTACTATGTTGCAAAAACAACTTTTCCCTTGAGAAGAACCATTACGTCCTGAGTGTAGGTTATCCTTAGAGGTTTACCCATGTGCGAAGAAGATCGAGAGTGCTCTCGTATACTCCATTGTAGAAGAATATTTCTCATCCATAGAAGAGACACTCCTCTCCCTTGTGGCCGCACCTACAAATCACATCCCAAGTATCCAACAACCGTCCCATATGCAAGCATTGTTCTACCTACAAAACTCAACTTGAGCCCCAAGTTTTTCACGACTCACCCTTTTACTTTCCTCTAGTAGGTTCTAGTCTATGAAACCACCGTACTCCTAAAAATTTGACAATACTATATGTCTATAAAGAAGAATCAAATGAGGATAGGGGTTGTAAATTTCTCAAGTATCAACCTCCTGACCCAACCCCCATAGATTCCATTTACATATATGATGGGATGACCATGCATCCAATGAACTTTAGTCATGTGTCCACTATCATGTTGATTGTTCTCATATTTCTCATTCACCACCATACACAGAGAAATTGGAACCAACCATATATGATTCTAACTATTTTCTTTAGTATTCTATCATATATTTCACAATATGTTGTAGGCTATAGAAAACAAGAATCCAAACAACAATAGGGGAGTGGTTTAAAGGATAACATCCTAGACAATACAATATTCATATAGAATCTCCAAATGTCACTCCTCCATAGTGGACCAAAACAATAGTCAGGCATTCAAAGTTAAATAGGGTGCTTTTTGGGAGGCAAACTAAACATTCTATTCTGGATTTAAGTTTTCCTCAAGACAAGCAACATTTCAAGTTTGGGGTGGGGGTTGATGGAACATACCTATTCCACCCTCTCTATCTTTCCATTTTGAAAATTTTCATTATGTTATGTAGTTTGGCTCTAAAATCTTCAAATCTCCCTTTCTTACTTTAGATTTGGCCTTTATCTAGTCGAACAGTTATGCATGTTAATAAATAAACTGCCTAAATATGTGAATTTTCTTACAACATTTTCATAAACTACCTTTTTTAGAAATCATCTGGTCCCATGTGACCTTTATAGAATTATTCCTCTCAAAAGGTGGAGAGCCATAACCAATCGATAGGAATCAAAGAAAATGTGTCTCTACTTAAATTTTTTTATTACTTTTTCTTTTGCAAGTTATAGATAGAATTGAATTGATGTCTTCATGCTACTAATTTGTTTAATTCCAAACACAAGTTGCATAAGTCCATCCTTTTCTACACTTCTTTTTCTAGCTTTTTACCCCTTCATTCACAAAAATAATTGAAATCCAAAAAATGTGCCAAATGCAAAGCTCGGGGTGGCACACCTTTCCCCCTCTAATACTTCTCCCATACTCATCATAAATTTAATATGGGATTACTGCCAATAAATTTTCCAAAGCTCACATAAAAGAAAATAAAATAAAATAAAAATCCCACGTCGAACAAAGGATAGATCGCCTCCTTCCATACCTCCCTTCACTCTTCTTTTCTGCCTAAGGGAAAATACATAACCCAAAACCATAAAACCCATGAATTTTGTTCTTGTGTAGAATATTTGAGAATTAACTGGAATACAAAAAGAATAATGGATAAGAAATTTGTTTCTTTGTGGGTCTTGAAATACAAACAAGTCATGAGAAATTTAGAGTAGGGAATCAGATATTTGTGTTTTATGATTTTAGGAAATCACAATTTTTTGTCCATGCAAGGTGGTAAGTATTCAAGTAGTGTTAGGAAAGAATGAAGGACTAGATGAGAGTACTATTTCGTACTATTTATGATTCAATTTTGCTCAAGGACAAGTAGTATTCAAGGTTGGGGTTTGATAAATGCAAATATATCCATTTGATTTGAATATGTTAGACCATTACATAGAAATATATTGTTGAATATTCACTAATTTTAGATTTATTTGTCTTATTTTAGCTTTTCTCACAAAGAATTAGAGGCTTCAATTGCATATTCAGCCTCCCAAATTTTTCAGTCGATGGACTAACATTATCATTGATCAACTTGCATGCAAGACTTTGTCAAGTCTAAAAACTACAATAGATTTACTGGAATTCCATTAGATCGACTATTCAGTAAGACATAGTAAAATGAAAAATCAAGAAGGTTCATCATGATAAACCACCTGATCAACTGGCATGCTAGTCAATGCAACTCACCAACAAGTCTCATTTCAAACTCTAAATCAAGAAGACTCATTATTTCAATCAAACCTACCTTTGGGTCAAAGCAAACATTTAAGTCAGTCAAATGACTACGCTTCTAGTTGATTGACTGACATTGTGGACCAAGTTTACCTAGCCTCATCCAAGAATATTTCTTAGGGTTTCACTCCCCATTTATCTCCTATAAGCTGAGGGGAGTCCAATCAAAAAGAGGAAGACAATTTCCACACTTCATTCTCGGGCATCTCAGAGAGCCCTCAGGTGTACAAAGAAATAAAGGGAGAAAATGAGTCGCCATGGTCCTCATAGATATTTCTTCACTATTGCATCTTGGTGACATGACTCTTTCTATCTCTATCCTTACTTTTGTATATGTTTCTAATATATTTGAGCAATTTTGCTATTGGGGAATGAGGACAAGTCTAAAATCCTATTTTTTAAATGTATTCAACTCTAATATTTTAGTCTTTATATATCTCCCACCCATTTTTTACTCATTCTCTGGTTAGATAGAATATATTTTTTGTGGTCTGGCTAGGCCACCTGGTCCCAACAAGAGTGAATCCATAATCTCCTAATGAGACCCAGTGATGGAGTTTATGATCTTTTTACCCAATTTATTTTGTTTGTTATAACTTATGGTGACGAGACCACCTGATCCTTAAGTTTGAATACTAAAATGGGAATCACAATTTCTTGTGGATAACACCTAATATAACTTTATTTTATGATTGGATAAGGATCCTTGAATATCAAGACCTCGGGTTTCAGAGAAGTACAATCCTTGTGATACTTTTACTCCGTACACAAATCCACATGGTCCTAATTTAATTACTAAAATTAAGTAGTTGAATCGCTTCATCAAAGAACATGATCTATGGTGGTAATCCCATAGACCCAATATCTCTCATCATTGATCAATATAATATCCAATTAACTAGTTTTATTTCAATAATTCTATGTTCCTTCTTTAGGTTTAACCAATCTCAACAATTCAGAACTTAAATATCTTTCATTGAAAAAAAAAGTTCAATTTAATCTCTTAAAAATGTTGTTTCCTAAGAATCATACCTTTCTATACCAAGAATTTGCTTGCTTGTTTTAAAATGGGTTGTCCCCCATTAAAAGGTTGAACTCGGGGGATAATTTCTCTAGTGAATTTGTTGTGAAATTGACAACACATTAGTCACCTTCACCATCTTCATTAATCACTACCAGATGAAAAATGTTCATAGTCATCAGACTCGTTTACTTTAAAATGGCAGTTATGCTAGCTAGCCTTAGCTTTCTCCCCCTCATTATCAATTGCACATGAAAAAACCTAGCAGGATGATAGCCTATATGAACACCTTACCCACTCATTTGCCTTCAACATTACTGGTTAGACCTCCATTGATTAGTAGGGCCACCATAAAATCTTGATGTTCTAGCGGTATCTCTCTCTCTTCCTCGTACTTCTACCATGCACCTAATCTATAGGGCCCAATAAGAAAGAGTAGGAGCATTCTGCCTGCAACATTTTGACCAACAAAAGCTCTAATGGGACATCTTCCTCCTTGCCCAGTTGTGCACAACCTTGCTAGTAGAAAACCTACAAATACATATATGTAGGTCTGGGAGAACATCACTATGGCTTTTTACTCTACTCGGTCATGCATCATCGGCTTTGTATCATTTTAAATCTTGGGTTTATTCACAATTTAACCCTTTTTCAAGATTTTATTTCCTTCATATCCATTTTGTCCCTTTTCCTAGATTTTCCTATCTTTTCTATCCTCTTTGTCCTCAATGTTGAAATTGATCAATACTTAATAATGTGAACTATATTTACCCACATTCATTACAATGAATGGGTTTTTGCACAAATATCTTAACTAATGTGTTAATTAGAGTCTAATAATTCAAAATGACCATTATGAGAGATAATTAGTATATTATATTAATTTAGAGTTTAATTGCCCCACAGACAAGAAATGAGAAATAAGAAACTTTATATCAAAATTTATTAAAAAGGGTACTAAATATATTTATTAGTCACTTAGCATACAATCAGATACAAAATGCGTTCAAAATAAAAAAAATTAATGTTATGTTGGACTCCACACACTTTAATTAGCAAACCCATGAATTTTCATGTCAATTGGAATTTCTCTACCCTCTTAATTAATTAAATGAATAAGAAGCTCTAATATATATAAATTCATAATGCATGTGAAAAAGGAAACCTCCTTCACTCCTATAAGACTGCCCTTTAAACTACAAATCAATCAAATATTAATTGCATTCCCAATTAAACTGGTAATGAAAACCTTAATTAAATTAAGTTGTAATATATGTATTTGACTAAACATATTAAGTATTTCCTAAAACGTGTACGCCCCTAAGAGTAACACCTTATGCATTACTTCTTTCTCTTCACCGCGTGACCCAGCTGTCAAAAGTGACGACTGCAACAGATGTTGATCATTTCCCTCTCCCTCCTCTTCAGCGTCCCCACTCACCCCCTTCTCCTCTATATTTTCCTCATCTCCCCCACCATAGCGTTTAGAACCCTAGCCGCCAACCATCCCCTTGGCTTGTGTCCAGCTCTAGACGCCCTATGCATGACCTCCGTCTGCAACTACAAGAGGCCAACGGACGGAACAACCATTATCGGGGGGTGATACGACATTTCTTCTTCTCCCTTCAGAATATGCCTCCTTCCAGGTTTCTCGTGCCCTGCATCTCCTCATCACCATCTTCGGTATAAACCTACATCTGCCTACCTATCATCAACTTGAGGTCTGGAACTGATAGACTCCGGCCCTACGTAGATGCAAGGAAGGTGATCCCTGACACCATGACTTACTCAGATCTATATCCTATATCATCCCTCAAACATGGTCATCATCAACACTGACATAGCCAACTTGTACGCCATCCACAACCACAAGTCTAAGAATTGTCTGCTACCTGCAATGCCAAGATCTCCATCACCTATGGACCTAGAATCTTCATCTAGATCTAACGAAACATGCTATAAGGAAGAAGCAAGACAATAACCCATCAAAATCATCCTGCAACAAAGGCACCCACCCTTAAACAACGTCGACAACCTATACTAGCCTGAATCCTTGACTCCATGCCGCCAGACCATCATCCTCCTTGCCAGGAAATGGATGCACAACAACAACACCACATGTAATCTTCTCCAGTCATGATTTGCCTACCTATACCTCCTCTTGTTCCCCGTCCACCTTGCCCAACACCACTAGGAAATACATGCACGATGCCTGCACATCCAGAGCATCCTCGACACCAACACACCCTAACACAGGGTGTCGTAGCCATCAAGTGCAATGCAGTCTACCCTGAGAGCAATTTTTTCGACTCTTCTCTTGCAACGACATTGACTCCTATACCTGCAACACCACCTGACGATGTCTTGGTTAGATGCAAGACACCACCTGAGGATTTGGAGGAATTATCTTGGGATGAACCGTAGATATGCTCACAAACGGATCATCACAAATCCATTGGTTTCTTTTGTCTAAGGTCAATAATTATTTCCCTATTTTTCAATAGTTAACTTATGATCACAATGGGAAGTAAACCATGTTAATACATGCACCTTGTAATCAAGCTAACCCTAGGTATATATATAAATACAATTATACATGTGAGTATGATCCTAATGCTGATATACTAAACCATATATAGGAAATAGTCATAATAGGTCGGGTATGCAAGAGTGTGGTTAAAGATGATATATAAATCTTAATTTATGATCTATATAGTAGATCTATAACTAAGGAGTTGTTTTGCAAAATGTTTTCACATTATTATATCATATTGATTTACTTGTATATCATCCTATTGGTTTATACATGTATCCATGTAGTACTATATATCAAACGATGGATGCAAGATGAGTCGAAATGTATTAATTCATGTAAATGTTAATTCACACACATTAACATAAAAGGAAGCAAGCAACTAGGGTTTATTTGCATATTTGTATGTTATCATACTTTCTTTGAAATCGTGCATCTGATAATTTACTAAAATTTGTACTGCATGGGCGTGTATTTCTAATTTTAACATTGACATGAGAAATATAGGTTCCGATGAACCATGTAAATTCACTGGTACAATCCACACTGATTAGATGCTAAATTAAGTCATATAAAAGTATAAAGAAGCAATTTTTGAAATAAAAAGTCGGGCGACGCCAAATACTGGCCAACGAGTGACTGTTATCAGCGAAAAACGTGCAATTAATCAAAAATTTCCAAACACCAGAGTTAATTCGTGATAAGTGAGTGAAACCCTACTCATAGTGGTTTGGGATGTCCGGATTCGTCTGAAAATGTGTCCAGGGCCTGTTTCTGGGCAGATTTGGGTTGTCTTCAACCTTGGATAACTCCCTGTTTTGAACGTGCAGCAACCAGCTACTTCTTCTCACGTACATGAAGAACAAAATGTCTAACTGAGTGCCCAAATCACTGGTGCTGGCCATGGATTCTTGTTCGGATCTCCAAGCTGAGCTCAAGGGTAGCTTCCACTACTGCCAGGCGCGCCCAAAGTAGTCCCTTAGCTGCTGCCGTGTGCAATCGCAGCTACTGCTGCTGGCCGTCGGCCAAGGTGTAGGGTGGTTGGGCTACAGGTGGCTAACGGAGGGAGGAAACGAGGAAGAAAGGAAGAAGATGGAGGAGAAATAGCTACTGGATGGATAAAAAAGGGGTAATCGCCCCTTTATAACAGATAAGGAAGACTGAAATAAAAGAAAAACTTATAAAGCAAAAACTTTGGAAAATTTTCAATTTTGACCTTGGAAACAGAAAAGGTCACAATTGTTGACTGGAAGGTCCAAATAACGCGATTTATTTTGCAACTTTTCAAGCACAAACTCCTCTACCTTCTCAAGTCTACCTTCTCAAGGCATGAAAGCATACTAATTAGACTTTTCACTGGTTCAAAATTCTAATTGCATCTGCGATCACTTAACTCAACTTAATCATCTTAATTATGCACTAATCATGATACTTACAGATTAACTTTGAAATGGGTCATAACAATCTCCCTCCCTTATAAGAATTTCATCCCGAAATTCCTAAAAGAGAAAAGGAAACTTGTTACGCATCTCAGATTCAAGCTCCCATGTAGATTCCTCTAGGTTATGATTCCTCCACAAAACTTTCACTAATGGTATCTCATGATTCTTGAGTTTCTTGATCCTCTGATCAACTATTTGTATTGGTCCCTCAACATAGGACACATCGGACTTGAGCAGTGCAGGTTCTGGGTCCATTATCTTTTCTGTACCAGGATAACATTTCTTCAACATTGATACATGAAACACATCATGTAAATTAGACAATTTAGATGGAAATTCCAACCTATAGGCTACATGTCCAATCCCCTCAATGATAGGATATGGGCCCATAAACCTAGGAGTCACTTTGCCTCTCTTACCAAACCTCAGCACTCCTTTCCATGGTGAAACTTTCAAGTACACTTCATCACCAACCTCAAACTCAAGAGGTCTACGTCTCTTCTCAGCATAACTCTTTTGCATGTCCTGTGTAACTTTCAACTGTTCTTTGATCATTGTAATCTTTTCAGTGGTTAGATCCACTATCTCTAGAATGGAATCAAATCTTGCATGAGTTTTTGATTAGTTAAAAAAAATAGTATAATTGAAGTCAGCAGAGCTTCTAATGGAGTCAAACCTCATTAAGCTCACTTCCTGAGTACTGAAAGAAACTGAGTGTTGAAAATTGTCAAAAGATGCATGTCCACAATTATATCTTGGTGAGGAGATAAAACTATATGCCGGTGAGGTTGGAACAAAATCTGCAAAGGGGCTCTTCTCCTTGTCAAGCGGAAGCAAGCATCCCTAAAGATGTGAGGACCCATATGGAGTACCTCTGTCACAAGAGGAGCTGTGCCAATTCGTGGAGTGGGCATTGCCGCAAGGCCTCCAAATAGACTGGAATCCCCATGCCCAAGGCTTAAGCCAGGCTTGTATGTCGCCATCATCAAGGGAACATACATATCACCAACCCCAAAGCAGTCGTTGACTCCCCCGACATTGCCCGGGATACCACATGCATCCTGAGAATGCGTTCGCACACAGCCATCCGGAATAGGATCATCTGACAAAATCTTGAACACCTCTCATGCACCTCCCAACCCTAACACAAGACATGTTTTAGCACCCAAAGCAGAATGATGAGGAACAGAGTCGAACCTCTCCCCCATCAAGCCACCGCAGACCATGTCCCCCACATCTATCTACCCACGGCAAAGAGCAGCAGACCTAGCAATTTCCTTCACCCTCAACAAGATGCTTGCCCCTGCATCTCCAGAATCCAAACCCGATGCATTGAGACAAGGATCCCCACCATCCACCTTCAACACAGATGCATCCCAACCACCCAAAGTGACAACTTGTAGGTCCCCTTCACGTATTCTCCCAAGGGTAGCCGAAGAAGCGCCAAAAGCCCTCACTATTGCCCAAGCCTCCTGCGCTAGCTTCCCTTAGGTGACCCTAAACTCTTTGATGGAATCCATGAGGATGTGCCACCAAGAGGTTTTCTACTTGACCTCACATAAGGGACACTCTTCCAGGAAGGAAAGGCCGAACTAGAAGCACCACTGATGCGTCAAGAGCAGGCAACCTCAGCCTCGAACCCTCAAAGCCTCGAAACACCCATACCTAGGGCATTGTCGAAGATTCGTGCAGCATCCAGTCCTGCGTATGGAGACTGGTACCTTCGTCCACTAACCAGCTCCACAAAGGAGGTCATGTGAAGGCCACCCACACACCGCCGCTTCCCAGGGGTGGGCGGGGATGCCCTAGGAGTGTTTCGCCTCATGCATCGCCAGAGCCTCTTATCGGGGGGAAAGGGATCGTGGGGGAGAATCACGGGCAGGGGAGTGGGGAAATAGCGTAAAGTCGCTGCCCACTATCCAATTGGCATTTTTAATTGCCACAAACCATATATATAAATGCCCTTAAAATTTACTATTTTTGAGAAACTAAATAGTAGGGAGATTAGAGGCATTTTACATAAAAATGTCAGTAAATTAAATAAATAGTGGAATTTTTTTATAAAAGTCACTAGAATAAATGCCACTAATGGGCATTTTTCCTGTAGTGAATTATTTTCTCCCCTTGACATATGTTTATGATAAAACTTGCAAAAAAAATCATACAAAATCATCCATAAGGCCAAACATGACATTTTATATGAAAATTGATTTACATAATGTGATTATCCAATGAACCTGATGTCGAAGGCTAAAGGCCACTTCTAGCTATTTATTATGTTGAAAATGGCATCAAATGCATCTCTTTTACATGATTGCTGGTGATTAATGCTCAACCTTGATCATATCATGACCTCACCTATTTTTGATGGCCTTAATCAGTGACTTATGTTGTATTGTACTATTTGAATCGAACTTTATCATTATTAGCCCTTTGAATGACCCTATTTTATGAAATGTGCCTCTAATGCCACTTAATATGATATTTTTTTCTAAACTCATGAACATTGTGAATCAATATGATCTTATGATCCTCAAATTGTCATAATTACTTCAGATCAGTAATGTTTGATTCATGGTTGAGCCAAGAATTGAATTTAGCCATACTTGAATTCTATATTAACTTGATGATGTGAAATGTGACATTGAAATGGGACATTTATGGACTTTTCATGATGATTATTTAAACCTTATGATAATGTGGATAAAATGTGATCAAATCTACATCTTGGCCTTTAAGTCAATCCTTGTGACAAATCATGACACAAAATTTCATACGATGCTCTCTTGTGCACTATTATGACTAAGTGACCTAGACATGGCATAAAATGTTTCTTAATGTGCATGTTGCTAAATCTAAATCTATTCTTATATACATGTCACATGCTATTTGATTCTTCAAATCAGTAACATATTGATATGTATGACACTAAATTGAGCTTTATCACTCTTGAACTTTAATGATGACTATATTTCATGAAAATGGCTATATATAATTTAAGAGGATGATATTACGATTAATACATTAGTCATATGTAGATCTTATGACCATATTAAGATCCATGAAGCCTATCTTTAAAATACCTAATCATGTTCAAAATTTTTCACCCTAAGTCAAAATGATATATGATGTAGTATGTAGCTTGATGATGAATATTGCATGAACATTGGAAATGTCAAAATCAATCATTAGAAAATATCAAATTCATATTAGGTGAAACATCTACCATTGATGAATATGTTTAAGATGATCTAAGTCTTGCTGGTGTTAATCATATCATCCTTTATTGTAATCTTGGATCCTTTTAGAGGGATTATTTTCAAATATTTAAGTCATCTATCTCTAATCAAGTTATGTAATCAATTCTTGAAATTAAGGTGTGCTTTATTCTACTATTGACTAGACTAGTGATACTGAAAATTGCATGTATGTATATAGTATAAATTCTAGTTTTTATATAATTTTTGGATCTATATGTTCCCTACAACTATTATGTCTCGTCTTGAATATGCTCTATTGAAAAAACTTGAAAACATAATCATAGATGTCCATTATACAACCTTATGCACCTGCCTATATTCTGAGGTTAAGGACACAAGGTTTGGTGTCGAAGTTGAGTTGTCAAGAAAGGGAAGATCATGTTGATACAAGGGTTAGCGCCTGGAGATGTCCTTGAGGTCTCCTACTAATAGGGTTAAGTCTTCATGTTTACCCTTGTATTCCCTCATGCTAAAATTTGATAGCTAATCTTGAGAACCCTCATGAACTCCTTCTTTTAAGAAGCTAGTCAAAGGACGTAAGATATTGTTGGTATATTAGAAATGAACATAAAATACACTTTCATGGTAATAAGAAAGTGGCTAATTGTTGATGATTTATTTCTTGTTATTATATTATGCTTTTTCCAAGCAATATATGTTCTCTTAATCCTATGATTTTATATGTTTCCACAACATGTTGAGCATAGTTGTGATGACATGTACCCATTTTAGGATTTTAGGTAACATGTACACTATGAATCTCAAGTGATGATTGTTATTTCTGCACTTATGATAATATACACTAATTCTAATGATATGTATAATGACAAGAAAATCAAATATATACAGTTGATATATGGGATGTATGATTGTTACAACCTCAATTTTGCATATGTTTTCATAATTGAAATGTAATGATTTTATGAATATGGACTTAATTGAAAAGGTTGTATGCTTTGCTTCAAAGAATGGATTTCTTTTCAAATCTCCCTTTTGATAGGAATCTCATGGTTCCTATTATTATATTAATCCAATAATGGATATAAAAGAGAAGAAAAGTCCAAATAGTAGAAAAAACATACAAGATAATGAATATTAAGCAAAGAATTTATGAGAAATACATCGAAATCTCTAGAAAGTGGCATTAATGGGAAAAGAGGAAAGAGGAAATAAAAGATAAAGAGAAATTCTTGAAAAGAATTCTTTTAATAAATAATAAGTAAGATAATGAGAAATAATGGATGTAGATGCGTCTAGAAGAATAATAAGTATCCTTCAAAAAGGATTTGGAAATCTTAGGATTTCTTGGGCTCCAAGGAGTCCCAATGGAAAAGAAGAAAGAGAAAATACAAAAATATGAGGATAATGTGCTACATAGTTAATGACTTTTTGGTATTATCAAAAAGAGATACATTTTACTAAAAGGAAGTAAAATTTTGTGGCCAATGGATTAGAAGCCAAGAACAAAGGAGATGAAATAGATAAATTTCGAATTCCTAAATAACTAAGGAATATGGATAATAAAGGAATTATTAAAAAGAGAAGTTACTTTCATACAAGGAAAGTATGGTGGCCATAGTTGAAGGGGGACTTGTTTTCCTCATGGTTAAGTATCCTAGGGCGTTGCTATCCTCCCCTACATAAGGGTGGAACCCTTAGCCTCGAGCCCAAGAATATTTTGGGTATCCCCCTCTCTTCTCCATCTTGTTTTCACTCAAAACCCTAGCATAGAGGAGTAGCGCAACCATGATTCAATGAGGAACTATTAAATGGTCTTGATGGAGGCATGATGCTCCCACGACAACCTAGGAATGATCGGCCATCATCTCCTTGCTCTCATTCCATGCAGCGCCTGCAGGAGGTATGTAAACCCACAACAATCACATGCTTGGCACTCTTGAAACTTGCTATCTCAGCCATGATTTCAGGCCTTGCTGGACACGGCGGGGATTGGCAGAGGCAGGGAGATGGGTTTTGGCGAGCTCCGAGCCTTGAAGTGGTGGGAGGTGACCCCACAAATAGCTGCAGTCGGCGGAAGCTAGGGCTCGTGAGGAGGAAGACAACTGGAGCGACATTGGACAATTTTACCCCTTCGGGTTTTGAAGAGCCAAGCGGCCGCACGGGGATATAAGAGTAATTTGGTTTTGTTTCCAAATCGTCTGACTTACATGATGCATGGGATTGTTGATGTGTCAACATCCCATTGGTCCAACTAAGTGAAACTTGCAATTTTCATAACTAATTACTCGTAATTCTGATGGTAGCAAATAATATATGAATTTTGTTCAAAAAAACATGAGGATTGCAATAAAAATAATATTGAAGCCTAATTATAATTTCAATTTAAAAATTATGTAAATATGCTATCTTTAATGGTTTAACAAATGAAAAACCCTAACCTTTGTTGATTAATGAATTGGGAAGGGTTATATAGATGTTTAAAGTTGATATTAACCTGTTGAGTATAAAAGGACACATTAGATCCAAAAGGATAATGATTAGGCATATTTTAATTAATTTAAGGTTCCATATACACAAATATGCTTTAATGGACCTTGAAACCCTAATTGAGCATATTTGTTGAGTTCATGTTACTTAATTACCGAAATTGAGTATTTGCAACATGTTGGTTAGTTAATAATGAACTTTAACCTGATCTAGATTTTTCTTGCATGATTTAGAGTTTTACACAAAATAGGAATGATTAAGCACTTAGAAACCCTAATTTAGGGAAAAATAGAAAAAGATCACTTTTTTAACTTGATATATGTGATAATATGTTGTTGGGAGATGATCCTAATCCTGTTGAATGAAATAGGTTAGGTTCATTAGGGTTTAAGAGAAATTTTGCCTAACTAGGGTTTTTAGTGATAAAAGTACAAGAAAAACCCTAACTACAATGGAAACCCTAAAAGTGGACTAGAAACCCTAGGAAGCAAGCTAGGTTTAATAGATCTTGATGACATGTTTTATGACAGGAAATTATATGCATATTTCAGGATCTCTTTGTGAGCTTGCTTGCCTATTGGATTTCTTACATTGATTGTATTATTTCTATCTCAAATCAGCCTGACAGGTATGTGGTTATACTTATGGTTCATCGCTTTAGTTTCACGGAGATTCCTGGATGTTTTATCGGTTGCTAGAAAATAACTACTTGGATTGTTTTTATTTCATGCAACTCTAAAGTTACTCTGATTATCACCTGAAATATGTGTACCTAACTAGCTCAGTTCCTAGTCCTCCTCTGTGGCTTTTCTAATGATGAAAAGGATGACCTAGTACATGGTCTACGTGTTAGGTAGGACCATCAGGTTATCAACAGTCAGTGATTGGGCTACCTATGGGTAGTGCCATGCAACTCTTCAGCATATCATGAGTTAGTGATTGGGCTACCTATGGGTAGTGCCATGCGACTCTTCAACCCTAGATATTGATCTACCTCTTAGGTAGGATCATGGGGGTTAGTTGGGATGTACCATATGAGAGGTAGTATCCATGTCCACTATAGGGACAAGCGCAGAGGTTAGGGTATGTATGGATTGAGTAGTTATGTTTAAGATGTAAAGTTTTCTTGCTAAACCATAATTGCTTGCAATATGTTGTTATAGATAATTTCATGATTATTGTTTCCCCCACATACCGGCATATTCATTTATGCTGATCGACATTTTGTTTGTCGGCATTTTAGGTACAAATTGAAAAGGACAAATAGTAAAATATCATATTGTGAAATTAAGAAATAAAGTGCAAGGATGATTAGTTAGAATAGAGTCCAGAGGTGGATAGAAGTTAGATATCCAAGTTTTTTTTTTTAAAAAGGTATGCAAAGTTTTATTTTTATTCCAGCTTTCACTATAGTCATGGTAGAATTTAATAATTATTACTGATTATTTGTCGAACCTTTGATTTGGGAAATTGGGATAATGGCTCTGACCTCTTGGTCTCCCTTAATTGGGAGTTACTGGGAGGAGGGGTCGTTACATTTTGTATTAGAGAATTGGTTCCACATTTAATCTTTAGTACTTATTAAATTTTACAAATTCCATAGAACTGAGGGAGTTATTAAAGGATTTTCTGAAAGATAGAGGTGTCTAGAAAAGGATTACGTCCGGGGGTTGGCAATATTTTCCTCTACACCGCTAGTCGGAATACGTGGACTCCCAGATCTGTGTGACTTCCTGGACAATGTCTTAGGATCTGACTCGAAATAAGATACCTTTAGGACTCTCTCATCTATTTTCGTCCCTTCTCAACCCTAATTCTATTAAGATTCTAAGGTTTAGGGTTTTTCTCTCTCTTCCTCACCCTCTTGAGGATAGGGTATATATTATAAGGTTAAGGAATCCTCCACCAAATTAATTAAAAGCATGTAAACAAGATGTCATGGACATAAGCTTAATAGGTTAAGCGTAAACTAAAGAATAGTTGCATGCTTAAGTCGTATGACATGTGTTGTCGTACCCTCAGGAGACACCTGAGGTTAGATCTTCTTGTCAAGAGGATGAGTAGAGAGTGGGTCTTGGTGATAGAGATCTCCATTAAAGGTAGAGACCTTGCACATCCTCTGAGGATGATGATAACACTAACCCTAAGTGGTGGTTAGAGAGAGAGATGCCATGATGAGATGGAGGTCATGGTTGACCATGTGTGTGGGTTGACATGCTTTTGGTTTTGGATACCTATGATAGTATGATCCTTGTGAGGTTGGAGGACCTAGTACCTTTGGTGATCCAATCGTGTGAAGGGTCATGCAAGTTAGAGAAAAGGGTAACTCCTTCATTGAAGAGGTTAGTGAAGAACCTATGGGATTATATGAGCATGGAATAGTATGCACCCAGAGTACGTTAATAGTATTGGAAGTAGGTTATAAATCCAGGCCTAAATGGCATGATGGATAGCTTATGAGATAATCATGAAGAGCCATGGATAATCTTGAGCGAACATAAGTTTGAATATAGGTTACACCCATGTAGGGGTATGCATGAGAGCTTGATCCACCTTCATGGAGAGAGAACCTCTAGCAGTAAGGTTGGTGGTGGGGTTAGCTCTAAAGAGATAGAGCAAGACCCAAGCAAGAAGGTTGGAAGCTTAGACTCCGAGATATGAGGAACAATGAGGAGTTGGGTATGTTTTAACCTAGAATGGTCTATGTGGATGGTTGTGGTTGCCTCTTGCACGATCCCTGGAGGCCTATGGTATCTTGGTTTCCTTTAGAGGAACCAAAACCTAGAAGAAGGATGAGGTTGCTATGTGCAGATGATATAGGTGCTTACCTTCTGAGGATAGGAAGAAGAGTTCCTTAGACCCTAAGGAGGTTTAGTAATAAGTTGTGAGACCTTATACCTAGTTGGTTGTCCTTGAGGAGGACTCATATCTGAGGTGTTGTTCATAAGGAAGAATTATAGAACATGCATGTTATACCTCATAGATGTTTGGTTCATGGTTGGAAAGATGAGCATGCAGTTGGACAACTCTTGCAGAGAAGTGAACCTAGGGTTCCTAGACCTATAAGAGGGAAGTAGTAGTACCTGGTGCACCTTATGCTCATGATGAGATGTTGATATTCTATAGATTCAAGCATGGAACTCCTCATGTTTTGAGGAAAAGGGACACCCCTTGGATTAAGGTGTATGCTTGATGAACCTCCTACTTCTAGGTTGGTGACATATGTATGTATGATGATGGTCCAATGTGAAGGAATAGAAACAAGTATGACCTATCAGGGGGACCTAGCATGGTTTAGTAGGTGGTCTTCTTGTTAGCTATGTGCCTTGGTAGCTTTCTAGGGCTAAGCATTCTCATGTGGATGTAAACCATGGACATAGGGATGTTTGTGACCCTTGATTCTATCAGGTGATAGTTTCCTCCCATCCTGGGAGAGGGACCCTTCTGTAGGGTATGTACCAACTATTTTTGGTTTTGAGGTAACCTAAAGAGGTCTCATAGTATCTTGAGAAGCTAAGTGGAAAGTACATAGTATGAGAATGAACATGTGGACCCATAGATAACCATCTCTAAGTGCATGTGGATGTGTTACCATGGAGGTAACCAATATGGGGCCTGACTGAGGTAGATAGGTCACCATGATCCATACGAAAGGATGTAAGGCAGACCAAGAATGCCAAGAGAGATGATGGAGACCTGGGTAAGGTTTCAAATTGGATATGTACTATGTTAGAATCATAAGTCTATTGCAGGGTCAGGTAGGGATAAGACCGATGGGAGTAGGAGTTACCTAATTCTCTAGGTGCACAAGACCATAGGGTCGGGAGGTAACAACTATCCTTGTATGAGGACCATGGGTTAGGAGATTGATCACCTTCATGAACTCATGGGACCCAAAGGGTAGATGAGGAGGACACTCTATGGATGCATAAGGGAAGAGGGATGACCCCGAAAGTGTTGGCACCCTACAGAGCTAGGGGAGATGTCTAAGGATTGTGTGACAACCCAAGTGTGTTGGAGACTAGTTTTCCACGGAAGTAACCCTAATGTCGAGATGTTCATGATTTGGAGAAATTTGTTTCACATTTCAACTTAAATTGGAAGGTGTACCGACAATGTGGGATGCACCATCTCTACTCTTGGAATGGGAAGAGCTTTGTGTTTGGACGGCTGCCAAATACTTATTTCCTCTCGTTATGGGGGTGAGAGATAGGGTAGTACGCATGCCATACATTAAGGATCAAGATGATGTGAGTTGAAATGGTTCTATGATATATGAGGATAGATATAATAGTGTACCTTTATGGAGTGTATGATAGGTGGATGGTTTACAAACACCAAGAGAACTAAGGTAGTCATCTTATGAGGATGTTCTTATCATGAGCTATGTGGAATTTATGAGTTATATAAGTTTGAGTTTGAAACCCAAGAAGATGAGCTATGAGCTTTCTTGATGAAGATAGACCTAAAGTCCGAGATGAGATAATAAGTGGAATACAGGGAGGTGTATGCCTTCACTGTTACCTAGCACATAAAGATGAAAGGTGGTAATGTATGCTCTTGTTGAGACGCAACTGCCTATTTTAGCTAATGGAAAGGCTGGAAGAGGTGGCTAGGTGAACCCTAAGTCGTGAGATATGTTTGGTAACACTTAGATGTAAAAAGATCTGTAGATCGAGTTAGTAGTTGCTTGATTAGCCAGCCAAGGGCTTTTTGGGATAGAAGGATGGTTGTAGAACCTCAGATGCACTTCTCTGGAAGAGAAGGTGATGAAACCCATGACTAGGGTGTTTTAGGGTTTCTGAGGAATCAACCTTGAGGAATCATGACGTATAAGAGATCATGATACACCATGATACTACTGAGGTAGTAAGTGGCAGTAGTACTTTGGATGCCTAAGATGAAGTTGCATGTGGCATGTCGCCATACATGACAGGAGGTGAAGGACGAACACCAGTAACCCAGTGAGTTGATATGGAGGATAAAGAGTCCCTGAGAGGGAATGGGAGTTCATCACTTTAGGTGTTGTGGTGAGTCTCCCTTAGACCGAGGAAGGTCATGATGCAATATGGGTTATGGTAGATCACCTTACCTAGATGACATGATCTAAGGGAAAGAGAGAGTATTGTCAGGAGATAGATTTGGTTGAACTATATATATGAGAGAGAGATGGTTCAACTACACCATGATGCGAGTTTAAATGTTCTTGAGTGTGACTTAAAGATTCACTTCTATGTGGTGGAAGTAGGTACAAGAAGAACTCGATGCGAGTAAAACTTATCACCCCTAACTGATGGTTAGCATGATCTAGACTAGAGGGTCTGATGAGAGTGTGTTCTTGTTCAGGGTGATATATGGGGACAATTCCTGTCCTTTGTAAGATGTGATGATAGCCACCATAGCCAGTATCGGGATGTAAGAAACTTTGTATGGGAGGTTGTGTCGATCACCACTTCATTAAGATGATGTTGGTGAAGGGACATCACGAAGGTCAGAAAAAGACCACAGTGTGTGCAAATGAAGTTGCTTTAATCATGAAATGGCTAAAAGAGAGCCCAGGGGCGACATGAGTCATGAGCTGATGCAAAGAAGACTGACATACAGTTCACTGTGGGAGAATATGTGATATGAAAATCCGACCCCTCAGAGCTATAGATGAGAAAGCTCAGTTCTCAATACATGGGTCCATTTGAGATGGATTGGTGGAGATGCTTGGGTGTAGCCTTACCCCTCAGGATAACGTGATGTATGATGTGTTCCACGAGTCCGATTTAGAGCACTATGTGAGGTACCTGAGACATGTGTTGAGCAATGAACCTAGTGAGCCCCAAGGGAGGCTGAAATGTCCTGAGTCACCAGTGAGGATTATAGATTCCAAGGTGAAAGAACTCAGATAAAAGAATATGTGATGATAAAGGTTCTTTGGAAGTGCCTTGGATAGGGTAAAGCCACATAGGGGCCAATGATGGATATGGAAAAGTGTTATCCTGAATTGTTGTATGCTTGATGGAATTTTGAATACAAAATTCTTATAAGAGGGGAAGGATGTTACAACCTCAATTTTGCATATGTTTTCGTAATTGAAATGTAATGATTTTATGAATATGGACTTAATTGAAAAGGTTGTATGCTTTGCTTCAAAGAATGGATTTCTTTGCAAATCTCCCTTTTGATAGGAATTTTGTGGTTCCTATTATTATATTAGTCCAATAATGGATATAAAAGAGAAGAAAAGAAGAAAAGTCCAAATAGTAGAAAAAGATACAAGATAATGAATATTGAGCAAAGAATTAATGAGAAATACATGGAAATCTCTAGAAAGTGGCATTAATGGCAAAAATTGAGTAAATTTTGTTTATATGTGATTTCTAATAAAAGAAATAGCAAAAGAGGAAATAGGAAATAAAAGATAAAGAGAAATTCTTGAAAATAAATATTTTAATAAAGAATAAGTAAGATAATGAAAAATAATGGATGTAGATGCATCTAGAAGAATAATAAGTATCCTTCAAAAAGGATTTCAAAATATTAGGATTTCTTGGGGTCCAAGGAGTACCAATGGAGAAGAAGAAAGAGAAAATACAAAAATATGATGATGATGTGCTACATAGTTAATGATTTTTTGGTATTATCAAAAAGAGATACTTTTTACTAAAAGGAAGTAAAATTTTGTGGCCAATGGATTAAAATCCAAGCACAAAGGAGATGAAATAGATAATTGTCAGATTTCCTAATAACTAAGGAATATGGATAATCAAGGAATTATTAAAAAGAGAAGTTATTTTCAAACAAGGAAAGTATGGTGGCCATAGTTGAAGGAAGACTTGTTTTCCTCGTGATCAAGTATCCTAGGGCGTTTCTATCCTCCCCTATATAAGGATGGAACTCTTAGCCTCGAGCCCAAGAAGATTTCAGCCATCCCCCTCTCTTCTCCATCTTGTTTTCACTCAAAACCCTAGCATAGAGGAGTAGCACAACCATGAAGCAACGAGGAACCGTTAAATGGTCTTTATGGAGGCAGGATGCTCCCACAACAACCTAGGAATGATCGACCATCATCTCCTTGCTCTCATCTTTGCGTAGTGCCTAAAGGAGGTCTGTAAACCGGCAGCGATCGCAGGCTTGGCACTCTTGAAACTAGCCATCTCAGCCATGATTTGAGGGCTTTCTAGACACAGCGAGGAGTGGCGGTGGTAGGGAGATTGGTTTCGGTGAGCTCCGAGCCTTGAAGTGGTGGGAGGTGACCCTGCGAACAGTTGCGGTCGGCGGTAGCTACCACTCGCGAGGAGGAAGACAACCGGAGTGGCATTGGATGATTTTTCCCCTCTGGTTTTGAAGAGCCAAGCAGCCACACAGGGCTATAAGAATAATTTAGTTATGTTTCCAAATTGGCCAACTTACACGATGCATGGGATTGCTGACGTGTCAGCTTCCCATTGGTCCAAGTAAGTGAAACTTGCAATTTTCATAACTAATTACTCATAACTCTAATGGTAGCAAATCATATATGAATTTTGCTTAGAAAAACACGAGGAATGCAATAAAAATATAATTGAATCCTAATTTTACTTGAAATTCAAAAAGTATGTAAAGATGCTATCTTTAATGGTTTAACTAATAAAAACCCTAATCTTTGTTGATTAATGAATTGGAAAGGGTTATATGGATGTTTAAAGTTAATATTAACCTATTGAGTATAGAAGAAAACATTAGATCCAAAAGTATAATGATTAGGCATATTTTAATTAATTTAAGGTTCCATATACACGAATATGTTTTAATGGACCTTGAAACCCTAATTGAGCATATTGGTTGAGTTCATGTTACTTAATTATTGAAATTGAGTATTTGCAACCTGTTGGTTAGTTAATAATGAACTTGAACCTGATCTAGATGTTTCTTGAATGATTTAGGGTTTTACACCAAATAAGAATGATTAAGCACTTAGAAACCCTAATTTAGGGTAAAAGAGAAAAAGATCACTTTTTTTAAATTGATATATGTGATAATATGTTGTTGGTAGATGATCCTAATCCTATTGAATGAAATAGGTTAGAATCATTAGGGTTTAAGAGAAATTTTGCCTAACTATGGTTTCTAGTGATAAAAGTACAAGAAAAATCCTAACTGCAATGGAAACACTAAAAGTGGACTAGAAACCCTAGGATGCAAGCTAGGTTTAATAGATCTTGATGACATGATTTATGATAGGAAATTATATGTATATTTTGGGATCTCTTTGTGTGCTTGCATTCCTATTGGATTTCTTACATTGATTGGATTATTTCTGTCTCAAATCAGCCTATCAAGTATGTGGTTATGCTTATGGTTAATCGATTTAGTTTCACAATGATTCCTGAATGTTTTATCAGTTGCCTGAAAATAACTGCTTGGATGACTTTTATTTCATGAAACTATAAAGTGACTATGGTTATCACCTGAAATATGTATACCTAACTAGCTCAGATCCTAGTCCTCCTCTGTGGATTTTCTAATGATGAAAAGGATGACCTAGTACATGGTCTACATGTTAGGTAGGACCGTCATGTTATCATGAGTGAGTGATTGGGCTACCTATGGGTAGTGCCATGCAACTCTTCAACATATCATGAGTTAGTGATTGGGCTACCTATGGGTAGTGCCATTCGACTCTTCAACCCTAGGTATTGATCTACCTGTTAGGTAGGATCATGGGGGTTAGTTGGGATGTACCATATGAGAGGTAGTATCCATGTCCACTGCAGGGACAAGTGCAGAGGTTAGGGTATCTATGGATTGAGTAGTTATGCTTAAGATGTAAAGTTTGCTTGCTAAACCATAATTGCTTGCAATATGTTATTACAGACAATTGCATGATTATTGTCTCCCCCACATACCAACATATTCATTTATGCTGACCGACGTTTTGTTTGTCTGTGTTTTAGGTACAAATTGAAAAGGACAAACAGTAAAGTGGCTAATTGTGAAATTAATAAATAAAGTGGAAGGACGATTAGTTAGAATAGAGTCCAGAGGTCGATAGAAGTTAGATATCCATGTTTTTGGAGAAAAAAAATGTATTCAAAGTTTTATTTTTATTCCAGCTTTTATTATAGTCCTGGTAGAATTTAATAATTATTACTGATTATTTATCAAACTTTTGATCTAGAAAATTGGGATAATGGCTCTGACCTCTTGGTCTACCTTAATTGGGGGTTACCGAGAGGCGGATTCGTTACAATGATCTTGTCAGATATTAGTTTAACATTCTTTTATTCTTTTGTATTGTCATACCTCAGTTGTTATTTGTGGTGTTATTCATGCATATGTTATGTGATCTATTTTATAGACAGACTTCTGGGTCATCTTTCCTTTGGATTTCTAGCCATTAATAGTGAGGGTTTGGGTAACAAAGGATTTCATGACACTAAGCATGGCATATGTTTGCATTGTTAGTTGGCATTTTTGTGGTGGGGGTGATTGGTTAGAGGTTGGGTCCAGAGGTGGATCGGCCATGGGAGTCCTCAAGGAAGTAGTGGTTTGAGCCATTGCTTCATTAGTGCCTTGTGGGTCAGTAGTATTCATGGGATTACAAATGCCTGAGGAAAATCTACCATGTTCTCTAAGACACTGCCCTTGGCTTGCAATATTTGCAGAGGATGGTACTCCAAGTCCCTGGTTGGCATCAATCATTTCTATGGAAGAGAGGGTGGTGTACTCTTTGCATTAGACCTCCTCTAGTCTAATTCTTCTCTATGATTTGCACATGAGTTGGAGGTTTCAATTCTTCTTGAGTTACTCGTCATTGATTCAGATCTAGATGTAGGTTAATATGAAGTCAAGAGTGTGCTTGGCACTTTCTCTCCTGGACATATCCTCCTTTATAGGCATAGACCATTGCTTAGATAGAGATTCCTTCACCCAAGATCCCCACTGTCAAGTTTGTGCCTCTTATTCATCATCTTGTTTACAACCCCTCTTGAGTTTCCAATAATTCCACACACATAGCAGCAGGTCAGGACTCATTTGTATCAAAATTTCATTGTTACAATATTTCCCTCCTTATCTCTTATCTTCTATATTGTTTTAATGGTTTGGTGATGTAAATCTTAGTGTAGACCCTAGAAGATGTGTCCCGTCCAAGATCAATTTGCTCAACTAAAAGAACTTTGTTAATTCCTTCAGCCACCGCGGTGAGGGCATCGTTCAATCTATATCCCAGCAGTAGGTTGTAGAGGCGGATCTAGAACAGGCATCGATCTAACATGATGTATGAAGTGGTGTCTTCGGGTTTGATCACTATGATGGCCAGAAGGTTATTTTCAAAATTCCACGGTCCCATTTCAAGGACCTTCTCTTTATCACGCCAATTGGATGACAAACTGTGTAACATCCCTGACATGGGTTTAGGCTTAACCCTAGAAGTTTTGCTTAATTAATTCTTTTAGATTCTTGTCTTTACCTTTTGAAAAGTAATTAAGACTAAAGGAGAGTTTATTTTTCAATTTTGGTCCTATTTGAATAATGTTGAAACAATATTTTACTTGTTTTGGACTAAAGTGCAAATTACCCAATTTAAGGGGTTACCTTGCAAATGTTACATGATAAATGTTCCTCAAGAGTTATAGAATCATAAGAATGAGAATGATGTTGAGGTATGGTTACCACAAGCCTAAGTTCCAAAAATGAGCTTGTTGGAGTAATGTCTGTGTAATGAATGCTAGTTTTGGTGCAATTTGCAAATTACCCAAAACCTAGGGTTGAATATGTAAAATACAACTTCAATAATGTCCCTACTATTTCTTGGTATCATTTAGAGAAAATAAAAAGAATGGGGTGTCTTGTTTGACCTACTTTTGAGGAGACATAATCTTGATAATAAAATAATCAAGATTTAAGCATAATTGCAACCCTAATTTAATTTGTAGCAAAAATAAATATATTAATTGAAGTGCCCGTCAACTAAAAAGGCTGTAGTTGAAATCCTATAGTGCAAGAAAGTCCAAATGCCTCGATTTTCACCAAAATATCCTAAGTAGGTGAAGCAATCCACTCACATTTGTTAATTAAAAAGTAATGTCCACTAAAAATGGATAATAGTATTATATTAATTAAGGTGCTTAAGTGATTGCTTTTAATTCAAGGATAAATGAGAGGATTTTGAGGATGAAGGGAGTTGGCTTCGTAGGCAAGGAATGGAGGGGGCATGTGGCAAGAAAGTGGATGGATTTTCTCCTACTTTCTCTCTCCTAGAAAATCAGTTACATATACTTGATTTTCTTCATACTTGAAAGGCTATTTTGCAAACCACTTTCTTCCCTTGCTTTGGCCGATGTCCAAGGAGCTTAGGAGAAGGAGGAAAACGTTATCTAAGTTGAAGGTAAGCTCCATGATCATCGTCAACCTTGAATTGATGGTTGAAATCGGATTTCAACATTGATTTTCTTCTCTTTTCTATCCAATACTCAACCTTGGCTATCATTTGTATCCAAAAAGTTGGAAATGAGCCTTGGATAGTTGAAGGAGATTCTTTCACCATTATATATGTGAAGCTTGAAGTTTTTAAGGTGGGTTATATAACTTGAACCCATTGATGTTGTTATTGATTTCAATTTCTCATCTTATGTTGATCCTTTATTTCTTCTTGAATAATTGATAAATTAATTATATATATGGCAATAGAAATTGGAGGTCTGAAGCTTGATGATGATGACATCATCTTAGCACACACCTCAAGAAATATCATGGGCAAATAGTTTCACTTTGTGTTGGTCAAACCGTTTCAAACTGTTTTAGACCAAACAATTTTCAAACTGTTTGATGACCAAACAGTTTCAAAACCGATTGGAGGGCAAACAGTTTCAAACTGTTAGAGACTAAATGATTTCAATAGTTTACAAGATTGATTGGTCTCATGACCTAATAACATCAAACAAATCAAATTCAATTGATTTCAGAACCCTAGCATAATTGGTTTCAAAACCCTAGATCAATTGAGGACAAAAATCTAATTTAGGTTTAAACAGTTTCAAACTGAGATGACCAAAAGGTCTTAGACCATTTGAGGACTAAACGGTCTCAAACCATTTGGGGTTAAATGAAATTCAAATCAAACGGTCTCAAACCATTTAGGATTAATCAATATTCAAAACAATTAAAGATCAAACGGTCTCAAAACTGTTAAGGTTCATCAATCTTCAAGACTGTTTGGAGGTCAAGCACCTCAAGACCGTTTGGAGGTCAAGCACCTCAAGACTGTTTCGAGGTCAAGCACCTCAAGACCATTTGGAGATTCAATTGAACCAAGATGGTTTAAGGTCTAACGGTCTTCAAGACCGTTTGAAGGTCAAGTGACCTCAAGATCGTTTGAAGGGTCAATTGGTCCAAGACCGTTTGAAGGTCTAATTGGTTCAAATCATGTAATTACTAATAACCCCATAAGTGGTTGAAGGGTATCTCAAGGATGATTTCAATGGAAGAACTTTTAAAGTATTTAGGTGATTAGCATAATTACAGTGATTATCATTCGATGCCCATGAAGGTAATAAATTCAGTACACTATGATAAGCATAGTGTATATACTTAGTAAAAGGTTAAGCTAATTGAATAAGGTTTGATGGTGATGTGTGTTCCTAGTACATGGAACAATGATAAGTAGGATTTAATACTTAAATAATTCTATGTGCTCCAAGATATGCGGAAGCACTGATTTAGGGTTTGGATTAATGAAATAATCATAAAACCCGAATATAGGGTGATGTTATGTAAAACCCTAATACAGGGTAATGTTATGTGAAACCCTAATATAGGGTGATGCTATGTGAAACCCTAGTATAGGGTGATGTTATGTGAAACCCTAATATAGGGTGATGCTATATGAAACCCTAATATAGGGTGATGTTGTGTGAAACCCTAATACATGGTGATGTTATGTGAAACCCTAATATAGGGTGATGCTATGTGAAACCCTAATATAGGGTGATGTTATGTGAAACCCTAATATAGGGTGATGTTATGTGAAACCCTAATATAGGGTGATGTTGTGTGAAACCCTAATACAGGGTGATGTTATGTGAAACCCTAATATAAGGTGATGTTATGTGAAACCCTAATTGATAAAGATGAGAAACACTAATTCTAATGAGGGAATAGTGATGTTAGCTTTGTATTTCATAATGCTGATAAGTAATTGATATGGTTGTTATCAAGTAAACTAACCATGCAGGTATCATGAGATGATGAGCATATCCAGGTATGAGTCATGATGTTAATGGGCCTTGTGAGCCATTGTTTTAATTGTTTCCTAGTGAGAGGTGACAAGAAGTTGAATGTGCCTGGTGAGCTATGTGAGATGCTTGAGTAACAAGTATCATGAATACCTTAGTCAGATGACCTGGAGGCAATAGTTACCTGATAATGGTAACCATGTTCAGTGATGAACTAAGGGTTTGAATACCCAGATCTAGCAAACATGATGATGATGTTGTTGAAGAAATGAGATAAGGGATTGAGATCCCAATATTCTATAAAGTTTTGAAAAGCTCTTGATTGAAGTATTAAATGTTTCTTTGTAGCATTTGTCATAATAATTCTTGTTTGAAAACTTGACTAATGCTAAAATAATATGGTAATGTACTTAAATAGTCAAGTGGAATATTATCATGTAGAGCCCTGGCCATAGATCCATCACCGTCAGTAGTTGGTGATGGTGAAACATGTTTTCCTACAAGGAACTCCTGGAATGCATATTTTTGAATATGTGGGGGTAATGGGAGAATATATCTTTGCGCCTCAATGGAATGAGTGCGGGCCATATCCTATGCACAGGAATGGTTATGGACCATATCCCAATAAGAGTATGGCTATGGGCCATAACTCCACAATACTAGGCATTGGCTACGTATCATATCCTAAAGAGAGTACATGCTACGGGCTATAACTCTATAGAGAAGATTGCCAGTATACCCTGGAAAGCCATTTAGCAGAGACACTAAATGTCATGCATGTCGTCTCACACTGACCAAGATAGATGAGGTCATGGAGTTTGGATCTTCCATTGACCTTGGTATGGAACTGATGCTTTACGCCATCGTGGTCGGTTGAAGTATGAGCGGTATACCTCATCTCCTCAGGACATAAGTGTGATTGTAAAATGTAATCAGCCATGTAGCATATTTTCTTAAGGACAAATTATGGAAATAATTGGTTGATGTTACATTGCTTATGGTATCCTAAATGGATAGATATTATACATGTTCTTCATATTCCTTATTAAAATGAATAGATGATTTACTGCTTTATCATTCATAGTTGTAATGCTTTAAAAAGATGATATTGCTTTATTCTGCTTAATAATGATTGAATCTTGTTGTTCAATAGAGATTCCTATGTTCAGTTTATTACTGTTTATCTGCAATAATAATATTTCTGGTGGAGAGTTATATCTCTCACTGGGACAATTTCAATTATCTCACCCCCGTGGGATCCAACCTTTTTAGGTAGACGAGGACGAGGAGGTTGAACCCATATAGCAGGGGAAGGACAACAACATCAGGGACAGAAGTAACATCCCAGGTGGGGATACTGACTGCCATGTCTTGTAGATAAGAGTCCTATGTGTTGTCTCTGTACCCTCAGGTCCTTGGAGTAAGTAGTTAGTGCTTTTATGATCGATCTGAGATTGGAGGTTTTATTTTTCTTATGTGTAGATTTAATAGAGAAATTGTTGTATGTAATCCTCGAGAAGAGAAGGTACATGGTATGTACTTTGTGAACTAGAATGTATATATATAATACTTTGGTTCTTGTTATAAGAGTTTCCTGGAAATGGATCTCTTTGTAAATGGTTTTAATTTTTAGGGATTTTTGTTAATCTGCTTCTAATGTTTTCTTTCGCATTTATCATTATCTGATGTTTGGGGTTTTTTTCCACAATTTTTGGTATCAGAGCGTAAGGTTCACTGAGTCTATAGAGACATAGGACTAAGGTGTTGAGTTTGTTCTAGTGTCATCTAGTATATCTTATAGTGACTTCTGCTCATGCAGAAGATAGAGTAAAGCTTAAAGTTGTCTGGACTACTGAAGGAGTACATTTTTTAATGCAATGTTGCTACACCAACAGAAGGTGCAAGGGACCAGGTGAGAGAAGAATGACTTCCTGAGAACCCCCAATATGATCCAAGTATGATAAGGAATCTCTCTTTTGATATCACTGTTGGGCAAGTTAGGATAGCAATGATGCATATAGTGGACTGTTTATTAGCAATACAACCTAGATTACCAGCCCCGAATGATGATGTTTTAGACTCCAACAGGATTCTTCATCAACATCAGCATGTCAAAGCAATAGAAAATGTTAAAAGAAATTGGTTACAACCCAAAATCAGGGTTTGCTATGGGTGTAGGCAGCCTGTACATATCAGAAGACATTGTCTAGAAAAGGATAATGAGGAAATAATTAAGACAAGACCTATCCAAACTCAGAAACAGAAGATTAATAGTTTCAAAAAGGGGAAGTTTTTGGTACCCCCGATACAACCAGTGTCTAGTGCACTAGGGAAACGGCTACCCAGGAAGGGTAAAGGAACTTTTAGACCATATCAAGAGAATAGAATCTGTCACTAGTGTAGATAGGTAGGACATCTAGCAAGGGATTGTCCAGTTGGAAACACAATGGTAACCCAACCACTGAGGCAGAGACATCAAGGTCATCAGAGGAAAACAATTTTCTAGTGGCACTCGAGGACGTGGATAGACGTCTCAGACAGGATCAACTGCATTAAATAACAAAGCACAAAGTCAACATCAAGCAACGACAAGATTCTGTGAAAAGAATCATCCTGAGGCAGTAAACAAACTGCGGGATGAGACATGTCAAATGAAACAGTTTCATTCTGATATTTCATTTCATGATTCTATGTGTTAAATATAAGAAAGTAGTTGTTTTTTAGCTTCCTTTGACTAGTCATATGAGGACACAAGGAAGATAGGGACTTATATTTTACTCAATATTCCTTTAAATGCTTTATAATTTCTCTTAGCTTTGTGAAAAAGGGGATAAGATATATGTGATACCTGGAGGAAATCCATGAATGATAAGTCCTATGTTTTAGATGATATGAAAAGTAAGGTACATGAGAGTAAATAAAGTGCATACTACCTAATCTCAGTCCTTGTATACCCTGGCGAGGTATTCAACTATTGAAGATAAGGTGAGTATGGAACTCTTAGATTGTTATCTTTCTGATTACTCTGATCAAGTAATCATTATGAGACAATCTAGTGAGCATAAAGAAACTAGAAATATGTCATGGATATTTTTATCACATCCTAAGTGCAATAAAATGGAATATGAAATAATCTCATATCAAACTATGTGTATGAGGAAGTAAAAAGTATAATTCTCATGATAAAGAAAATGAGGACAAGGGAGATGATCCCTGTCTGATAAAGCCTGTGTTTATAGTAAAGATCTTTTCCCATGATGTGGAAATGGGAAATGTGATAAAATCATGAAATGTTCATAAACGTGTTACACAATAACAAAGAAATGAGTAATAACATGTAATCATCCTTATAATTCCTATGCTGATAGCAAGGAACCTAGGATGAAATAAGAGTAAATTACTCATGAATAGTTGAAAGTACATGCTATAATTAGAGGAGATGATAATCCCTACTCTTTGATACACAACCCTGGGTGATGATGGGGTGATAAGAGGAATATGTTTCTTTGTGTTTTCTCCTTTTAGGGATATGGCAATCAAGTGAGTACTATGACACTTGATGTGCATGGATTAGAAATAATTCAATAATGGTTACTTAGAAAAGTATTCGTTCATCTTGGACTTTGGTTCCATAATAAAGATATGTATTGATGGTCTGGTTTGAAGAGAGATGTAGCTAAGTTTGTTATGCAGTGTCCAGTGTGTCAATAGGTTAAAGATGAACATCAAAAGGTCACAGGAACAATGCAACCCTTACTTATACCACGGTGGAAGTGGAATCATGTGACCATGGAATATGTGGTTGGATTACCCAAAACCGTCAAAAGTCATGATTCCATTTGGGTAATAGTTGATAGGTTGACTAAGTCAGCAAATTTTATTCCCAACAAAACAACCTATATTGCTGAGAAACTTGCATAGATCTATATAGATGAGATAGTAAGGGTACTCGGGGTTCCAGCTACAATTATTTCTAATAGAGGTCCCCAGTTCACGAGTCATTTTTGGGAACAACTATATAAAGCTTGGGTACGTAGTTAAGGTTTAGTACCGCCTTCCCCCATAGACGGATGGACAATCTGAGGGGACTATACAAACCTTGGAGGATTTGCTTAGGGCATGTATCCTTCAGTTTGTAGGAAATTGGGATCTACCCTTGAGTTTAATAGAATTTGCTTACAAGAATAGTTATCAGCACATTATTGATATGGCACCATATGAAGCATTATATGGTAGGTGTTGTAGATCTCCATTGTGCTGGTATGAAACATGGGAATATCAACTTTTGGGTCCTGAATTAGTGCAACAGACAACTGGGAAGATTAAAGTGATACAACAATAGTTGAAGGTTGCATAGGATAGATAGAAATCATACATTGATAAACGGAGAAGACCTCTAGAATTCCAAGTTGGAGACATAGTATATATCTCAAAGTCTCACATTGGAAAGGTGATCTTAGATTTGGAAAGAAGGGTAAGTTAGCTCATAGATTTACGGGGCCTTATCCAATCATTGAACGGATTGGAAAGGTAGCCTATAAGTTGGAGTTGCCACCTAAACTACACAGATTGCATCTAGTATGCATATATCCATGCTGAGAAAGTGTCACCCTGATATGGAGGTAGAGTTAAATGAAGATATATCCTATGTAGAGGGACCAGTGTTGATTCTTGATAGGAGAATCAAAAAGTTGAAAAAGAAAGACTTAGTTCTTGTAAAAGATCTGTGGAATCATCGTGGCATTGAAGAACCTACATGGGAACTGGAGGAAGAGATGAGGAGGAAGTACCCTTCTCTTTTCTCTTGATGATTTTGGGGACGAAATCCTTGTTAAGGGTGGATAATTGTAACATCCCTGACCTGGGTTAAGGCTTAAGCCTAGAATTTTTGCTTAAGCAAGTATTTTAGATTGTTGTATTTACCTTTCGAAAAGTAATTAAGACTAAAGGAGAGCTTATGTTTCAATTTTGGTCCTATTTGAATAATGTTGAAACAATAATTTACCTATTTTAGACTAAAGTGCAAATTACCCAATTTAAGGGGTTACCTTGAAAATGTTACATGATAAATGTTCCTTAAGAGTTATACCATCATAATAATGATAATGATGTTGAGGTATGGTTTCCACAAGCCTAAGTTCCAAAAATGAGCTTGTTGGAGTAATGTTTGTGTAATGAATGCTAGTTTTGGTGCAATTTGCAAATTACCGAAAACCTAGGGTTGAATATGTAAAATAACACTTCAAGAATGTCCCTACTATTTCTTGGTATCATTTAGAGAAAATAAATAGAATGGAGCATCTTGTTTGAACTACTTTTGAGGAGAGATAGTCTTGATAATAAAATAATCAAGATTTAAGCATAATTGCAACCCTAATTTAATTTGTAGCAAAAAAAAATATATTAATTGAAGTGCCCATCAACTAAAAAGTTTGTAGTTGAAATACTATAGTGCAAGGACGTCCAAATGCCTTGAGTTGCACCAAAATATCCTAATTAGGTGAAGAAATCCACTCACATTTTTTAATTAAAAAGTAATGTCCACTAAAAATGGATAATAGTATTATATTAATTAAGGTGCTTAAGTGATTGCTTTTAATTCAAGGATAAATGAAAGGATTTTGAGGATGGAGGGATTTGTCTTCGGAGTCATGTAAGGGAGGGGGGATGTGGCAAGAAAGTGGATGGATTTTCTCCTACTTTCTCTCTCTTAGAAAATCAATTACATATACTTGATTTTCTCCTTACTTGAAAGGCTATTTTGCAAACCACTTTCTTCCCTTGCTTTGGACCATGACCAAGGAGATTAGGAGCAGGAGGAAAACGTTCTCCAAGCTGAAGGTAAGCTCCATGATCATCTTCAACCTTGAATTGATGGTTGAAATCGGATTTCAACAATGATTTTCTTCTCTTTTCTATCCAATACTCAACCTTGGCTATCATTTGCATCCAAAAAGTTGGAAACGAGCCTTGGATAGTTGAAGGAGCTTCTTTCACCATTATATATGTGAAGCTTAAAGTTTTTAAGATACTTTGAATGTGGGTTATATAACTTGAACCCATTGATATTGTTATTGATTTCAATTTCTCATCATATGTTGATCCTTTATTTCTTCTTGAATAATTGTTGAATTGATTATATATATGGCAATTGAAATCGTAGGTCTAAAGCTTGATGACGATGACATCATATTAGCACACACCTCAAGAAATATCATGAGAAAACAGTTTCACTTTGTGTTGGTCAAATGGTTTAAAACCATTTTAGACCAAACTATTTTCAAACCGTTTGATGACCAAACAGTTTCAAAACCGATTGGAGGGCAAACAGTTTCAAACCGTTAGAGACTAAATGATTTCAATAGGTTTCAAGATTGATTGGTATCAAGACCTAATTACTTCAAACAAATCAAATTCAATTGATTTCACAACCCTATAACAATTGGTTTCAAAACCCTAAAACAATTGAGGACAAAACTCTAATTTATGGTTAAACAGTTTCAAGCTAAGATGACCAAACGGTCTTAGACCGTTTGAGGACTAAATGGTCTCAAACCGTTTGGGGTTAAATAATATTCAAATCAAATGGTCTCAATCTATTTAGGATTAATCAATATTCAAAACAATTAAAGATCAAATGGTCTCAAAACCATTTAGGGTTGATCAATCTTCAAGACCATTTGGAGGTCAAGCACCTCAAGACCGTTTGGAGGTCAAGCACCTCAAGACCGTTTGGAGGTCAAGCACCTCAAGACCGTTTGGAGGTCAAGCACCTCAAGAACGTTTGGAGATTCAATTGAACCAAGACTATTTAAGGTCTAACGGTCTTCAAGACCATTTGAAGGTCAAGTGAACTCAAGACTGTTTGAAGGTCAAGTGACCTCAAGACCGTTTGAAGGGTCAATTGGTCTAAGACCGTTTGAAGATCTAATTGGTTCAAATCATGTAATTACTAATAACCCCAAAAGTTGTTGAAGGGTATCTCAAGGATGATTTCAATGGAAGAACTTTTAAAGTATTTAGGTTATTAGCATAATTAGTTTGATTATCATTCATTGCCCATGAAGGTTATAAATTCAATACACTATGATAAGCATAGGTGTATATACTTAGTAAAATGTTAAGCTAACTGAATAAGGTTTGATGGTGATGTGTGTTGCTAGTACATGGAACAATGATAAGTAGGATTTAATACTTAAATAATGCTATGTGCTCCAAGATATATGGAAGCACTGATTTAGGGTTTGGATTAATGAAGTAATCATAAAACCCTAATATAGGGTGATGTTGTATAAAACCCTAATACATGGTGATGTTATGTGAAACCCTAATATAGGGTGATTCTATGTGAAACCCTAATATAGGGTGATGTTATGTGAAACCCTAATATAGGGTGATGCTATGTGAAACCCTAATATAGGGTGATGTTGTGTGAAACCCTAATACATGGTGATGTTATGTGAAACCCTAATATAGGGTGACGCTTTGTGAAACCCTAATATAGGGTGATGTTATGTGAAACCCTAATATAGGGTGATGCTATGTGAAACCCTAATATAGGGTGATGTTGTTTGAAACCCTAATACAAGGTGATGTTATGTGAAACCCTAATATAGGGTGATGTTATGTGAAACCCTAATTGATAAAGATGAGAAACCCTGATTCTAATGAGGGAATAGTGATGTTATTGTTCCAACCCCAGCATTTGGGTTCTTTGGTGAGAAATGTAATTTCTCATATTAAAGATATTGGAACCAATAATGATATAATTTGTTTTGAATAAATGTATTTCGGTTACCATAGCCTTGATGATTGTGTTTTGGGCTTTATTGGCTATTAAGCCCAATAACAAGGTAATCTAATTAATAAATGAATAATTGAGTTTTTGAGAAAAGAAAGGTGTGGAAACCTCTAGAAGGAAAAAGGACTTAATACAAAGGTGGATTTCGTGCCACATGGGTTCCTTGGGTTCCAAGGAGTCCAAAGTTGCAAAGAAAAGCAATAAGAAAAGAACAGATTATTTAAGTATTTCATTTTTTAGAAAGAAATTGAAAACAATGATAAAATGTGGAAAATGAGTAAAAAGAGGTACAATTGAGTTATCCTTAGTGGAATTTCGTATCCCAAGGATTCCTAATGATAAAAAAATACCAATGAGGAAAATAAAAGAGAAATAAAGAGAAATTCTCAAAAAGAGATTTTAATCAGAAATACACATGATAATGAAGAATAATGCATTTAGATGCATCTAGAAGGATAATGAGTATCCAATAAAAAGGATTTCGAATTATTAGAGTTTCTTGGGATCCAAGGAGTCCCAATGAATAAAGAGGAAAGATAAAATACCTATAAAAGAAAATAAGAGAATAATATAATACATTATTAATGGATTATGTGGTATTGCTAGAAAGAAAGTAATTTCTATTAAAGGAAAATAGGATTTTGTGCCTATGGATTGAAAAGAAAGAAATAAAGAGAATAGGTGAGAGGAATTTCAAATTCCTAAGATCTAATGAACAAAGTACACAAAGAAAGAGAGAAGAATTCTTATAAAATAAGGAGATCCCTTTCCTATAAGGAGTAGCCTTGATTGCTTAGTGGGAAAGCGATCTCGGGCGTGGATACTCTTCTATTTAAAGGATAGACCCTCCAGTTCGAGTCCAGAGAGAGATTCCATGCAACTATATCTCCCTTCTTCTTGTTTCTTGCATGCAAAACCCTAACAAAGGCGTAGAGAAACCCTGGAGCAAACCAGGGGCTAAGGAGTCATCTGGTTGGAGGCAGGGTGCTTCCACATCAACCCTGGATTGCTCGGCTACCATCTCGATGTCTGTAGCTTCGCGCAACATCCGTTGTTAGACTGTAAGACCGGCTGCAGTTGTAGCAATGATCACATCCTTCTTCCTCTTGGGAGAGACCAGTTTGGCGGCAAGTTAGAAGCGCCCTAGGTGCGGTGGACGATGGTGGAGCTAGGGCAGCCATCGGCGTCGATCCTCGAGCCTCAGGGTGGAAGGGAAGACCGTGGGAAGCAGCCGTTTGTGGCATGGTCGCGGCGGATCTGAAGGTTGAAGACGATCGGGAGCATTGGATAAGATTACCCTCCGCGAGAGGTTGAACCAACCTACATAACCAGGGGCAAAATAGTCACTTTGAAATGTTTTAAAGCAAGCCACCCTGTGTTGCTTGGAAGGCGCCTACGTGGAAGCTCCCCATTCGCCCAAAATAGGTAATTTTGCTAAAATCATATCTATTTATTCGTGGCTCGGATTAGCACACATAAAATATGAAAGTTGCTCAGAAAAATGAGGGGAATCCAATAAAAATATAATTGAAGCCTGATTCCTTTTGCAATTCCAAAAGTAATGGAAGTTATTAACTTTAATGTAATGATAATTAAGAAACCCTATTTTGATATGATTAATGTGTTTAGTAGGTTTTAAGTGTTGGTTAAAGTTGATATTAACCTGTTAATCATAAAGAGATACATTAAGATCGAAAAAGATGAATTTTGCACGTAAGTAGTTTAATTGAGAGTTCACGTGCATAAATAAGCTTTAATGGGCTTTGAAACCCTAATGTTGATAATTAGGATTACTAATGGCTTTAAATACTCGATTTCATGTATAGAATTGAGTTTTCATGACTATAAGCTATTTCGAGCATTAAAGTTCCTAATTTGTGGATAAATACCCTAAATGTAGTAATTAGGGTTTTCTCATGAATAAAAGGAAGAATTAATGATAAATAACGTTCATATGAGTATTAGAGCATAATGAACTACAAATTGATGATAAATAAGTGTAATGAATTTGTCATGGATTAAAAAGGATAAAAATAGTATTTTGGATGTAAAAGAAGCTTAATGAAATTAATTGATGGTTAATGGTGCTTTTAAATCTGAGAATAGGGTTATCTGTCATTAAGATAACCTTAATGATGAAGAATAGATAAAATAATAAGGGTTAATGAGTAATGGTATAAAATTAGGGTTTAAAATAGTAAAAGATGAAGGGAAACCCTAATTACAATAGAAACCCTAAAAGTGAAACCCTAGGAAGCGAGCTAGATTTAATGGATCTTGATGACATGAATAATATAAAGGGAATTACGTGATTATTTCAGGATCTTGTGGAAAATGCTTGCTTGCTTGGATTCTTATTTGCATGGATATTTCTGTTCAAATCATCAGATCAGGTATGTGGTTAATTATGAATAACCGCCTTAGTTTCTCAAGGATTTTCCAGATGGTCAATCGCATTGAATGCAAATTATCAGTTTGGATGTTCACACTTGCAAACTATAAAGTCACTATGATTATCACATTAATAATAGAAGTATGGATTCTCGCACTTACATGCCACCCTGATGGATGATGCCAAAGGTCAGGCCTAGATGGGTAGACCAATGGACACCTTGAGTGGTGACCCCAGGCACCTAGCTCGGGAATGAGAAGGTGGCCTATGATATTGCATGACTAGTGGGCACCATGAGTGGTGACCCCAGGCACCAAGCTCGGGATTGAGAAGGTGGCCTTAAGTCATTGGCAAAAGAAACCCTAAGGTGGGTATGCCAGGGATAGGGCAAAAGTGGTGGAGAATGTCATAATGAAAAGTGTAAATTGGCTTGTTAATTAACTTGATTGTGATAATTAGATTATTAGCCATATTTGCAAGATTTTGGTTGTTCCCACATACCAGTATATTTCAATATACTAACCGACGTTTTGTTTGTCGGCGTTTTAGGAACAACAATTGAAAGAACAAACAGTAAAGTGACACATTGTGGAAATAAGAACTAAGGTGCAAGGAGGATTATATACAATAATTCAAGCTCTGGATAGATTTCCAAAGTTTTCAAAGGAAAGCAAAGTTTTAATTTTATACCAAATTCCAGTTAGTTAGTAGAATTTCATAGTTATTATTGATTATTTGTCGAACCTTTGATCATGTTAATTGAATAACAGCTCTGACCTTCGAGTCTCCCTTAATTGGGGGTTACCGGGAGGCGGGGTCATTACAATTGGTATCAGAGTGTAGGTTCCTCACTTAATCTTTAATAATTATTAAATTTTACAAATTCTGTAGAACCCAAGGGAGTTATTAGAGGATTATCTGAAAGACAGAGGTGTCTAGAAAAGGATCACGATTGGGGGATGGCAATATTTTCCTCCACACCGCTAGTCAGAATACGAGGACTCCCGGATCTGTGTGACTGCCTGGCCAAAGTCTGAGGGTATGATTCAAAATAAGATACCTTTAGGACTCTCTCATCGTGTTCATCCCTTCTCAACTCAAATTCTGTTAAGGACCTTAGGGATTAGGGTTTCCTCTCTTCTCCTCACCCTCTTGAGGTATGGGTAAGGTTAATAAGGATTAAGGAATCCTCCACCAAATTAATAAAAAGCATGTAACTAAGATGTCATGGGCTTAAGCTTAATAGAGTAAGCGTAAAGGAATAGATACATGCTTAGGTCGTATGACTCGAGTTGTCATTGCCCTCAGGAGAGATCTGAGGATAGACCTCCTTGGCAGGAGGACGAGTAGAGAGAGTGAGTCTTGGAGGTAAAGATATCCATTAAAGTAGAGACCTAGCACATCCTTTAAGGATGATGTTAACCTTAACCCTAAGTGGAGGTTAGAAAGAGAGATGACATGGTAAGTTAGATGACATGGTTGACTGGGTGTTTGGATGGACACACGTTGGGATGCCACACGAGCCATGAGAGGTTAGATGACCTAGTACCTTTGACGACCCAACCCTGGAAAGGGTCATGCATGTTTGAGCGAAGGATAGCTCCTTCATGGATGAGGTTAGAGAAGAACCTATAGAACCCTATGGGCTTGTGCAAGTAGGGTATAGCTTGCACCCACGGTACGTCAGTAGTGCTGACAGTAGGATGAAATCCAGGACAAGGAATCATGATGGATGTCTTACGAGATAAACATAAATAGATAAGGATAATCTTGAGCCAAACATGAGTTGAGAAAAGGCTTCACCCAGGTAGGGATATGCTGGTAAGCTTGATCCAACTTCATGTTGTGAGGTTGGATGTGGAATTAGATCTAGAGACAGAATGCAGGACCCAAGAAAGAAGGTTGGAAGCTTAGATTCTGAGACATGAGGAATAATGGGGAGTTGAGGATGATGTGACCTACGTGGATGATAGTGGTTGCCTTATGCGTGACCGTTGGAGGCTGATGATATCTTAGTTATATTTAAAGGAAACAAACCCTGGAGAGAGGATGATGCTTGTGGTACCTATGGTATAAGTAACTACCTGCTGGATGAGATAAAGAGTGCCTTAGACCCTAAGGAGGTTTAAGTAACCTGTTGTGAGGTTTTATACCTAGTTGAATGTCCTTGAGGAGGACTCAACTCTGCGGTATTGCTCATATAAAAGGATCATGGGAGTACATAGTTGGTATGTATGCCCATAGAGCAAGTCATATGATGATTGTAATGGGATACTTTGTAAATGATTTTAATAATAATAAATGCAATTTCCAATCTATATGTTTAAACTATTTCTGAGATGATGGTGTAACATGATAGATGTCTTAAGAATTGTTTTACTCAATGACATATGCTTTTGGGTTGAGGACCTAAACGATGAGATCATACAGATGTTAAGAGTATACATTCTTGTTTAGTCCCTAGTCGGTTGTTATTATGGAAATAACCATAGACATCAATAACACTGAAGACTAGATTGTGTGTTGGTTGATGACAGAATCTCATTAGTCATGATATAGTGATATCAAACCAAGCACATAGGTACTTGTTAGAGAACAAGGTACCAGACAGACCCACCGTGAGAGTGACACATGGAACCATGACTTGGTAGTCACAGTCAGCTCTCACAGTGATGGTGGTGAGTGTGATTCTTAGACCTGAAATCACTACACTCAACACATGTCGTTGGGTACACTTTGACATCATCAAACACAGTCCTAAAACATGGGTTGTTATAAAGGTGATGATTGGGTGGCTTTGACACATGGGGCTTTTGAGGGGTGAGTGATAGATATGGTATTTGTCCCTCCTGAGGGAGTTTGATATCCTTGGCCACTTGATGAGTAGGATTGATAAAGGCATGCACATGCACGTGTGAATCAATATGTGATATTGATGTCACACACATCTCACCCAGTCTGCTCTGAGATCAAGGAAATGAATGAATGTTGACAGGATGACTGTTCCATGCCTCGAGTTCATTCTGGATATCAGTGACAAAGGAATTATACATTCATTGTAACACCATTAACGGATTGTAGGATTGAAATTTGTTCTCCAACTTTCTATTTCACTTGGGTAGCACTGATTTGTGACTAGGCACCGCTCTTTGCTTGTGAAGTCATAAGTGTTATGGACTCTCACTGCCAATGTGAAATGAACCTACAGTGTCACACACATAGGATTTAACCTAGAAGAGGAGTTTTGTCCACAAACAATGTTTAAATTTATTACTAAAGGAGTTTAGTAGTTCAATTAAACACTCAATTAATCGATAGCTCAATATCATAATGTTCAAGGTGTTGGACGCATTGATTGGAGTATCGGATTGATTGAAATCACAATTGACTGATTCTGCACAATCTGCACTCCCAACCGATCAGCTCATGTGATGAACTGATCGGCTGAGCTTGGTGAACCGGTCGGCTCAAGTGTTGAGCCCATCGGCTCATGGTCAGGGTGAAACGATTGCTTCAAGTGTTGAAACGATCGGTTCAACTGATGCAACCGAGCAAGTTGGGAAAATAAGATTGGTGAGAATTTTCCTTTCGTTTCACTTGCCCAATTTGATTGGGAAATAGGATTGGTATTCGATACCAATTAGAAACAAAAGAAGGAAAGTCAATCGGGAACTGATCAGGACCACCAACCGACCGGTTCTGAAATAAAATGACTGGTTCATGGGTCCCAACCGATCAGTTGGTGTTCCAACCGACCGGTTCAGGTCCCCAACCGACCATTTCAGTTGTGAAACGATCGGTTCAGGTTGCGAGTTGGTTGCTTTTGTGGAAAATCTCGAACCCTTCTACTCCTGCTTTTAGTCCCATATTTCCAGGGTCAGAGAACCTTGTCCCATGACCCACCTATATATAGGGGTATTGGGGGCTTCTCAGAGTACAACTCAGTGCAAGCCGGTTGCTCTGCAAAGTTGTCGTTATCTCTGGTTTTGATAACTGAGAGAGACCGAGCAAGTGCTACCCGAAAAAGGAGGCGCAGTAAGGGAAAGACATATGCAGTTGCAACTGGTAGTAGGAGAGTGTGTTGGAGATTAGTACGTCAACAGGAGGGTGCGACTCCTTCCGGTTCCTTGTATGAAAAGGAGATCAGAGTTCTAGGAGGTACATGTGGATGACTGCAGAGGTGGGAGACCTCTACCGCTCGGAGGACGATTGTCAATCCCGACAGTCCTGGGGAGACCAGGATTCTTCAGTCCTGGTGCGACCAGGAGCTGCACAAACACCGTCCAAGACCGGAGGTGAAGACCGCGCAAGGCGTGAGGTACTATCGCCGAGCAAGCCTCGGGACAAGGTATGCATCCACAAACCATCTTTCCTATTCTATAGACGTTGACGCGATTCATTTTGTTCTGGGTTTTGGGGAGAAAATTTTTGTTTCCGCTGCTTCTCTGCCTCCTCTAAAACCCAACAGTGGTATCAGAGCCAAGTCAACCGATCTATATTTTAGGATTATCGATATGATCAATTTTGGTTTGTCGCATTTATTTATTGCATGTGATGCGAATAAAATTGGCTTTATGCATGTCCAATCCACAAATCCCAAATATACATATATGATATGTAATATTAATGCACTCGATACGCGTCGCCCTTAAACGAGTTTTTTGGTGGATGTGTAGCATGATTATGGCCTATAAACCCCTATATCTGTGTGTGGTTGTATGTGGTTGCTTGCATCTCAGTCTGTGCACCGATTCCCCTTCTCTTATTCCTGATGTAACCCGAAATAATTTGAGAATTCTTTTCCTACCTTTGCTCCCCCCGAATGTAACTCGGGGTTTCACAATTCAATTGTAAATAGGATAGATTTTATTTCCTATTATGTCAAAGAAGAGCGGACGACCTGAGACGATCGGTTCAAGGGATGAATCGATCAGTTGGTGATCCAGACGGCCGGTTCAAGGAGCAAGACGAGCGGGTGGTGACCTGAGGAGATGCACGATGACCGGTGAACCGATCGGCTGGAGGCGCCAGTTGATCGGCTGGTGGCACCTGAACAACCAACCAAATGGCGAGCCGATCGGTCATGGAGATGAGCTGATCAAACCCAGAAAGGCAGGCACATATTTCATCTTGTACAGGTTGCATGTGATGTAGACCTAGATGACTGTGATTCCTCTTGGCTCGAGGAATCACAATAGGATGGCCATAATCATTGCTTTTTATCGTTTTGCATGTGTTCTGTGGGATATAGCATGTATATGATACTTGCTATATATTATGGTGATTGGATATGTATATGTATATAAAAACCAAATCCCTCATTAAATATTAAGTTTTAGATGCCTTCCAAATGTGACACATGTGAAAAGCTTGATCGACCAAGTGTGGGCACACCCTAGCGTGGTGCACCGTCTATCTCGTGGAAGCGTGAAGGATGAATGTGTGGGTTTGCCCTAGTAGGGTACATATTTATCGTGTTGGCTTTGGGTCGGACTTAACAAGGTGATCTAGATGGTATCTAGTACCTTGAGGCATGGAGATGATCATGGCAAAGAGTTGCATATGAAATCTTTCAAGAGTTGCATATGATGCAATTGGCAAGAGTTGCCTACCTGAGATATCTGAGTTGTGGGTGACATCCCTAGCTGGTCCATGGCTCAGAGGATTTCAGGATCTTAACCCACTAGAAGATTGTACGCTGCAATCTTCTGAATTGATGGCGAGGGCTATCAATTTGAGTCAAAATAGTGGGAGCAGTAATTAATTAAAGGCCTAATTAACTATCGTCAAATTTATTCAAATCAAATCAAAAGGAGTTTTGACAAATGCAAATTTTCTCTTGTAGAATGGCAAAAGAATCATCTTTTAAAATGGGAAAAATAACTGAGAATAAATTCCATAACTGGTTGAGGACTGTGAGAAGTGTTCTGCACAATCTAGATATACCAGGAGCCTTAGAATCCACTCTATGTACGCTTAATGCGTTGGTGAAGAAGAAAGAAAGTTCATTGATAGAGATCAATGGAACGAAAGGTAAGGGAGAGAAGGGTTCTCTCGCCAAACCAATTTCTTCTACATGGAGAGGATGGAAGGAACAATGGAATAAGAAGTCAGCGATAGAGATCTCTACTTCTGGTGTATATGTGATAGAGATTAACTTTACTACTTCTTCATCATGGGTACTTGATACCGGATGCGGATCTCACATTTGTTCAAATGTGAAGGATCTTAAGAGAAGTAGGCCTTTGGGGAAAGGCGAGGTTGAACTACGTGTTGCCAATGGGGCAAGAGTTGCCTCCAGTGCCGTAAGAACCTATGAGTTAACTCTACCAAGTGGGCTAATAATAGAGTTGAAGAACTACTATTATGTACCTGCCATAAATAGGAATATCATTTCTGTCTCTTGTTTGGACAAAGATGGATTTGAATTTCTTATTAAGAATGGAAAATGTTCCATTTCTAAAGATGGGATATTTTATGGCAGTGCACCAATGTCTTATGGTCTATACTTGATAGACTTGGAGACAAGTGTATACAACGTAAACACCAAAAAGCAAAAACTCAATGACTCAAACAAAACATATCTTTGGCATTGTCGTCTAGGGCACATAAATGAGAAGCACATTTCTAGACTCCATAAAGATGGTTATCTAGACTCTTTTGATTATGAATCAATAGAGACATGTGAATCTTGTTTGTTGGGAAAGATGACCAAGACTCCTTTTCAGGTAAAGGAGAGAGAGCTAGTGATCTATTAGGACTCATACATACTGATGTATGTGGGCCTTTTAAAACTAATGCCAAAGGTGGGTATCAGTACTTCATTACCTTTACTGATGACTTCAGTAGGTATGGCTATGTGTACCTGATGAAACATAAGTCAGAAACCCTTGAAAGGTTCAAGGATTTCATGAATGAAGTACAGAACCAACTTGGTAAAAGTATTAAGGCACTTCGATCCGATCGAGTTGGATAATACTTAAGCCAGGAGTTTGAGAACCTTCTGCGAGCCCGTGGTATTGTATCACAGTGGACTTCGCCTGGAACACCAAAGTATAATGGTGTGTCTGAAAGAAGGAATCGCACATTGTTGGATATGGTACGATCAATGATGAGTTTTGTTGGTCTTCCGATTTCTTTCTGGGGTTATGCTCTTGAAACCGCCGCATTTACACTTAACCATGTGCCATCTAAATCGGTTCAAAAGACACCACACTAGTACATAACCAACCTTTAGTGTCAGTTATTTAAGGCCTTTAGTGTCAGTTTCTAAGCGATACCTATGTGGGCGACGCTAAAAGCCCAGACGTTACGCGTCGGTTCAAAAACCGACGTTACGCGTCGGTTATTAGATAAGAAATCGACGCCATATGCCTTCGCGCCATAGAAGGGTGCCATCTTGGGCACTATATGCGTTGGTTATTAGATCAGAAACTGACGACATATGCCTTCGTGCCACAGAAGGGTGCCATCTTGGGCACTATCAGCGTCAGTTATTAGATAAGAAACCGACGCCATATGCCTTCGCGCCACATGAAATAGGTGTCAGTTATTTATATAAAACTGACGCCATATGCCTTCATGCCATATGCCTTAGTGCACTCCCAACACGGCCGTGTTGGCCAGCACGGCCGTGGTGTCTGGTCCGCAGCCACGGTCATGCACTCCCAACACGGCCATGTTGGCCAGCACGGCCGTGGTGTCTGGTCTGCTGCCACGGCCGTCCTGGCCAGCACGGCCGTGGTGTTAAGGAAATAGACGTCGGTTACTATTAGAAACCGACACTGTAACGATGTGGCATCAGTTTTATACAAATAACCGACGCCTATTTTTTGTTTTTTTTTCTGTCAGTCTGCAGACCTGCTGTATGGCTGGTCGCAGGATGAGAAACCTGTAGTTCAGTTATTAACTGCAGGTTTTACGACATCCATTGATATCAGCCAACAATAGGCCACAAACCTGCAAAATTAACAACAAAAATATTCACATTTAGCAATGCAACCTGCAGTTCCATTTGATTTTCACATTTAGAAACATTCATGTAGCTAGCAATCTGTAGTTCCATTCATTTTCACATTCACACATATAGAAACATTCATATAGCAACCAACAGTTTCATTCATTTTCACTCAGACACATGTAGAAACATCCAGACATGTAGAAACATTCACACATATATTATAATTTAGAAATTCATTTACAAAATATCATTCTTTAGTCATTATTTTCTATCAATATCCCAATTATATCTTAAATCCCCCACTACTTGTATGGCTGTTGACCATTCTTCTCTAACTTCATTTAATTCTCCCATCGTATAGGGAGCATGTACATCTGGTAAGGCATTTCCTATAGTGTGGTCAGTAGTAAACACCTGTAAAGAGAATGATGTATATATATAATTCATGAGCTATAAATAAGATTGATATATTTCATATTATCTAATGAGACTATATAATACCTCAACAATACAATTGATGTCCATTGCGGCATATTTGATAATCATGTGCATAAATCGCATCACATAGTATCCACATTCCCATCCGTTGTCTTGTGTAGCACACTATAAATTCAAACATACAAAATATTAAAAAATACAACTAATTAAGCATTGTTCACATAAATAATATATACATATATTGCAGTCGGGAACTTACTTTCACGTTCTTCCAAATTATTGGCTGGTTCTTTTTCGTGGGGACCTTTCCTCCAGCCTTTTTGAACTCATCAAAACCCCTACATGTTAATGTAACACAGTACATTGCATAATTAAATAGTAATGTAATAACATATGTTAACGGATATGAAAATGAAATATTTCTCACCGGAATAATGCCATTTTCATTATGTGTCCATATTTTGTATTCAATTTACTCCCATTAGGATCTAAATAATAGACAGTGAACGTCTCAGGGACAATAACCAGTAACTCCCAATGCATACCACTAGAGGTAAAAAAGTTAAAAATTAATAACTCAAAATCCACAATAAAAATGTAATTTTCTTAAGTCCAAATTATAATAAGCAAAGTAAATTTACTTTACATTGAATGGAGCCATTATCATCGTCATCTTATTTTGAGCAAAAATTGAAAAAGCCTCACAGCAGTATTGTTGAACTGACGGAGGGTCTTTAGCTACTAGACTAATCAAAGATGGAATAAAAAATCCTACATGTTTGAATGCAAAATCTGCACATATCTTGTCTAAGTAGCTGCAAAATATGTATTAATTACGCATGCATTAATAAATAAGAAACCAGATCACCAGATCCTACACAAGGTATATGGATGTATAAAGAAGATCTCACCTTATCCATAGCTCTATCACAGATGTATTTAGCCAATCATATCGAAACAACTCCAAAATATCTTGTATAAATAGTTTGCTTTCGTATGATTGACCTGCAACATCTGAATCTATAGAAACATTTATAGGGAAATTTATATCATGTTTGCCTAACCATATTGCCATACCCCTACAGTTAGGACCTAACGGGATAGTCAGGTCCTGTGGAACCCAACTGGGTAATGTAGGAGGTGGAAGTGGAGGCCTAGATGTTGTGGGTGTCTTCTTTTTAACCTGTATATATATATAATAATTTCAGATCAACTGACATCATATACACACACTAACAATTTAACGTAATGTAAATTTACCATACAATTTCAGTAAAGATGACATCCGCTTTTAGCCACAATATCACTCCGCCTTCTGCCTCACCAAGCGTTTCACAATCTGGGTGGGCATATGGCAATGGAAGATCCATCCACTTGGGGAATATATGTACCAGGCTCACATGAATCCAGCCATCTGGTAATGGAGACCCGTGAAACATTTCCCCTGGTAGGGATGGGTAAGTCGACGCCTCTGCAACGACATATTCATTAACTTTTAGATGGCATGGCTTCAACCCCTACAAATTTTTTTGTAAAGAATGTTATATACATATATACATATCATCTTGAAAACATATCATCTTGAATTAAAAAACTAGTTACTATGTCATAAAAATACTTACAGTGGATTTGCTAGGTGGTGGGTCTACAGGATTACTCCCAACCTCTGCAGTAGGAGTAGAGCCTGTAGTAGGAGACACGATAGGTACTGTTTGGTAAGTGGCAGTCTGAGATGCCTGCCACTTTTTCATTGCTTCTTCGAGTTTCCTATCAAATAGCTTATCTACCTATACATGGATAAAAGAAACGTCAAATTCTAAATATTGAATTCTCTTTTACAGTAACATCTACAAGGAAAAAATATGTTACCTCTTCTTGAGAAAGTTCCACTTTTGGGACATGTTTGCGTTGGGATGGCCCAAAAAAAGCTTTTATGCCCACACCAGCTCCTGCAACCCTAACACGTCCAGGATGCTCTAGGTTACCCAGAGCAACTGTCAATTCATCCCTTGTGCCCTCAGGGATGAACTTGCCTTGTTTCCTCAGCTCGTGCAGCTCCCGCTAATCGCCAAAACAAAAATTTGTAATTAAGTAAACACCACAAATAATCAATATTCGAACGATTGCTTTAAGAGTTGTATTTTACCATTTTTGCAGCCACCTCAGTAGTTGCGGGCTTCCTTATTTCTCCCTTCTTATTTTGCCTCCCAGCTATCCAGATATCATGGCGAGGCAGAGGTGTGCTACCTATAGTGGAGGACTCCTGAGTAGCAGCAGACTGAGCAGTAGCCTCAGACTGTAGTCTTTGGCGAATGCCTGCATACCCCTTTGGACCCATTGTGTGGTCATGCACATTCAGTTCACGCCTTGATCTTTGTGCCTCACTGAGGGCCTAGTTAGTATGCACATTAATCATTTGGTTAGTTAAAGTAAATGTTAATCTTGAATAGGTGAATACAACATATATTAATGAGATTGGGACTGACGCCTAATACCTTGAATTCATCTGTTTGTCTTGAAGCAACAAACGCGTCCCATTCTTCTTTGTGCAGGAAGTTCCACTGTTCAGTGGTTGTCTTCTTCCTCTTGTCAGCTTCTTTTATGTATTCTCAGGTGATATTTGTCCTATAGTTCCCTAGGACTCTCCCACAGAGTTGCATCACGCATTTACGATGCATCTTTTCATCCAATTCAAATATACTCTGCAAATTAGAATTGCTATTAACTAGTATCCAAAAAATTAGTAATCTACAAAATAGAATTGCAAATTAATAATAACTCACGCATAAATCCTTCCATATTATGTCTTTCTTCTCCTTAGAAACTTTATACCAAGAATCTATCTTACAACCGCAATGGCTATGAGTAACATACCCAAGATATGAAACAAATGAATTGCAATTCACACCAGATGCATTTCCTGCATCATCAAAATCCTCAACAAGTTTGGGTCCATTGCCCTTTTTCGCTATTAACTTCATCATCATAGTGATGCCCCTTCTCCTGTCAACTTTTTGGTGTTGCTGATCAAGTGCCTCAAGTGCTTTAGATGGTACATGTGCATCATCAACCTAAAATTTGACAAAATAAACGCATTTACAAGATATAACTATAAATGGACATATAGATATAAATATATGATATATTTTTAAAACTTACATTGTGAGGCAGCGCATTGATGTCCTCACCCTCACGATAATCATCAGCATGGTCATCAGGAGAATGCTCAGCCATCTGAAAATTCACATTCACATTGTAAAGTTCACATTGTAAAGTAATTCAAATTGTAAAGCTCACATTGTAAAGTTCACATTCACATTGTAAAGTAATTCACATTGTAAAATTCACATTGTAAAGTTCACATTCACATTCTAAAGTAATTCACATTGTAAAGTTCACATTATAAAGTAATTCACATTGTAAAATTCACATTACAAAAGTTCACATTCAGAAAAATAAAACATATAAAAAAATATTGTATAAACATGCCTCTAATATTGTGATTTTTTATCAATTAACAATCCTTCATTGTGATCTCCGTGCACATACAAGTCATCATTAGCTTCAATATTTGCTGGTGTTGGCAACCCAACTGAGAATGGACTGGAGTCATCATACTTATCATAGTACTGTTCTTCATCTATAGGATCTTCAATGAACTGTCTTTTACCATGAAGAACAACCGACCATTTATCATTTGCAGGATCATCGATATAAAATACTTGTTTCGCATGTGATGCCAATATGAATGGTTCATCCTTCTCGCCAATCTTTTCAAAGTTCACTAAAGTGAAACCCAATTCATCCACTATAACTCCTTTGGTGTTATCAACCCAATTACATTTGAAGAGCAGAATTCTGAAATCTATGTAGTCAAACTCCCATATGTCTTCAATGACACCGTAATATGACATTTTAGCTTCACATGGACTCTTATCCTTTGCACATGCAAAAAACATAGTCGATGCTTGAAGGGTGACCCCACTGTTTTGGACGACACTCCTATCATCTTGGCGCTTTGTGTAATATGTGAATCCATTAATGTCATACCCTTCATAAGACAGAACAGTCAATTTTGGTTTAAAGGCGAGGCATTTGATAGTTTCAGTAATATCATCTGGTGTTTGAGATAGTTGATGTAAGACTTTATTTTCAAACCACTTAATAAATGTCTTATTATGCTCTCTAGCAAGCCACATTGTATTGGCTTGAGGATATTGTCTCTTGATGAAATTGGTATGTTCCTCGATAAAAACGTTCACTTCATCCATGTTGTGTAAAATATACAAGTGACCTTGTTCCAACTGCTCACGGCTGATTACTTTCACACGTGATCCCAAAATTCCTTTGCCAAATTGCTCGTCAATATTCTTGTCATTATCATAAGTGTCGTTACCACTGAGAAAGTCATTGAAAATCCATAACCTCTCTCGCTACATAACCCTCGATAATACTCCCTTCAGGCCGATAACGGTTTCGAACATAACTTTTAAAAACGCTCATGTATCGTTCAAAGGGATACATCCAATGCAAGAAAACTGGTCCCAACATTTTCACTTCCCTAGTCAAGTGGACAACAAGATGTACCATGATATCAAAGAATGACGGAGGAAAATACATCTCAAGCTGACATAGGGTAACAACCACTTCTCTTTGCAATTTATCGAGAGTATCAGGGTCAATAACTTTGCTGCATAGACTGTTGAAAAAGAAACAAAGTCCGGTGATTGCAAACCTTACATGCTTCGGCAATATAGATCTAATTGCCACAGGCAATATTTGTTGCATTAGAGTGTGACAATCATGAGATTTAAGACCTATCAACTTCAGATCTTTCATTGATACCAATCTACGGATGTTGGATGAGTAACCCTGTGGCACCTTAACATTTACCAAACATTCACAAAAAGCTTTCTTCTCCTTTGTAGACAATGTGTAACAAGCGGGAGGTAAGTATGTTCTCCGATTTCCCATTTCATGAAATTCTGTTAATTCAGACCTTATTCCCATTTCACATAGGTCCAGTCTGGATTTTATCCCATCTTTAGTCTTACCTGGTATATTCAACAATGTACCAATGACACTATCACAGACATTTTTCTCAACGTGCATGACATCGATACAATGCCTGACTGTCAAAGAACTCCAATAAGGAAGATCCCAAAATATTGACTTCTTCTTGAATAAAAATTTGTCACTCTGTGTGGCCATAGTACATTGTGATCTCTTACCAAATTCATTGACAAAGTCTTTTACTCTTTCATAAACAACCTCCCCTGGTATAGGTTTAGGTGCACTCCGTTCCTCATTCAATCCATTGAGTGCTTTGCGCTTCCTACGATACAGATGGAATTTTGTAAAAAACCTCCGATGACCGAGATATACAGTCTTACCGCCATGTTTTAGTCTTGTTGAATCAGTGTTCTCTTCACATATACGACACGCTTTAGCTCCTTTGACACTATATCCAGATAAATTCCCATATGCTGGAAAGTCATTAATAGTGCAAAACAACATAGCATGCAAACGAAATGTCTCTCTTCGTGAAGCATCATAGGTCATCACACCTTCACCCCAGAGTTTCTTTAAGTCATCAATCAGAGGTTCAAGATAAACATCGATGTCATTTCCAGGTTGTTTAGGGCCCGATATCAACAATGACAGCATTACGTACTTATTTTTCAAACACAGCCAGGGAGGAAGATTGTATATAACAAGCATGACTGGCCAAGTGCTATGTTGGCTGCTCAATGTCCCGTACGGATTCATCCCATCTGTACAAAGCCCAAGTCTTAGATTCCTGACTTCTTCACCAAATTCAGGGTACAATAGATCAATCTTCTTCCAGTGTGGGGAATCAGACGCATGTTGTAGGATCCCATCATTATTTTTCTTAACATCTGCATGCCACCTCAAATTCTTCACATCTATCGGATTGGCAAACAAGCGTTGAAACTGTGATATTATAGGTAGATACCACATCACCTTGGCAGGAGAACCAGTTTTGGACTCCCCTGAAGTCGTCAATTTATACCGTGACACACCAGATTTTGGACAATCTTTCAAATCCACATAGTCCTTTTGAAATAATACACAATCATTCGGGCATGCGTGTATCTTCTTGACATCCATTCCCATTGGGCACAACAATTTCTTTACTTGGTATGTTGAGATTGGCAACTCGTTTCCTTCAGGAAGCATTTCTTTCAACAAAGACAACAATGATGTGAAGCTTTTGTCGCTCCATCTATTGTTAGCTTTCAGCTTATACAATCTCAACACAGCGCTAAGCTTCGTAAACTTACAACTTGTGTATAATGGTATCTCAGCATCATGCACAATGTTTCTAAACATGGGAGTTGGATCGGTGTGCTCTACCACACAACTATCCATCATCGCATCAACGATGTCTACTGGAACTGGTTCATTCACATCTACGTCATTGTAGCCAATTTCTTCTTCCACACAAGCACTGCTATCGACATCCACTGGTTTCGGGTTTGAAATCTCTCCATGCCAGTGCCATTCTGTATAGCCTTGTATAATCCCGTTGCACATGACATGACTTTTGATTTCGTCACCAGTGCTGACTTTCAAGTTGTTACCGCAATGCCTACATGGACAGTAGAACCTATCTCCAGGTTGTTTCCGATGTTCCTCGACAAATCTAATAAATTGGTCAAGACTAGAAATAAACTCTGGGGTGCAGCGATTGCGAATGGACATCCATGATCTATCCATTCTATGATCAAAGAGAAAACAAGTATATATTACAATCAAATATACATGTGATGTCATTCTTATATATAATAAATGTGTACCACCTATCCCATTCTTGAACACCTAATCTCACTAGTAAGTGTATAATGTGTACTTATGTACTTAGAGAACAAATGGGGAAATGCTACCGAAATTTTCTCGAAAACCCAATACACATTATACACTTACATCCTAAGTGAGATTAGGTGTTCAAGAACAGTCCCAAATCGGGGACTATCCAAGATTTACTCCTAATGAGTAAATCTTGGACGGGTTTCTAGGCCAACAAATACATGTGCTGTCATTCTTATATATAATAAATTTGTACCACCTATCCCATTCTTGAACACCTAATCTCACTAGTAAGTGTATAATGTGTATTGGGTTTTCCAAAAAATTTCGGTAGCATTTCCCCGCTGTTCTCCAAGTACATATGTACTTAGAGAACAAATGGGGAAATGCTACCAAAATTTTCTCAAAAACCCAATACACATTATACACTTACATCCTAAGTGAGATTAGGTGTTCACGAACAGTCCCAAATCGGGGACTATCCAAGATTTACTCCTAATGAGTAAATGTTGGACGGGTTTCTAGGCCAACAAATACATGTGCCGTCATTCTTATACCTACAATCCTAGTTCTTCAAGTTAGGGTGATTATTGATGTCTTTAAAAGCATGATTGGCAATTTAGGGAAAAGTTCATCATTTACATTCCAAGCATGTCACATGTGTGCATTACAGTTCATCATTAAGCAAGAAGGGTGATTAGGATTCTCAATATACTCAACAATGAAACCATTAGTAACCATTGCAAATGAAACCATTCTCAATATACTCAATATCTAACAAAATGTTGGACCAAAACCATTGCAAATGGATCCTAAGAAAACCCAGTTTGTGATTGTGTGTACATGGCATGATGCAGAATTCTCAAGAAATCAGGAGAACTCTAGGCTATAACATTAGTAACTACCTTTCAGTATAGTAATATGACTACATTGTAGATTATCATCAATAATCATTTCAATTTTGCAATAGAATGTTCTAACCAAATCAGTACCTAAACCCTAAACACAAATAAGTAAATAACTTTAAAAAAAATGCCCAGCAGCTGCTTGGGCGTGCCTTGGCACCGCCCAAGCAGCCGCCAGAGCAGAGGAAGAAGGAAGAAGGCAGGGCGGGCATACCTTGAGGGCAGAGGAGAGCAGTGGCTGGAGCAAGACCTAGAAGCAGCTGGCAGCCGGCGCCGGCGGCGAGGAGAGCACAGCAGCCACCGATGGGGCGGCTGCAAGGAGAGGAGAAGCGCCGGCGGAAGGAGAGCAGCAGGAGTGGCGACGAGTGGTGGTGGCGCGGGGGAGCAACGACGGTCGGGGCAATGACGGTGGCGATGACGAGGAGCAGAATCTCCATACCTAGCAGCTAGAGTCGCAATGAAATAGAGAACAATGGGGAAAAGTTTTGTTTGCGGGGCTATTAACTGTACCATAGGTGTCGGTTATTCAAAACAACCGACAACTAACACTAACAGTGTCGGTTCTGAACAACAACCGACACCAATACTTGATTATAGGCGTCGGTTTTAAGCTACAAAACAACTGACGTCTATATTCATATGTCGATTAAAAAAATCGTTCTCGATTTATGATCATAGTCGTCGGTTTGTACTTCAAACCGACGCTTAAAGGGTGTGAAAAATTCCCCACGGACAGCGCGGGAAAACTCATAAGCATCGGTAGTTGTAGTAAAACCAACGACCAAAATGTACCCAATTTCTGTCTCGCGAATAACCTTTAGTCGTCGGTTTTTTATTTATCAACCGACGCCATATGTCAAATTTTGGAGGTAATTTTTTTTGCTGGAAATTTTGGATTTGGCGGTTAATTTTAGGTGTCGTTTTTTTATTAAGTAATTGACACTTAATAAAAGTGGTACCCGTGCCTGGTCGCCCTTCATAGATTGGATGTCGGTTTATGTTATCAACCGACACTGTAGAGTTTAGGTGTCGGTTTATTTATACAACCGACACCTTGAAAAGTGACTTCATAAGACATTTCTGTAGTAGTGCCATATGAGATATGGTATGGGAAGCATCCCGTTTTGTCTTTTATGAAGATTTGGGGTTGTGAAGCTTACGTCAAGAAAATGTTTCCTGATAAGCTTGGACCCAAATCTGATAAATGTTATTTTGTTGGATATCCCAAGGAAACAAGAGGATATTACTTATACCACCCTACTGACAAAAAAGTGTTTGTTTCCAGGGATGTTGTATTCCTAGAGAGGGAATTTATTTCCAAAGGAAGCAGTGGGAGGAATATAGAGCTTGAAGAGGTTCAAGCCCAACAAGAAAACATTGAACCAGTAGATGTACCAGAGAAAAATGCAGATTCACAAGGTGTTGTGGAATCTCAATCTCCTCAGGTAACACAAGGACCTCGTAGATCTAGTAGAACCTGAGAGGTTTGGATACCTTGTAACTCAGGAAGGTGGTGAGTTGATCATAGATGATGATCCAACTACCTACGTAGAGGCTATGGAGGGACCAGATTCTGAGAAATGGCTTGAAGCCATGAGATCCGAGATGGAATCCATGTACTCTAACAAAGTATGGACTTTGGTGGAACCACCCGAAGGGGTAAAACCCATAGGGTGCAAGTGGGTCTTTAAGAAAAAGACTGACATGGATGGCAATGTGAAAACTTATAAAGGCAGATTGGTTGCAAAGGGTTTTCGACAAGTTCAAGGTGTTGACTATGACGAAACCTTTTCTCCAGTTTCCATGATTAAGTCCATCAAGATCATGCTTGCTATTGCATCTTGTTATGACTATGAGATTTGGCAGATGGATGTTAAAACCGCATTCCTTAATGGGAATATAAATGAGGATGTGTACATGACACATCCTCAAGGTTTTGTAGATCCAAAGAATGCCAATAAAGTCTGTAAGCTGCAAAGGTCAATCTATGGATTGAAACAAGCATCTCGGAGTTGGAATCTTCAATTTGATGAGGAAGTCAAAGTGTTTGGCTTTGCGCAAATTGAAGATGAACCTTGTGTGTACAAGAAGGTTAGTGGGAGCTCGACCACATTCCTCATATTGTATGTGGATGACATACTTTTGATGGGGAATGATGTCTTAGCCTTAGAGAAGGTAAAGACTTGGCTTGGGAATACTTTCTTAATGAAGGACTTAGGAGAAGCATCCTACATCCTAGGAATTAAGATCTATAGAGATAGATCTATAAGGCTTCTCGGACTAAGTCAGAGCACGTACATCGACAAAGTGTTGAAGTGGTTCAGCATGGAGAACTCAAAGAGAGGCAACATCCCCATGCTACATGGAGTCACCGTCTCTAGAGCTCAATGTCCCCAATCTTGTGAAGAGAGGGAGCATATGAATGGGATCCCATATGCATCGGCCATCAGATCCATCATGTATGCTATGTTGTGCACATGCCCAGATGTCTCGTATGCTCTCAGCATGATGAGCAGGTACCAGTCAGATCTCGGGGATGCTCACTGGACAGCCATAAAGAACATCCTCAAGTACTTGCGAAGGACTAAGGATCAGTTTCTTGTTTACGACAGAGAGGAAGAGCTGGTTGTAAAGGGTTACACCGATGCAAGCTTCCAAACCGATAAAGATGATTACAGATCGCAGTCAGGATTTGTGTTTTGCCTTAATAATAGAGTTGTGAGCTGGAAGAGTTCCAAGCAAGAAACAATTGCCGATTCTACTATAGAGGTCGAGTATATTGCTGCTTCACATGCAGCAAAGGAGGTTGTGTGGATCAGGAAGTTCATTTCTGAACTGGGTGTAGTTCCCAGTAGTTGTGATGCAATTGAGCTTTATTGTGACAGTAATGGAGCTATTGCACAAGCTAAGGAGCCCAGATCACATCAGCGGTCCAAGCACATACTGCGGCACTTCCATCTCATTCGAGAGATCGTACAACGAGGAGATGTGAAGATTTGTAGAGTACCAACTGAAGACAACATAGATGATCCACTGACTAAGGCCCTTTCTCAACAGAAGCATGATGGTCATGCTAGGTCACAAGGTTTGAGGTTCCTTGGTGACTGGCTCTAAGTGCAAGTGGGAGTCTGTTGGTATGTATGCCCATAGAGCAAGTCATATGATGATTGTAATGGGATACTATGTAAATGATTTGAATAATAATAAAGGTAATTTCCAATCTATATGTTTAAACTATTTCTGAGATGATGGTGTAACATGATAGATGTCTAAAGAATTGTTTTACTCAATGACGTATGCTTTTGGGTTGAGGACCAAAACGATGAGATCATATGGATGTTAAGAGTATAAATTCTTGTTTAGTCCCTAGTTGGTTGTTATTGTGGAAATAACCATAGACATCAATAACACTGAAGACTAGATTGTGTGTTGGTTGATGACAGAATCTCATTAGTCATGATATAGTGATACCAAACCAAGCACATAGGTACTTGTTAGAGAACAAGGTACCAGACAGACCCACCGTGAGAGTGACACATGGAACCATGACTTGGTAGTCACAGTCAGCTCTCACAGTGATGGTGGTGAGTGTGATTCTTAGACCTGAAATCAGTACACTCAACACATGTCGTTGGGTACACTTTGACATCATCAAACGTAGTCCTGAAACATGGGTTGTTATAAAGGTGATGATTGGGTGGCTTTGACACATGGGGCTTTTGAGGGGTGAGTGATAGATATGGGATTTGTCCCTCCTGAGGGAGTTTGATATCTTTGGCCACTTGATGAGTAGGATTGAGAAAGGCATGCACATGCACATGTGAATCAATATGTGATATTGATGTCACACACATCTCACCCAGTCTGCTCTGAGATCAAGGAAATGAATGTATGTTGACAGGATGACTGTTCCATGCCTCGATTTCATTCTGGATATCAGTGACAAAGGAATTATACATTCACTGTAACACCATTCATGGATTGTAGGATTGAAAGTTGTTCTCCAACTTTCTATTTCACTTGGGTAGCATTGATGTGTGACTAGGCACCGCTCTTTACTTGTGAAGTCATAAGTGTTATGGACTCTCACTACCAACGTGAAATGGACCTGCAGGGTCACACACATAGGATTTAACCTGGAAGAGGAGTTTTGTCCACAAACAATGTTTAGATTGATTACTAAAGGAGTTTAGTAGTTCAATTAAACATTCAATTAATCGATAGCTCAATATCCTAATGTTCAAGGTGTTAGACGCATTGATTGGAGTATCAGATTGATTGAAATTGCAATTGACTGATTCTACACAATCTGCACTCCCAACCGATCGGCTCATGTGATGAACCGATCGGCTGAGCTTGTTGAACCGGTCGGCTCAAGTGTTGAGCCGATTGGCTCATGGTCAGGGTGAAATGATTTCTTCAAGTGTTGAAATGATCGGTTCAACTGATGCAACCGAGCAAGTTGGGAAAGTATGATTGGTGAGAATTTTCCTTTTGTTTCACTTGCCTAATTTGATTGGGAAATAGGATTCGTATTCGATACCAATTAGAAACAAAATAAGGAAAGTCAATCGGGAACTGATCAAGACCACCAACCGACCGGTTCAGAAATGAACCGACCGGTTCATGGGTCCCAACCGATTGGTTGTTGTTCCAACCGACCGGTTCAGGTCCCCAACTGACCGTTTCAGTTGTGAAACGATCGGTTTAGGTTGCGAGTTGGTTGCTTTTTTGGAAAATCTTGAACCCTTCTACTCCTGCTTTTAGTCCCATATTGCCGAGGACAAAGAACCCTGTCCCATGCCCCGCCTATATATATAGGGGTATTGGGGGCTTCTCAGAGTACAAATCAGTGCAAGTTGGTTGCTCAGCAAAGTTGTCGTTCTCTCTGGTTTTAGTAACTGAGAGAGCCCGAGCAAGTGCTACCCGAAAAGGGAGGCGCGGCAAGGGAAAGACAACTGCAGTTGCAACTGGTAGCAGGAGAGTGTGTTGGCGACTAGTACATCAATAGGAGGGTGTGACTCCTTTTGGTTCCTTGTGAGACAAGGAGATCGAAGTTCTAGGAGGTCTATGTGGATGACTGCAGAGGTGGGAGGCCTCTGCCGCTCGGAGGATGACTGTCAATCCCGACAGTCCCGGTGAGACCAGGAATCTTCAGTCTCAGTGCGACCAGGAGCTGTACAGACACCATCCAAGACCGAAGGTGAAGACCGCGCAAGGCGCGAGGTATCATCGCCAAGCAAGCCTTGGGACAAGGTATGCATCCACAAACCATCTTTCCTATTCTATAGACGTTGACGCGATTCATTTTGTTCTGGGTTTTGGGGAGAAAATTTTTGTTTTCGCTGCTTCTCTGCCTCCTTTAAAACTCAACATACATGACATACTTGGACATGTTTGATTCGTGGTTAAGAGATTGAGCATGCAGTTGGATATCTAAAGGAGAACCTAGGGTTCCTAGGCCTAAGAGGGGAAGCAGTGTATCTGATACTCATGATGAGATTTGAGTTTCAAGCATGGTACTCCTCATGTGTAGAGGTAAAGGGAAACCCCTTAAGTTAAGGGTATGTTTGATGAACCCTTCATGACTAAGTTAATCTAATGTTGAGGAAAGAGATCAAGTATGACCTGGCATGGTTTAATAGGTGGTCTACTTGTGCCCTAGTAGCTGCTGGGTTAAGCATGCTCATGTGAATATAAACCCTAAGGATGTTTGTGACCTTGTTGTCAAGAGTTGTAGTTTCCTCCCATCCTGGGAGAGGGACCATTTGGTAAGGTGTGTACCAGTTTGTGGGTTTGTGAAAACCTAAAGAGGTCTCGTAGGATCTTGAGAAGCTAAGTCAAAAGTACATGGTAGGAAAATGAACCTATAGACCCATAGGTAACCATCTCTAAGTGCAAGTGGATGTGTTACCATGGAGGTAACCGGTATGAGGCCTGACCAAGGTAGGAAGGTTTCCATGACCCCTATGAAGGGATGAAAGTCAGTCATGTATGCAGAGAGAGATGATGAAGGATTGGGTAAGGTTCTATGTTGGACATGTACTATAATAGAATCCTAAGTCTATCCTTGGGTCAGGTAGGGATAAGACTGATGGAAGAAGGAGTTGCCTAATTCCCTAGTTGCACATGACCATAGGGTCGGGAGGTAACAGCTATAATTGTCCGAGGGCCATGGGTTAGGAGATTTCTCACCTTCATGAACTCATGGGACCCAAAGGGAAGATGAGTAGGGCACTCTCTGGATGCATAAGTAAGAGGGATGACCCCAAAAGTGTCGGCACCCTATAGACCTAGAAGAGACGACCAAGGATTGTGTTTGGACCAAGTAGGTTTGTGTAATGACCCTGACCTGGATTATGAGGTAACCCTATTTGTTTTGGATAATAAATTTGATTAGAAATTCAATATAATTCTCTAAGGAGTATTGTTATCATGTGACACACTTATGTTCCAAGTTTGGTCCCAATTGAATGTTGTTTGATAAATTTTCCTTTGTTTTGGACCAAAGTGCAATTTACCCAAATTGAGGGTCTATAATGCAAAATGTTGCATTTTGAACATGCCTCATGTGTTTTAGCATCATTATAGAGAGAATTATGTAAGGTGGTAGCTTGTGGAAAGCCTAAATCCCAAGTTTTAACTTGTTTGAACAATGTTGGTACCTTGTGCACCAATTTTGGTACATATTGTAATTTACCCAAAATGTGGGGTTGATATGAAAATTACCACCTCTAGAATGTCCCTAATTCCTCTATGTATCATTTAGAGGAGAAAGAATGAATGAGACACCATGTTTGGATCAATTATGAATGATGATACTATTGGTGATGAAATGACCAAGAAAAAGGGTTGAATTTGGAAGCTTAACTTGAGTTGTATCAAGTTGAAAAGCTTATATATGAGTGCCTATCGGCCATGGAGCCCAAGGAGGTGTCCCATATAGTTTTGTTAACTCTTGGCAAAGTCCATATCATGAAAAGCACCTCAAGGAGGTGAGGTGTGACGGCCAACAAGTTTCCTTAGAAAAAGTGTATCGGCTTGACTTAAAATAGTGATTAAACCTTGATGACTTATCCAAATGGATAAGCAATGGAAGAATTTGCATCTCTAGGTGATCCTCAACCTTTTTGAATGTCAATATAAATGTTGATTCATGCATGTACACGTGTCACCCATGCATGACACGTGGCACCTACTAGCTCAAAATGTTGACACCTCATTTTTGCCTTTCTTCATAAACAACAAGTATATATACCCCTAGTTTCACCCCTTGGAGCAATTTTGCGACCCTTACCACCCTCCTACCCTAAGGTATCGTGCATGGAGCTCCAATATCATGAAGGGATGCCGTCTTATCGTGCATGGTCCTTGGGGTATCGCCCATGACAAGATCATATCGCCCAAATAGGTGATATCGGCCATATAGGGTGATATCGCCCATAGTGAAGTGTTTTGACTCCAAGTGAGTGCCATATCATGCAAGTGAGTATAATATCATGCAAGAGGGGTGGCATTTCGTGAAGGAGCACAAGGGTATCATGCATAGGCCTTGGGTATCGACCATAGAAAGTATATCGGCCATAGCATGTTGATATTGCCCATAGCAAGTTGATATTGCCCATAGCAAGTTGATATCGGCCAATTGAAGTGATTTTGGCCACAAGTGAGGGGGTATCGGCCACAAGCAAAGTTGTGTCCGCCAAGAGGAAGTCCATATCTCCCAATAGTTGTAGGGTGTCGTCCAAGGAGCTAAGGAACTGAAAACTTAACCCTAAGGTAAGCTATAGTTGTCTTCAAGCTTGAATTGAACCATGGAATTAGGGTTATGATCTATCTTTCCTTTCTTCTTCACCAATTACTTATCCATGGTGATTCCTTGGATATGAAGGAGTTGTGAAAGAGCCTTGGACTTTTGATAAGTCACCTTCAACCTTAGGAACGTGGAGCTTTGAAGTTGTTCTTAAGGCGGGTTATATAACTTGAACTCAATCATGTTATTATTCATCACCTAAATTGTTGTATTTAATTATCTACTTTTAATTTCAAAATTTCCTGAAATAGTTGATGCAATTATGAGTTCTAGTAGTTTCTTAGACCTGTTGACATGAACTATAATAGTTATAATGAAGGTATAGAGCTTGAAGATGATGATATCACCTTATAAAAGTGATATCGGGTGCAAGCACACAAGTAAGTAGCTTTAACCCAATATGATGATGCACCTTCTTCACTTGAACGATATGGATATGAATGAATACATTGTTGCACGATATGTAGGTGTAGTATACACCTCTTTCACGATAGGGAGTCAAGTATAGACTCCATGCATGATGCAAGGTTAAACGAATACTTGTAAGTTGACACGAAACCCTAACTTGGGTAACCCGATATGAGTAAAGAATAGCAAGTGTTATTGCACGATATGGTAGCCCGATACACAACCCTAATCGATGTCTAGCCCAACATGGTGATGGATTTATACCTCATGCACGACATAGGTAACACGTATAAACAACTCTAGCCCGATATGAATGATATGCATATACTTCTAGCCCGATATGGTGGTGCCTATACACCTACAACCCGATATGGTGAACATATGCACACCTTTAACCCGAGACACCTTGTAAAGGTGAGGGCAAGATACTCTTAGGAGTGATGAGTGAAACACCAAGTAATGGTGTGGCTAATACCTTGATAGGTAAAACACCTAGAGTGGTTGATAATGGAGAACCTTATATCAATAATGTCTCAACCTGAGATGAGTCCATATCAATTGATGATGGTTGGACAATTCAAATGTATGACTTATGATCAATACACTACAAAATGATTGTGATGGGCTAGTGAATAAAGTATTAGGATGGGAAATACCCTAATACAAGATAAGTTTATGAACTTAAGAAAGTTAAAAGTGATGAGGGAAGTGATACATCAAGACATGATAGATATCACATCCAGCATTTCAAGTTTGATGTACCTTGATGCACCTTAAAATCCAATACACTTGGATGAGTAACACATGAAGTGTGTTATGTCAATTGTTACATTGATATGTAATAAGTTTAATACACTTTGATAAGTGTGGGCTAACATACCTTGAGAAAGGGTAAAGCTTAGTTAATAATGTATGATGTAATCATACCCTGGTAAGGATGAGAGATGAACTCATACCTTGTGTTGATGATTCATTTAATGATAAATGACGAGAATAAATAAGTATAAATGAATACTTATGATATCAATGTATGCTCCTAGATGTTTGGAGCAATGAATTAGGGTTTGAATTAATAATATGAACTTGAAACCCTATCCGGCAATAACGGGAAGCCCTAACCCTAATAGTTGTTGCCTAGTGAGAGGTGACAAGATGTTTAATGGCCTTGTGAGCTATGTGAATAGTTGTTGCCTAGTGAAAGGTAACAACATGTTTAATGGGCCTTGTGAGTCATGTGTTTAGTTGTTGCCTAACGAGAGGTGACAAGATATTGATCTAAAGATTGACGTAAGAATTGGTAATGTTTAAAATAAACTAGGTAAATGGGAATCCTATAACATAATAATAATAATAAATGGTTACAAAGATAATAATGAAATCTTGGTCATACATGCATTATATTCATAGCCAAAATAAGGGCTATGGTGCTTTGAATATGTTAAAATGAGACATGAGGAATACTTGTATTATATAAAGAATGTGAATTGATATGATGGCTTGCCCCAGGGTATAATGCCTAGTAGAAGAATGTGATAACCAATGATGAATTTAAGGGATTGATATCCCATAACGAATGTGTAATCAGGAGTGGTTAAAGTCCACTTCCTGGCTATGTAATCAAGATTGGTTACGGACCAATACCTGGCAGAGGCGTAAAACATGTAATCATTGGATTGGTAGAGTCCAATACTAGGCTGTTCACAGGATTGGTAATAACCCAATACCTAGCAGAGGCATGAAGCCTATAATCACAGGATTGGTAATAACCCAATACCTGGCAAGAGGCATGAAGCCTATAATCTTAGGATTGGTAATAACCCAATACCTGGAAGAGGCATGAAGCCTATAATCACAGGATTGGTAATAACCCAATACCTGGCAGAGGTGTAAAGCCTATAATCACAGGATTGGTAATAACCCAATACCTGGCAGAGGCGTAAAGCCTATAATCACAGGATTGGTAATAACCCAATACCTGGCAGAGGCATGAAGCCTATAATCATAGGATTGGTAATAACCCAATACCTGGCAGAGGCATGAAGCCTATAATCACAGGATTGGTAATCACCCAATACCTGGTAGAGGCATGAAGCCTATAATAACACAGGATTGGTTAAATCCCAATGCCTGGAATAATGTCACAGGATTGGCATAGTCCAATACCTGGAATGGTTGCACATGATTGGCCTAGTCCAATGCCTGGACAGGATATGATGATGTATACTCACATGACCGGTACAATTCGATATCTGGTTAGCATATTGGATGAGGCCAACATATAGAAATGAGAACGATTCATGAATGACATACCATGATAATGAGTATCACATGATAAGCTTGAGATGTGGATATATTATGATGGGTAAATGATATACATGTTCTTCCTATTCCTTATAAAGAAAATAGATGACTTACTGCTCTATCACAGATAGTTGCAATGCTTTAAAATATGAGAATATTCTAAACTACTTATCCTCTGCTCAGTTTAATACTATTTAACTGTGATAATAACATTGTTGGCGGAGAGTTATATCTCTCGCTGGGACAATTACAATTGCCTCACCCCCGTGGGATCTAAATTTTTAGGTGGACGTGCACGAGGAGGTGAAGACCTTTCTGTAGAGAAAGAATAATAGGAACAGGGACAGCAGTGACAGCTCAGGTTGAGTGTATTGTCTGTCATGTCTTGTAGATAGAAGTCATATGTGTCGTCTATGTACTCTCGGGTCCTTGGAGTTGGTTTGTTATGGTTTCATGAACGATCTGAGGTTTTGGCTTGAATGCCTCGAGGTTTTATGTTGCTCCAGTATGTGTTTTGATAGAGCAACTGTTATATGTTGTCTTCGAGATGAGATGAAACAATGTTGTACAATGTAATCAGGAGATGTATGAGTTTTGGATCTTTCAGTAAAAGTTTTTTGTACAAGGATCGCCTTCAAAATGGTTTTAAATTTTAGTGATTTTTGTTAATCCGCTGTTTATGTTTATTCCGCTTAATTAGTAACAATTTGTTTGTTAGTTTGGCGACTGTCGTTACAAGTTTGGTATCAGAGCTTAAGGTTCGCTGAGCCTACAGAGACATAGGACTAAGATGTTGAGTTTGTGTTAGTGTCCTCCAGTATACCCTATAGTGACGTCTGCTTATGCATAAGAAAGGGTAAAGTTTAAAAATGACTAGAGAACACGAGGAACACATTGCTGAGGATAATGTTGGTGCACCAAAAAGGGTGCAAGGGATCAAGTAAGAGAAGAATGAATGCCTAAGAATTCCCATCATGACCCGATCAGGATAAAGAATCCTATGTTTATGCTCCTGTTGGGCAGGTCAGGACAACAGTGATACATATAGTAGACTGGATACTAACATTACAACCTAGGATACCAGTCCTCAATGCAGAAACTTTGGGCTTTGGAAGGGGTTCCTGAACGACATAGTCATTTTGGAACAGTGGAAAATGTGGGAAAGATTAACATATGGCAAGAAAGTCGACTCTGCCATAAGTTTAGACAGATAGTATATATGTGATGGAAAAGCCCAAGAAGGGGCAATAAGATGAGAATGAAGGAAAGGTCTCTACAATTCTAGAAACATTGGCATATTTATTCTAAAAAGCCAAAGTTTTTGATGTCATCAGTGCAATAAATGCCTAGTGTACCAGGGCAATAGCCACTAAGTAAAGGCAAAGGTCCTAACTTTCCACCTGTAAGAACCCATGGCTTAGTCTCTATATTGGTAATGAGACTGATAAGACTATGGTATAAGGATAAGACATTGACATGTTAAGCATACTAAACCCTTTTATTCAAAAATAAGGGAGTAAATGACCCAACAACCAAGGTACACTCAGCAGGTCTTACGAAAGTTACAACCTAATAGTGTAAAAAGGCAAAAGAAACAACATGAAATAGCTAGACTCTATGCTTGAGTCAACCTGAAGTGGTGAATGATTGTGAGGGGTTACATCTGATATGTCTTCTCTTGATTTTATCTGATAATCATAAGAAGTTAGTTGTTGTTGAGCTTCTTATAATTAGTCCTATGAGGACATGAGGAAGAGATAAGAAGGATAAAAACCTATATTTAGATTAATATTATCTTATATGTTTCAAAATTTCTCTCTTCATGTAGAAAAGGAAGAGACGTAAAAGAAACACCTAGAGAAAATCTGAGATACAAAGTAGTAAAAATTTGAAGAAATGAAACATAATATAAAACAAATGCATACTACCTAATTTCAGTTCTTGAATACCCTGGCCAGGTATTCATCTATTGAAGGTAAGGTAAGTATGACACTCTTAGATTGCTATCTTTCTGATTACTCTGATCAAGTAGTCATTTTGAGACAATCTAAAGAGTATAATGATGTCAAAGATGTGGCATGGATACTTCTACCACATCCTAATTGATATATGGAGAAATATGAGTTAATCATAGATCAACTAATAAACAAAAGCAGATGTTTAGTATAATGTATATCGTGGTCCTGAGACCTAGAGGTAACAATGTTTAGTGATGGACTGAGGGTTTGAATACCCAGATCTAGTAATCATGATGATGATGTGATGTGTTTTTGGCACAAATAATGGATACCAAGGTAAAGAATCCTAGTATCCAAGAACTTTCAATGATATGAGAAAAATGAGAACATGATTCCTGACAAGGAGTAATGTTTGGTTACCTAGAAGGGGCAACCTTGTGAAAATTCTAGTAGAAAATTTTTATGTTAGGGGTTTATGCTCTGCATAAACATAATGTTGATAAAGATATATTAATTGAAGGAATAAAGGTAGAATCATTTGGGAAAAAGCTTATCAAAGCTAAAAATGTATGATAAGACCTGTAGTTCCAAGTAGGTGACAAATCAGTGAGGTTTGACACGAGTTAAATAAGATATGAATAATGATTCTCTGACTAAGAAAAATGTTACCTGACACATAGTTGACTCTACAGTTAATAATGAAAAGGACAGTGGAATATGTGTCCTATATGATAGATTCCATGATAACCCTGTGTGAAATAACTTTGTGTTGATCAAAGTTCTATAGTATCTCCATAACATTAAGATGTTATGTGGAGACTTGATAATATGATGAATGAATAATATTTGTCTCCCTTTACTTGGGATTTCGGGGAAGAAATCCTTGTTAGGGGTTTCTAACTTGTAATGACCCTGACCTAGATTATGAGGTAACCCTATTTGTTTTGGCTAATAAATTTGATTTGAAATTTAATATAATCCTCCAAGGAGTTTTGTTATCATGTGACACACTTATGTTCCAAGTTTGGTCCCAATTGAATGTTGTTTGATCAATTTTCCTTTGTTTTTGGACCAAAGTGCAATTTACCCAAATTGAGGGTCTATAATGCAAAATGTCACATTTTGAACATGCCTCATGTGTTTTAGCATCATTATAGAGAGAATTATGCAAGGTGGTAGCTTGTGGAAAGCCTAAATCCCAAGTTTGAACTTGTTTGAACAATGTTGGTACAGTGTGCACCAATTTTGGTACAAATTCTAATTTACCCAAAATGTGGGGTTGATATGCAAATTACCACCTCTACAATGTCCCTAAGTCCTCTATCTATCATTTAGAGGAGAGATAATGAATGAGACGCCATGTTTGGATCAATTATGAATGATGATACTCTTGGTGATGAAATGACCAAGAAAAAGGGTTGAATTTGGAACCTTAACTTGAGTTATATCAAGTTGAAAAGCTTATATATGAGTGCCTATCGGCCATGGAGCCCAAGGAGGTGTCCCATATCGTTGTTTTAACTCTTGGCAAAGTCCATATCGTGCAAATCACCTCAAGGAGGTGAGGTGTGACGGACAACAAGTTTCCTTAGAAAAAGTGTATCGGCTTGACTTAAAATAGTGATTAAACCTAGATGACTTATCCAAATGGATAAGCAATGGACGAATTTTCATCTCTAGGTGATCCTCAACCTTTTTTAATGTCAATATAAATGTTGATGCATGCATGTACACGTGTCACCCATGCATGACATGTGGCACCTACTAGCTCAAAATGTTGACACCTCATTTTTGCCTTTCTTCATGAACAACAAGTATATATACCCCTAGTTTCACCCCTTGGTGAACTTTTGTGACCCTTACCACCCTCCTACCATATGGTATCGTGCATAGAGCTCCCATATCGTGAAGGGATGTTGTGGTATCGTGCATGGGCCTTGGGGTATCGCCCATGACAAGATCATATCGCCCAAATAGGTGATATCGGCCATATAGGGTGATATCGCACATAGTGGAGTGTTTTGACTCCAAGTGAGTTCCATATCGTGCAAGTCAATATAATATCATGCACAAGGGGTGGCATGTCATGCAAGAGAACAAGGGTATCATGCATAGGCCTTGGGTATCGGCCATAGCAAGTATATCGGCCATAACATGTTGATATTGCCCATAGCAAGTTGATATCGCCCAATTGAAGTGATTTTGGCCACAAGTGAGGGGGTATCGGCCACAAGCAAAGTTGTGTCGGCCATGAGGAAGTCCATATCGCCCAAGAGTTGTAGGGTGTCGTCCAAGGAGCTAAGGAACTCAAAACTTAACCCTAAGGTAAGCTATAGTTGTATTCAAGCTTGAATTGAACCATGGAATTAGGGTTATGATCTATCTTTCATTTCTTCTTCAACAATTACTTATCCATGGTGATTCCTTGGATATGAAGGAGTTTTGAACGAGCCTTGGACTTTTGATAAGTCATCTTCAACCTTAGGAATGTGGATCTTTGGATCTTGGAGCTTTGAAGTTGTTCTTAAGGTGGGTTATATAACTTGAACTCAATCATGTTATTATTCATCACCTAATTTGTTGTATTTAATGATCTACTTTTAATTTCAAAATTTCCTGCAATAGTTGATGAAATTATGAGTTCTAGTAGTTTCTTAGACATGTTGACATGAACTATAATAGTTAGAACGAAGGTCTAGAGCTTGAAGATGATGATATCACCTTATAAAAGTGATATCGGGTGCAAGCACACAAGTAAGCGCCTTTAACCCAATATGATGATGCACCTTCTTCACTTGAACGATATGGATATGAATGAATACATTGTTGCACGATATGGAGGTGTAGTATACACCTCTTGCACGATAGGGAGTCAAAATAGACTCCATGCCTGATACAAGTTTAAATGAATACTTGTAAGTTGACATGAAACCCTAACTTGGGTAACCCGGTATGAGTAAAGAATAGCAAGTGTTATTGCATGATATGGTAGCCCGATACACAACCCTAGTCGATGTCTAGCCCAACATTGTGATGGATTTATACCTCATGCATGACATGGGTAACACATATAAACAACTCTAGCCCGATATGAATGGTATGCATATACTTCTAGCTCGATATGGTGCTGCCTATACACCTACAACCCGATATGGTGAACATATGCACACCTTTAACCTGAGACACCTTGTAAAGGTGAGGGAAAGATACTCTTAGGAGTGATGAGTGAAACACCAAGTAATGGTGTGGCTAATACCTTGATACGTAAAACACCTAGAGTGGTTGATAATGGAGAACCTTATATCAATAATGTCTCAACCTGAGATAAGTGCATATCAATGATGATGGTTGGACAATTCAAATGTATGACTTATGATCAAGACACTACAGAATTATTGTGATGGGCTAGGGCATAAAGTATTAGGATGGGAAATACCCTAATACAATATAAGTTGATGAACTTAATAAAGTTAAAAGTGATGAGGGAAGTGATACATCAAGACATGATAGATATCACATCCAGCATTTCAAGTTTGATGTACCTTGATGCACCTTAAAATCCAATACACTTGGATGAGTAACACATGAAGTGTGTTATGTCAACTGTTACATTGAGATTTAATAAGTTTAGTACACTTTGATAAGTGTGGGCTAACATACCTTGAGAAAGGGTTAAGCTAAGTTAATAATGTATGATGTAATCATACCCTGGTAAGGATGAGAGACGAACTCATACCTTGTGTTGATGATTCATTTAATGATAAATGATGAGAATAAATAAGTATAAATGAATACTTATGATATCAATGTATGCTCCTAGATGTTTGGAGCAATGAATTAGGGTTTGAATTAATAATATGAACTTGAAACCCTATCCAACAATAAGGGGAAACCCTAACCGTAATAGTTGTTGCCTAGTGAGAGGTGACAAGATGTTTAATGGCCTTGTGAGCCATGTGAATAGTTGTTTCCAAGTGATAGGTAACAAGATGTTTAATGGGCCTTGTTAGTCATGTGTTTAGTTGTTTCCTAACGAGATGTGACAAGATATTGATCTAAAGATTGACGTAAGAATTGGTAATGCTTAAAATAAACCAGGTAAATGGGAATCATGCAACATAATAATAATAATAAATGGTTACAAAGATAATAATGAAATCTTGGTCATACATGCATTATAGTCATAGCCAAAATAAGGGCTATGGTGCTTTGAATATGTTAAAATGAGACATGAGGAATACTTGTATTATATAAAGAATGTGAATTGATATGATGGCTTGCCCCAGGGTATAATACCTAGTAAAAGAATGTGATAACCAATGATGAATTTAAGGGATTGATATCCCATAACGAATGTGTAATCAGGAGTGGTTAGAGTCCACTGCCTGGCTGTGTAATCCGGATTGGTTACGGACCAATACCTGGCAGAGGCGTAAAGCATGTAATCATTGGATTGGTAGAGTCCAATACCAGGCTGTTCACAGGATTGGTAATAACCCAATACCTGGAAGAGGCGTAAAGCCTATAATCACAGGATTGGTAATAACCCAATACCTGGCAGAGGCATGAAGCCTATAATCACAGGATTGGTAATAACCCAATACCTGGAAGAGGCATGAAGCCTATAATCACAAGATTGGTAATAACCCAATACCTTGCAGAGGCGTAAAGCCTATTATCACAGGATTGGTAATAACCCAATACCTGGCAGAGGCGTAAAGCCTATAATCACAGGATTGGTAATAACCCAATACCTGGAAGAGGCATGAAGCCTATAATCACAGGATTGGTAATAACCCAATACCTGGTAGAGGCATGAAGCCTATAATCACAGGATTGGTAATAACCCAATACCTGGAAGAGGCATGAAGCCTTTAATAACACAGGATTTGTTAAATCCCAATGCCTGGAATAATGTCACAGGATTGGCATAGTCCAATACCTGGAATGTTTGCACATGATTGGCATAGTCCAATGCCTGGATAGAATATGATGATGTATACTCACATGACCGGTACAATTTGATATCTAGTTAGCATATTGGTTGAGGCCAACAGATAGAAATGAGAACGATTTATGAATGACATACCATGATAATGAGTATCACATGATACGCTTGAGATGTGAATATAGTATGATGGGTAAATGATATACATGTTCTTCCTATTCCTTATAAAGAAAATAGATGACTTACTGCTCTATCACAGATTGTTGCAATGCTTTAAAATATGAGAATATTCTAAACTGCTTATCCTCTGCTCAGTTTAATACTATTTAACTATGATAATAACATTGTTGGCGGAGAGTTATATCTCTCGCTGGGACAATTACAATTGTCTCACCCCCGTGGGATCCAAAATTTTAGGTGGACGTGCACGAGGAGGTGAAGACCTTTCTGTAGAGAAAGAACAACAACAACATGGACAGTAGTGACAGCTCAGGTTGAGTGTATTGTATGTCATGTCTTGTAGATAGAAGTTCTATGTGTCGTCTCTGTACTCTCGGGTCCTTGGAGTTGGTTCGTTATGGTTTCATGAACGATCTGAGGTTTTGGCTTGAATGCCTCAAGGTTTTATGTTGCTCCAGTATGTGTTTTGATAGAGCAACTGTTATATGTTGTCTTCGAGATGAGATGAAACAATGTTGTACAATGTAATCAGGAGATGTATGAGTTTTGGATCTTTCAGTAAAAGTTTTCTGTACGAGGATCTCCGTGCAAAATGGTTTTAAATTTTAGTGATTTTTTTTAATCCGCTGTTTATGTTTATTCCTCTTAATTAGTAATGATTTGTTTGTCATTTTGGCGACTGTCGTTACAGTTTGAGACTAGTTTTCCATGGAAGAAATGTTTATATCATGATGTTTGTGATGTAGAGACATAAGTTGCATGTTCAACTCAGATTTAAAGGTGTACTGGCAAGGTGGGATGTACCATCTCTACTCTTGGAACAGGAAGAGCTCTATATTTGGACTGTAGCCAAATGCTTATTTCCTCTTGTTATGGGAGTGAGAGATAGGACAGTACGTGTGCCACACACCAAGGATAATGATGGTGTGAGTTGAGATGTTTCTACAGAAAGGATAACATACCCTGGTGGAGTGAATGATACATGGATGGTTCGCAAACACTAAAATAAGTAGTGTAGTCAGCTTATGAGGATGTTTTATCAGGAGTTATGTGGAATTTGCAAGTTAACCAAGGTCGAGTTCGATCATAGTGAGGATGAGCTCAGAGCTTCCTGATGAAGATAGACTTAGAGTTTGAGATGAGATGATAAGTATAATACATGGAGGTGTATGTTACCTAACACTTAAGGATAAGAAGTGGTAATGAATGCTCTGGTTGAGATCTAGCTGCCTAGTTTAGTTAGAGGCTAGAAGAAGTTGAGGTTGTTTGGATAACCCTAAGTTTGGAAAGAAGATGTGTTTTGGCTAACACTCAGATGTAATAAGATATGTTGAACAAGTTAATGGTTGTCCTTGATGTAGTGAAAGGATGGTGATAGAACCTCAGATACACATCTTTGTATAAGAAGGTAATAAAACCCTGATGAGAGTGGTTTAGGGTTTCCGAGGAATTGATCTTGAGGAATCGTGACATATAAGAGATTATGGTTTTAAGATCACCATACACCGTGATACTACAAAGATAGTAAGTGACAGTAGCACTGTGGATGCTTAAAACAAAGTTGCATATACCATGTGGCCATGCAAGCGAGGAGGCAAAGGACGTACACCAGTAACCCAGTACACGGATATAAAGTATAAAGAGTTCCCGAGAGGGAATGGGAGTTCTTCACTGTGGATGTTGTGAGTCTCCCCTGGACCAAGGAAGGTTGAGATCCAATATGGGTTATGGTAGATCGCCTTACCTAGATGACATGAGAAAGGAAGAGTACTGTCACGAGACAGATTCGGTTGAACTACTTAAGAAAGAAAGATGGTTCAACTACACCATGATGCGAGTTCAAAAGTTCTTGGGTATGACCAAGGTTCACTTCCATGAGGTGGAAGTGGATACATGAAGAACTCAGTGTCAGTACCGCCTATCACCCCTAACTAATGGATAGTATGATCCAGACTAGAGGGTCTGATGAGAGCATGTGTTCTCATTCAGGGTGATACATAGAGACAGTTCTTAAGATGTGATGTTAACCACCATAGCCTTTATCGGGATGTAAGAAGTCTTATAGAGAGGTTGTTTCGGTCACTACTTCATTAAGATGATGTTGGTGAAGGAGGCCTCACAAAGGTCAGAAAAGAACCATAGTGTGTGTAGATGAAGTCACTTTGATCGTGCAATGGCCGAGAGAGAGCCCAGTGGTGACATGAGTCACGAGCTGATGCAAAGCAGACTGACATGCAGTTCACTGTGGGAGAATATGTGATGTGAAAACCGACCCCTCTAAGCTATAGCTGAGAAAGCTGAGTCCCCGATGTATGGGTCCATTTGAGACAGATTGGTGGAGAGGGTGGTGTTTAGCCTTGCCCCTCAGAATAACATGATGTGTAATGTATTCCGTGAGTCCGATCTAGAGCACTATGTGAGGTATCCAAGCCATGTGTTGAGCCCTGAACCTATTCAGCTTTTGAGAGGCTAAAATGTCCTGAGTAACCTATGAGGGTATGATATAACAAGGTAAGAAAGAACTCAGATGGAAGAATATGACATGATGAAGGTTCTTGGGAAGCACCATGGAAAGGGTGATGCCACATGGTAGCCCTAATGGACGTATGAAAGGCTTATCCTGAACTGTTTGTTTGTTTGATGGAATTTTGAGGACAAAATTCTTATAAGAGGGGAAGGATGTTACTACCCCAACTTTTGGGTTCTTTGGTGAGAAATGTAATTTCTCATATTAAAGATATTGGAACCAATAATGATATAATTTATTTTGAATAAATGGATTCTGTTTACCATAGCCTTGATGATTGTGTTGTGGGCTTTATTGGCTATTGAGCCCAATAACAAGGAAATCCAATTAATAAATGAATAATTGAGTGTTTGAGAAAAGAAAGATGTAGAAACCTCTAGAAGGAAAAAGGACTTAATCCAAAGGTAGATTTCATGCCACATGGGTTCCTTGGGTTCCAAGGTGTCCAAAGTTGCAAAGAAAAGCAATAATAAAAGAACAGATTTATTAAGTATTTCTTTATTAAGAAATAAATTGAAAACAATGATAAAATGTGGAAAATGAGTAAAAAGAGGTACAATTGAGTTGTCCTTAGTGGAATTTCGTATCCCAAGGATTCCTAATGATAAAAGGAATACCAATGAGGAAAATAAAAGAGAAATAAAGAGAAATTCTCAAAAAGAGATATTTTAATAAGAAATACACATGATAATGAAGAATAATGCATTTAGATGCATCTAAAAGGATAATGAGTATCCAATAAAAAGGATTTCGAATTATTAGAGTTTCTTGGGATCTAAGGAGTCCCAACGAATAAAGAGGAAAGAGAAAATACCTATAAAAGAAACTAAGAGAATAATGTAATACATTATTAATGGATTATGTGGTATTGCTAGAAAGAAAGTAATTTCTATTAAAGGAAAATAGGATTTTGTGCCTATGGATTGAAAAGCAAGAAATAAAGAGAATAGGTGAGAGGAATTTCGAATTCCTAAGATCTAATGAACAAAGTACACAAAGAAAGAGAGAAGAATTCTTATAAAATAAGGAAATCCCTTTCCTATAAGGAGTAGCCTTGATTGCTTAGTGGGCAAGCGATGTGGGGCGTGGATACTCCCCTATTTAAAGGATAGACCCTCCAGTTCGAGTCCGGAGAGAGATTCCACGCAACTATATCTCCCTTCTTCTTGTTTCTTTCACACAAAACCCTAACGAAGGTGTAGAGCAACCCTGGAGCAAACCAGGGGCTTAGGAGTCATCTGGTTGGAGGCAGGGTGCTTCCACATCAACCCTGGTGTGCTCGGCTACCATCTCGGTGTCCTTAGCTTCGCGCAACATCTGTTGTTAGACTGCAAGACCGGCTGCAGTTGCAGCAACGGTCGCATCCTTCTTCCTCTTGGGAGAGACCACTTTAGCAGCAAGTTAGAAGCGCCCTAGGTGCGGCGGACAATGGTGGAGCTAGGGCAGCCATCAATGTCGATCCTCGAGCCTCAGGGTGGAAGGGCAAACTGTGGGAAGTAGTCGTTCGTGGCTTGGTCGTGGCGGATCTCAAGGTTGAAGACGATCAGGAGCATTGGACAAGTTTACCCTCTGCAAGCGGTAGAACCAACCTACTTAACCAGGGAAAAACAGTCACTTTGAAATGTTTTAAAGCAAGCCGCCCCGCGTTGCATGGAAGGCGCCTATGTGGCAGCCCCCCATTGGCCCAAATAGGTAATTTTGCTAAAATCATATCTATTTATTCGTAGCTCGGATTAGCACGCATAAAATATGAAAGTTTCTCAGAAAAATGAGGGGAATCCATTAAAAATATATTTGAAGCCTGATTCCTTTTGAAATTCGAAAAGTAATGGAAGTTATTCACTTTAATGTAATGATAATTAAGAAACCCTATTTTGATATGATTAATGTGTTTAGTAGGGTTTAAGTGATGGTTAAAGTTGACATTAACCTGTTAATCATAAAGAGATACATTAAGATTGAAAAAGATGAATTTTGCACGTAAGTAGTTTAATTGAGAGTTCATGTGCATAAATAAGCTTTAATGGGCCTTGAAACCCTAATGTTGGTAATTAGGATTACTAATGGCTTTAATTACTCGATTTCATGTATAGAATTGAGTTTTCATGACTATAAGCTATTTTGAGCATTACAGTTCCTAATTTGTTGATAAATACCCTAAATGTAGTAATTAGGGTTTTCTCATGAATAAAAGGAAGAATTAATGATAAATAACGTTCATATGAGTATTAGAGCATAATGAACTACACATTTATGATAAACTAGTGTAATGAATTTGTCATGGATTAAAAACGATAAAAATAGTATCTTGGATGTAAAATAAGCTTAATGAAATTAATTGATGGTTAATGGTGCCTTTAAAACTGAGAATAGGGTTATATGTCATTAAGATAACCTTAATGTTGAAGAATAGATAAAATAATAACAGTTTATGAGTAATGGTATAAAATTAGGGTTTGAAATATTAAAAGATGAAGGGAAACCCTAATTGAAAGAGAAACCCTAAAAGTGAAACCCTAGGAAGCGATCTAGGTTTAATGGATCTTGATGACATGAATAATAAAAAGGGAATTACGTGATTATTTCAGGATCTTGTTGAAAATGCTTGCTTACTTGGATTCTTATTTGCATGGATATTTCTATTCAAATCATCAGATCATGTATGTGGTTAATTATGAATAACCGCCTTAGTTTCTTGAGGATTTTCCGGATGGTTAATCGCATTGAATGCAAATTATCAGTTTGGATGTTCATACTTGCAAACTATAAAGTCACTATGATTATCACATTAATAATAGAAGTATGGATTCTCGCACTTACATGCCACCTTGATGGATGATACCAAAGGTCAGGCCCAGATGGATAGACCAATGGACACCTTGAGTGGTGACCCCAGGCACCAAGCTCGGGAATGAGAAGGTGGCCTATTATATTGCATGACTAGTGGGCACCATGAGTGGTGACCCTCAGGCACCAAGCTCGGGATTGAGAAGGTGGGCTTAAGTCATTGGCAAAAGAAACCCTAAGGTGGGTGTGCCAGGGTTAGGGCAAAAGCGGTGGAGAATGTCATACTGAAAAGTGTAAATTGGCTTGTTAATTAACTTGATTGTGATAATTAGATTGTTAGCTATATTTGCAAGATTTTGGTTGTTCCCACATACCAGTATATTTTGATATACTGACCGACGTTTTATTTGTCGATATTTAAGGAACAACAATTAAAAGAACAAACAGTAAAGTAACACATTGTGGAAATAAGAACTAAGGTGCAAGGAGGATTAGATACAATAATTCAAGCTCTGGATAGATAGATTTCCAAAGTTTTCAAAGGTAAGCAAAGTTTTAATTTTATACCAAATTCCAGTTAGTTAGTAGAATTTCATAGTTATTATTGATTATTTGTCAGACCTTTGATCCTATTAATTGAATAACGGCTTTGACCTTCGGGTCTCCCATAATTGGGGGTTACCTGGAGGCGGGTCATAACAATTATCTTTGTATTTCTTAATGCTGATAAGTAATTGATATGGATGTTATCAAGTAAACTAACATTGCATGTATCATGAGATGATGAGCATATCTAGGTATGAGTCATGATGTTAATGGGCCTTGTGAGCTGTTGTTTTAAGTTTTTCACAGTGAGAGTTGATAAGAAGTTGGATGTTCCTGGTGAGGTATGTGAGATGCTTGAGTAACAAGTATCATGAATACCTTGGTCAGATGACATAGAGGCAATAGTTACCTGATAATGGTAACCATGTTCAGTGATGAACTAAGGGTTTGAATACCCAGATCCAGTAAACATGATGATGATGTTGTTGAAGGATGTGAATTCCCAGAAATGAGATAAGGGATTGAGATCTTGATGTTCTATAAAGCTTTGAAAAGCTCTTGATAGAAGCATTACATGTTTCTTTGTAGCATTTGTCATAATAATTCTTATTTGAAAACTTGACTAATGCTAAAAGAATATGGTAATGTACTTAAATAATCAAGTTGAATATTATCATGTAGAGCCCTGGCCATAGATCCATCATCGTCAGTAGTTGGTGATGGTGAAATAGGTTTTCCTACAAGGAACTCCTGGTATACATATTTTTGAATATGTGGGGGTAATGGGCGAATATATCCTGACACCATATAGGAATGAGTGCGGGCCATATCCTATGCACAAGAATGGTTATGGACCATATCCCAATAAGAGTATGGCTACGAGACATAACTCCACAATACCAGACATTAGCTACAGGCCATATTCTGAAGAGAGTATATGCTACAGGCTATAACTCTATAGCGAAGATTGCCAGTATACCCTAAAATCTATTTAGCAGAGACACTAAATGTCCTGCATGTGGTCTCGCACTGACCGAGATAGATGAGGTCATTGAGTCTGGCTCTTCCATTGACCTAGGTATGGAACTGATTCTTTACGCAATCTTGGTCGGTTGGAGTATGAGCGGTATACCTCATCTCCTTAGGGCATAAGTGTGATTGTAAAATGTAATCAGCCATGTAGCATATTTGCTTAAGGATGAATTACAGAAATCATTGGTTGACGTTACATTGCTTATGGTATCCTGAATGGATAGATATTATACATGTTCTTCATATTCCTTATTAAAATGAATAAATGATTTACTGCTTTATCATTCATAGTTGTAATGCTTTAAAAAGATGATATTGCTCTATTCTGCTTAGTAATGATTGAATCTTGTTGTTCAATAGAGATTCCTCTATTCAGTTTATTACTGTTTATCTGCAATAATAATGTTTCTGGCAGAGAGTTATATCTCTCGCTGGGGCAATTTCAATTGTCTCACCCCCGTGGGATCCAACCTTTTTAGGTAGATGAGGATGAGGAGGTAGAACCCATACAGTAGGGGAAGGACAGCAACATCAGGGATAGAAGTAACATCCCAGGTGGGGATACTGACTGTCGTGTCTTGTAGATAAGAGTCCTATGTGTCGTCTCTATACTCTCAGGTCCTTGGAGTAAGTAGTTAGTGCATTTATGATCGATCTAGATTTTGGCATTGAATGCCTTTAGGTTTTATTTTGCTTATGTGTAGATTTAACAAAGCAACTGTTGTATGTAATCCTCGAGAAGAGAAGGTACATGGTATGTACTTTGTGAACCAGAATGTATATATATAATACTTTGGTTCTTGTTATAAGAGTTTCCTAGAAATGGATCTCTTTGTATATGGTTTTAATTTTTAGTGATTTTTGTTAATCTGCTGCTAATGTTTTCTTTCACATTTATCATTATCCGCTATTTGGGGGTTTTTCTCCACAATTTTTGGTATCAGAACGTAAGGTTCACTGAGTCTACAAAGACATAGGACTAAGGTGTTGAGTCTGTTATAGTGTCATCTAGTATATCTTATAGTGACTTCTTCTCATGCAGAAGATAGAGTAAAGCTTAAAGATGTCTGGACTACTAAAGGAGTACATTGCTGAAAGCAATGTTGCTACACCAACAGAAGGTGCAAGGGACTAGGCAAGAGAAGAACGACTGCCTGAGAACCCCCAAGATGATCCAACTATGATAAGGAATCTTTCTTTTGATATCATTGTTGGGCAAGTTAGGACAGCAATGATGCGTATAGTGGACCGTGTATTAGCAATACAAACTAGATTACTAGCCCCCAATGATGAAGTTTTGGACTCCAACAGGATTCTTGATCAACATCAGCATGTTGAAGCAATAGAAAATGTTAAAATAAATAGGTTACAACCCAAAATTAGGGTTTTCTATGGGTGTAGGCAGCCTGGACATATCAGAAGAGATTGTCCAGAAAAGGATAATGAGGAAAGAATTAAGAAAAGACCTATCCAAACTCATAAATAGAAGACTAATGGTTTCAAAAAGGGGAAGTTTTTGGTACCCCCGATACGACCAGTGTCTAGTACACTAGGGAAATGGCTACCCAGGAAGGGTAAAGGACCTTTTAGACCATATCAAGAGAATAGAATCTGTCACCAGTGTAGACAGGTAGAACATCTAGCAAGGGATTGTCCAGTTGGAAACACAATGGTAACCCAACCACCGAGGCAGAGACATCAAGGTCATCAGAGGAAAATAGTTTTCTAGTGGCACTCACAGACGTGGACAAACGTCTCAGACAGGATCAACTGCATTAAATAACAAAGCACAAAGTCAACATTAGGAAACGACAAGATTCTATGAAAAGAATCAGCCTGAGGCAGTAAACAAACTACGGGATGAGACGGGTCAGATGAAATAGTTTCATTCTGATATATCATTTCATGATTCTATGTGTTAAATATAAGAAAGTAGTTGTTTTTTAGCTTCCTTTGACTAGTCATATGAGCATACAAGGAAGATGAGGACTTATATGTTACTCAGTATTCCTTTAAATGCTTTATAATTTCTCTTAGCTTTGTGAAAAAGGGGATAAGATATATATGTGATGCCTGGAGGAAATCAAGGAATGATAAGTCCTATGTTTTAGATGATATGAAAAGTAAGGAACATGAGAGTAAATAAGTGCATACTACCTAATCTCAGTCCTTGTATACCCTGTCCAGGTATTCAACTATTGAAGATAAGGTGAGTATGGAACTCTCAGACTGTTATCTTTCTGATTACTCTGATCAATTAATCATTATGAGACAATCTAGTGAGCATAAAGAAACTAGAAATATGGCATGGATATTTTTATCACATCCTAAGTGCAATAAAATGGAATCTGAAATAATCTCAGCTCAAACTATGTGTATGAGGAAGTAAAAAGTATAATTCTCATGATAAAGAAAATGAGGACAAGGGAGATGATCCTTGTCTGATAAAGCTTGTGTTTATAGTAAAGATCTTTTCCCATGATGTGGAAATGGGAAATGTGATAAAATCATGAAATGTTCATAAACGTGTTAGACAATAACAAAGAAATGAGTAATAACATGTAATCATCCTTATAATTCCTATGCTGATAGCAAGGAACCTAGGATGAAACAAGAGTAAATGACTCATGAATAGTTGAAAGTACATGCTATAATTAGAGGAGATGATAATCCCTACTCTTTGATACACAACCCTAGGTGATGATGGGGTGATAAGAGGAATATGTTTCTTTGTGTTTTCTCCTATTAGGGATATGGCAAACAAGTGAGTACTATGACACTTGATGTGCATGGATTAGAAATAAGTCAATAATGGATACTTAGAAAAGTATCAGTTCACCTTGGACTTTGGTTCCATAATAAAGATATGTATTGATGGTCTGGTTTGAAGAGAGATGTAGCTGAGTTTGTTATGCAGTGTCCAGTGTGTCAATAGGTTAAAGCTGAACATCAAAAGCTCACAGGAACAATGCAACCCTAACTTATACCACGGTGGAAGTGGAATCATGTGACCATGGACTATGTGGTTGGATTACCCAAAACCGTCAAAAGTCATGATTCCATTTTGGTAATATGTGATTGGTTGACTAAGTCAACACATTTTCTTCCTGACAAAACAAAATATACTGTTGAGAAACTTGCATAGATCTATATAGATGAGATAGTAAGCGTACCTGGGGTTCCAGCTATAATTTTTTCTAATAGAGGTCCCCAGTTCACGAGTCATTTTTGGGAACGACTATATAAAGCTTTGGTACGCAGTTAAGGTTTAGTACCACCTTCCCCCACAGACGGATGGACAATCTGAGGGGACTATACAAACCTTGGAGGATTTGCTTAGGGCATGTATCCTTCAGTTTGTAGGAAGTTGGGATCTACCCTTGAGTTTAATAGAATTCGCTTACAACAATAGTTATCAGCACAGTATTGATATGGTACCATATGAAGCATTATATGGTAGACGTTGTAGATCTCAATTGTGCTGGTATGAAACAAGGGAATATCAGCTTTTGGGTCATGAATTAGTGCAACAGACAACTGAGAAGATTAAGTGATACAACAACAGTTGAAGGCTACACAAGATAGATAAAAATCATATGCTGATAAACGATGAATACCTCTAGAATTCCAAGTTGGAGACAGAGTATATCTCAAAGTATCACATTGGAAAGGTGATCTTAGATTTGGAAAGAAGGGTAAGTTAGCTCCTAGATTTATGGGGCCTTATCCAATCATTGAACGGATTGGAAAGGTAGCCTATAAGTTGGAGTTGCCACCTAAACTACACAGATTGCATCTAGTATTCCATATATCCATGCTGAGAAAGTGTCACCCTGATATGGAGTTAGTTTTGCAACCTGTGGAGTTAGATTTAAATGAAGATATATCCTATGTAGAGGGACTAGTGTTGATTCTTGATAGGAGAATCAAAAAGTTGAAAAAGAAAGACTTAGTTTTGTAAAAGTTATATGGAATCATCGTGGCATTGAAAAATCCACATGGGAACTGGAGGAAGAGATGAGGAGGAAGTACCCTTCACTTTTCTCTTGATGATTTTGGGGACGAAATCCCTGTTAGAGGTGGATAATTGTAACATCCCTGACCTGGGTTAAGGCTTAACCCTAGAAGTGTTGCTTAAGTAAGTCTTTTATATTCTTGTATTTACCTTTTGACAAGTAATTAAGACTAAAGGAGAGCTTATGTTTCAATTTTTGTCCTATTTGAATAATGTTGAAACAATATTTTACCTATTTTGGACTAAAGTGCAAATTACCCAATTTAAGGGGTTACCTTGAAAATGTTACATGATAAATGTTCCTCTAGATTTATATCATCATAAGAATGAGAATGATGCTGAGGTATGGTTTCCACAAGCCTAAGTTCCAAAAACGAGCTTGTTGGAGTAATGTTTGTGTAATGAATGCTAGTTTTGGTGCAATTTGCAAATTACCCAAAACCCAGGGTTGAATATGTAAAATACCACTTCAAGAATGTCGCTACTATTTTTTGGTATCATTTAGAGAAAATAAATAGAATGGGGCATCTTGTTTGAACTACTTTTAAGGAGAGATAATCTTGATAATAAAATAATCAAGATTTAAGCATAATTGCAACCCTAATATAATTTGTAGCAAACATAAATATATTAATTGAAGTGCCCATCAACTAAAAAGGCTGTAGTTGAAATCCTATAGTGCTAAGACGTCCAAATTCCTTGAGTTTCACCAAAATATCCTAAGTAGGTGAAGAAATCCACTCACATTTGTTAATTAAAAAGTAATGTCCACTAAAAATGGATAATAGTATTATATTAATTAAGGTGGTTAAGTGATTGCTTTTAATTCAAGGATAAATGAAAGGATTTTGAGGATGAAGGGAGTTGTCTTCGGAGGCAAGGAAGGGAGGGGGCATGTGGCAAGAAAGTGGATGGATTTTCTCCTACTTTCTCTCTCCTAGAAAATCAATTACATATACTTGATTTTCTCCTTACTTGAATGGCTATTTTGCAAACCACTTTCTTCCCTTGCTTTGGCCCATGACCAAGGATCTTAGGAGCAAGAGGAAAATGTTCTCCAAGCTGAAGGTAAGCTCCATGATCATCTTCAACCTTGAATTGATGGTTGAAATCAGATTTCAACATTGATTTTCTTCTCTTTTCTATCCAATACTCAACCTTGGCTATCATTTGCATCCAAAAAGTTGGAAATGAGCCTTGGATAGTTGAAGGATCTTCTTTCACCATTAGATACGTGAAGCATGAAGTTTTGAAGCTACTTTGAAGGTGGGTTATATAACTTGAACCCATTGATATTGTTATTGATTTCAATTTCTCATCATATGTTGATCCTTTATTTCTTCTTGAATAATTGTTGAATTAAATTTTTTATATGGAAATAGAAATTAGAGGTTTGAAGCTTGATGATGATGACATCATCTTAGCACACACCTCAGGAAATATCATGAGCAAACGGTTTCACTTTGTGTTGGTCAAACAGTTTCAAATCGTTTTAGACCAAACGGTTTTCTAACCGTTTGATGACCAAACGGTTTCAAAACCGATTGGAGGGCAAACAGTTTCAAACCGTTAGAGACTAAATGATTTCAATAGGTTTCAAGATTGATTGATCTCAAGACCTAATAACTTCAAACAAATCAAAATCAATTGATTTCAGAACCCTAGCACAATTGGTTTCAAAACCCTAGATCAATTGAGGACAAAACTCTAATTTATGGTTAAACAGTTTCAAGCTGAGATGACCAAACAGTCTTAGACCGTTTGAGGACTAAATGGTCTCAAACCATTTGGGGTTAAATAATATTCAAATCAAATGGTGTCAAATTGTTTAGGATTAATCAATATTCAAAACAATTAAAGATCAAATGGTCTCAAAATCGTTTAGGGTTGATCAATCTTCAAGACCGTTTGGAGGTCAAGCACCTGATAACCTCCTATTTTAGTAGTTTATCTTAGTCTTTTTCTTTAGTTTCCCATACTCTTTTTACGTTTATATGGTACATAAACCTAATTTTACCCCTTTTTTGTAAATACATCATCAAACTAACTTTTTCCTTTTACACTTGCAGAAAAAGCACAAAAAAATCATAAAAGAATAAACCAACCTCAAGGCCGAGTGAAGCCAAACGGTCCCAAGACCGCATGGAGTTCAAACGGTCCCAAGACCGCATGAAGCCAAATGGTCCCAAGACCGCATGGAGTTCAAATGGTCCCAAGACCGCATGAAGCCAAACGGTCCCAAGACCGCATGGAGTTCAAACGGTCCCGAGACCGCATGAAGCCAAACGGTCCCAAGACCGCATGGAGTTCAAACGGTCCCGAGACCGCATGGAGTTCAAACGATCCTGAGACCTCATGAAGCCAAACGGTCCCGATACCGCATGAAGCCAAACGGTCCCAAGACCGCATGGAGTTCAAACGGTCCCAAGACCGCATAAAGCCAAACGGTCCCGAGACCGCATGAAGCCAAACGGTCCCAAGACCGCATGGAGTTCAAACGGTCCCAAGACCGTTTGACGCCAAACGATCTCAAAACCGTTTGACGCCAAACGGTCTCAAGACCGTTTGACGCCAAACGATCTCAAGACCGTTTGACGCCGAACGGTCTCAAGACCGTTTGACGCCAAACGATCTCAAGACTGTTTGACGCCAAACGGTCTCAAGACCGTTTGAACCCAAACGGTCTCCAGACCGTTTGACCTCACTCACGGCCTATAAATAAGACCTCAAGGGCCATCCCTGAGGAGAGTCTAGACGTCCAGAGGCTGCCTCTCTAGTACCAGAACAACTCCATCCACCGCCCGAGGCTGCCGGTCTGAGACTCACGTTCCATTACAAAGCTACCTTCTCTCTCATCAACAAAGAAGGTGAGAGGAGAAGATCCGTCGTCAAGCAAGCCACGAAGGGTGAAGATCGTTGCTCTCTCCACCAAGGGTTCAACCTTCTCTCCTCAAGTGGAGATGATGTTCTTTCTATCTCTTCTTGCCTCCTCCTTTGTTGCTCCCTCTATGAGGAGCGAGTAGTTCCATCCACTGGGGCGCGGGGACTAGCCCCGCTGCCCATGTCTTGTACTTTGTACTAAAAAGATGTTATCCTTTCGTTTTAATACTAAATCGTTCCATACATGCTTGAATGATGGCCACGTTCTTGTATGCATCTATTGTCTTTTGTTGTGGTTTGTCTACGACCGCTCTCGAGACTCGAATACCGATTTAGTGTTGGTTTCTGGTGTGTGTATCCACCACGCATCCGTTTCGGTGTCTAGGAGTGTATCTCAAAGAGTGGAGTAAACTCACTACCATCCGTTGCACTTCCATCTGTATGGAAGTAACCTTGGTAAGTCGAGGAACACGCTTTGCGAGGGGAATGATGTAAAGCATGTGACCATTTGATCGGGAATGGCTGGCGTTGCAACATTCCCGCACTTCTCGTAGCTAGGTTATCCGAATAGGAGACTAGGCCTACAAAGATACTATTCAATTTGATAATTATCGCTCGCTTGTTAGTTTTAGATGCACGTTTCATGAGGTTGAGTAAGATTCTCTCTTTGGAAGACTACATATCTTCATTGACACGTAGAAATGTACCGAATGAGAGCTACTTAACCCTTGAAGGATGCGATGCATTGCTCTTGTCTTATAAGGCATCGGTCTTGTGGAACATCGAAGGATGCAATGCATCGCTCTTGTCTTACGAGGAATCGGTCTTGTGGAACATCCTTGGATGCAATGCATCGCTCTTGTCTTATAAGGCATCAGTCTTGTGGAACATCCATGCATCTAGCTTATAAGTCTTGCTTGCTTAGTACATATACAATGCATGTGTAGCGGTGGTAAATACCTGCTTAACCCTAGTGATTCATCATCATTTGTTAAATCTTAGTTTTACTTGCTTTATTTACTTTTCATGCTTTAGTCTAAAAACCAATCAAAATCCAACCTTTTGATATAAGTGCCAATTAGTAAAATAACTAAGTGAAGTGTTGTACGTTTTCCATCTTGTTGTTTGCAACAAGACCGTTGTCTTTTGGGTTCGATCCTAAATCTGTACTATGATAAGGCTTCCATACTCTTATGGGGTTGGAGTTGTTATCTAAGCACCAGTTCTAGGTAAACCTAGGGAAGACATCAATCCTCTCTAGGGTTTTTGGTGATAGAATTCTGGGACTCCCATTGGAAGACTGAAAATCTTTTGGTGTAAGTCCTAGCTTCATCAAAAAATGGCGCCGTTGCCGGGGACCACGGAACGTTAGTATTTCACTTAGTTTATTTTTCTAGTTGGTTAGGATTTTTACACTTTGTTTTTGAATCATAACTCATCATCTTCTTGAAGCTTTCATATTGTCTCTACTATCTAAAGGTGTTCTCTTTTCTTTACTCAGGTAGAACTCGTATATGCAATCACCGCATAATCGAGGATTCTCCCCTGATCCAGAGTTCGACTCTGAGGTAGAGAGAAGTTTCCACCGCAGAATCCGTCTCAATCGCCAACGCGCTAGTCAAATGGTTGACGAACAGCATCAAGCCGCTTTGGTGATGGAGAGAGTCAATGCTGCTATCGCCGCACAACGGGCACAACTCATTGCAGACACCCGTGCCCAAATGCAAGCGGAGATACGAGCAGAAGAGCAAGCCCGCATAAGAGCAGAGACCGAGGCTGCTCAGCTCGAATTACGAAACAAGCAACTGAGGGACTATGCCATCCCGAAGAATTACGAAGACAACCACCCGGTCCGGCCTCCGATCATCAATATCCCAAACTTTGAGATCCGGACCCAGTGGATCCAGATTATGCAAGGAATTTCCTTCTCTGGAGGTTCAGGAGACGATTGCATGGACCATTTGAAACGGTTTAAGGCATTATGCCGCCTGGTCCCGCAAGCTGGCATTGCTTTCGACGCAATAATGCTCCACCTATTTCATTTCACCTTATCTGGAAGGGCTTTGAGTTGGTACAACTCATTGGACAGAGAACCCATCATAACCACCTGGGTCCCTCTAGAGGAACAATTCTTGGAGAAGTTCTTTCCACCCTCGCTTACTTATGAAATCAGAGGGCAGATCAACCATTTCTCCCAGCTACCTGGAGAAACCCTCGCTGAGGCATGGGAAAGATTCAAGGAACTTCTACGCAAATGCCCTCACCATGGAATTTCACAGAATCAATTGATTGAAACTTTTTATCGGGGGGTAAGCGATGACATTAAACAGTTCCTAGATTCCTCATCTGGAGGAAACTTCATGAGGAAAAATTATGAAGATGCCTGGAAAATTGTTACTTTAGGAGCTGAAAATCAGTCCAACTGGGGGCGGTCAGCCGGAAAAGGCGTCCTTAAAGTCTTTAAAGCTGAGGAATCTATGGAACTAAAGTCAATAGCCGAAGCTTTGAAGACAATCGCTCATAAACAGCAAACCCTTGAAACAACTCTAGGAGAAATTGATAAGAAGAAAACCCCGCTGGTTCATCAAGTCAAAGCCGTCACAGGATCTTGTGAAGCTTGTCATGCTTCGGATCATCTGACTCTTTCCTGTGGAATACTCTATAATGTGATGATGGATCTGCATCCACCACCACAATCCTATGAGGCCATCGCTAGTCAGGCTGAAGATCAGATTCCAGAGCAAGTCAACTCCATCCATACTATTCCCGGACAAGTTTATTATAATCCCAGTCAACCAAGGAACCATCCTGGATTCCAGTATGGGAATCCCTCTGGAACTGCGAATCCGCAACATCAGACACAAGGGGGACTTGACAGTAGGCTGCCTCCTGGATTTCCAAACAATTTTAACCAAAATCAAGGGAACCCAAGGAACAATTTCCCTAGGTCTAACTACCCTAGAAATCAATCATCCTACTATCAGTACACTCATCCCCCGCTTCACCCGCAATTGCATATTCAACAGTCTCAACAACAAAACCCTCAGAAAAACGTCACTGCACAACCGGAAGATGAGCTATCTTTGATAAAACAAATGCTTCAGTCTCAGCAAACCATGCTGGCCAACCAACAAGCTCAACAGAAGGCAGTTGAAGCACAGCTTGCCCAGATTGCTGCACAATTGAAACCCCCAACAGGCACTTTCGCTGGGCAACCTGAATCGAACCCTAAACATGGGCCAAATAGACATGAGCAATCAAATACTATGACAGCAGCATAATAATGTTTTAACTTCGTCGAGCCAGCGACATAAAACCAAGGCGCTTCTTGGGAGGCAACCCAAGACCTCAGTATCACCTTCTCTAATCTCTAGTCTTTTATTTTTCTTTTGAATTTGTTTTTCTTTCTTTAAGTTCTTTCATCATTAATCTAAAAATACAAAAAAAATCTACATAATCAAAACTACAAAAACAATACATAAAACAAACAACATAAAAATTCACAAACCAAAATACAAAAAAAATAATATACATACTCAAAAACAAACATAAAAATATACAAACCCTTTGTGCCCCTCCAAACGGTCTTCAAACCGTTTGGAGCCAAACAGTCTCCAAACCGTTTGGAGCCAAACGGTCTTGAAACCGTTTGGACTCCAAACGGTCTTCAAACCGTTTGGAGCCAAACGGTCTTGAAACCGTTTGGACTCCAAACGGTCTTCAAACCGGTTGGAGCCAAACGGTCCTCAAACCGTTTGGGACCAAACGGCCCTCAAACCGTTTGGGACCAAACGGTCTTGAAACCGTTTGAGACCAAATGGTCCTGAAACCGTTTGGGACCAAACGGTCTTGAGACCGCTTGGGATCAAGCGGTCTTCAAACCGTTTGGAATACAAAAGGTCACCAACCAATCACTATAAATATCAACCCTACCCCTCCGTCTTTCTCTCTTCGAATCTTCAAATTCTCCAGAGTTTTCGTGCGAAGAACTTCCCTTCTTGCTCCTGTTGCATCCGCGCAGAGTCACCCTTATGTCCACCTTCCGCAAGGTAGTCCGGCGACTCCACGCTGCTCATTCCATCGCCAGTCGCTGCTTACGCTGCCATCGTCGTCGTTATCGAATGGTTTCATCAACCGACCCGTCGCCTTCGTCGTCGCGCCGTTCTGTCGCCACCATCATGGCGCCAGTGACGTTCCCTTTTACCATCGCTCGACGTCTCTTGCTCCGCCATCGCCGTCGCTGTCAAAAGATTTCACCGACTCTCCCACCGTTTACATCACCGTCGCCGTTCTTCTCATCATTTTCGAAAGGCGCCGGCGCGTTCTTCACCTTCGCGCCGTTCCACCTTCTCCCGCGCCGGCGACCTGCAACTCTTCGCTTTCCAAACGGTCTTGAAACCGTTTGGGACCAAACGGTCTTGAAACCATTTGGAACCAAACGGTCCTCAAACCGTTTGGAACCAAACGGTCCCAAAACCGTTTGGAACCAAACGGTCCTGAAACCGTTTGGAACCAAACGGCCTCGAAACCGTTTGGGACCAAATGGTCTTGAAACCGTTTGGTTTTCGTTCCCCTTTTGCTTTCACAAAATATAAAAAAAAAAGATATAACTACAAATCAAATTTACATTGTTTCAAATCTTCTCTAATTATGAAACTCTTATTCTTTTTCAGAAATGGCGTCACCAGCAAACAAAACTTCCGGCTCAGGAACTGCCCCTTCTCCGACAAGGGAGCAGATGATGGAAGAGCAAGACAGGCTCATACAGATCAGGGACACTTACAACACCACCAGCGCCGTCCCTCCCAAGACCAAGATCATCGACGTCCTGTGTGAAATAACCCGCCTCACCAAATGCTTGGGTGAGGCCCCTGAAGAGGACATCGAGCACATCTCTTCTGACGATGATGAAGGATCGGACTACATACCGAATCCCGATGAAGACTCCTCTGCCCAAGAGACAGAGGGAAAACGCAAAGCTGCAAAGGCTGCATCTGGGCAGCCACCCAAGAGGGCAAGAAAACAAGTCCACCCTCTATCTGCCATGGACCAACCCTTCGCTAAACCATCCCCCTTTGGTGCTACCACTACCACCCCTGCAGCTACCATCCCTACCACCTTCATTCCCATCACCGCCCCAATACCACCACCAGAGCACCTATCCATCCAAACCTCCATCACCACCGATAAAACCCTTAAACCAACCAAGTATGTTTGCTCCAGCATACTAGCTAAAATGGGAATTCACGAGCGCATCTTCAAAGCGCTACAAAAAGCCAATCTTACCAGGTTGTGCTTAATACCTGAAATATCCTACATTGAGCCCACAGCGGAATTCTTCTCCTACCTGACAAAGGAGCCCGTCGACATTGCAGATAGGTCACGGGATGGGGGTGATAGAAGGATTGTCACCCAAATCTTCGGTAGCAACGTCGTCTTAACAGAGAATATGCTAAATTCAATATTCATTGACGACCTGGAGCAGCTAAAAAAGGCCAAATCAGTGGGAACTGATCATCCAGAATTCAACCGCCACACATTCTGGAAAAGCTTAACTGGGATTCCCACATACGACGCCAAAACGTGCAAAGCGTCCAACATACACTCCGGATTTGTGCGCACTCTGCACAAAATCCTAGCTGGCGCACTTTTTCCAAGAACGGAAGGAGGAAACGTTACAATATCAGACCACTTTGTCCTCTGGTCTATCCTCAACGGAAGGCCAGTCAACATCGGACGGTTGATGGTCCAGAAATTATCCGCCGCCTTCATAGGGAAAGAGATCTGTTTGGGGGGCCATGTCACATCCATAATTAAATTTTTTAAGATGGACAGGCTATTACCCCAATGCACGCAAATAAAGGGCGACATCCTTACAAACGAACAATCTTTGAAAAATTCGTTTATAATCAAAGAAAAGGATGGAAAGTTACACTATGTATTCTGCCCGATGGTTAAGTCATCAAGAACCCTCCTTCCTTTACCGGAGCTAGCACACTATGATATGACACAGCTCCTCTTTTCTGACAAGGAGCTTACTCATCTACTAGCTTCGGTCACCCCCGCTGCAAAGAAACAAACTGCGGGCCCAACTGAAACGAGCATCACAGCCTCGACAGCTCGACCTACAAAAATCCCTGTCAAACGACCTTCTAGGAGGATGCTGCAGGCCCAACAGCTGTCGGGGACACCAACGTCCCGCCCAAACCCGGAGGTCGTGCGGTTCAACGATGAAATCTTAACAACTTCCTCATTTGACTCTTTCATCCAGAGTCTAAATGAGCAGCTCTCCGCTGCCCCCACCACTACTTTCCTCCCCACATCCACGCCAGCTTTCACATCCACCTTTTCACCCACCCTTAAATCGGGCTTCCCTTTCTCCACCTCCATGCCCGACTTCACCACCTTTCCATTCACATCCACAGTTCCCACCCCTTCATCATCAGTGCCACCTTTTTCGCCACAAATACCACCACTCTTCACATCCGCCACCACCCCGACACCGCTGGTGACTTCATCAACAGTCACTACGCAGTTCGGGCCATCATCAGTGTCTCTTCCGCAAGACACTACCACCATCCCACATAGGCCCCAGCCACATCACCCTTCCGCCTCTGGGCCCCCCCTTACTAACATCGGTGAGGAATTCGGCAGTCAATTTGACGCTGTCCGAAACCTTCTCACCGATCCTTCTAACCTATTACATTCTATTTTTTCTTGTGTACAGGATTTATCTAAACAGGTAACCAGGATCGACAACCAATATCGAGCTCTTCCTGTCGTCCTACAAGGCATCCAGCAACGATAGGATGAAGTGGCTAAGCAAGTTGAGCATATCAACAGCCACACCAACAACCTGCCAGACCGGATCCTTGGGGCAACGCGCCAGCAAGAAGCTACGACAAGAAAAGTCGATGTGATCTCTAACCAGACTCACCCTCTGCAAGAGAATCTCTGCAAGCTTGAGCAGAATCTAGAAGAGCTAAGCACGCGCCTGGCCACCATCGACGACACAATTACGCAGCTCCATCATCATCAAGAGGAAGCTAATATCAATGAAACACAACAACTACGTGCCCAACTCACAGATCTGACAGCACGCCTCCTCTCCGCCGAGGGCAGATACACAGATCTCAAAGAAGCCCACGACGCACTGCTCGAGAAACACGAGCATCTGCAAGTGGCTTTCGATGAGCAACAAGCCACTCACCGGCGGTGCAAAAAGTCGACTAAAAAGAAGACAACCGACGAAGCTGCGGACGACAACGACGATGATGATGAAAAAGAAGACGAATCTGATTCATCTGCTGTCTCCAATAAAGACACATCTTCAGGAGACAAGCATGATGACGGTGAAGACCCCGAGAACGCAGCAGGACCCTCCCATAAAGGGTCTGATAAAGGTCACCAGGAAAGTGACTACCACCCCAAGTCCCCACAGCATGAGAACGTAAACATTTCTTACGGGGACCAATTCTTTGATTACTCCGCTATGGGGTCAATGGGGGAAGCTGCCAAGGATGTGGCCTTCGCTGAGCTCCAAAAATGCATACTAGGAGCCAGCGCTACCTCACCAAAAACTTCTCCCCCCTCCTCAACACCTTCTCCCCCTTACCTAGACGAGGCAGACCGAGTGAGTCTAGATACTGACGCAGATCTTGACTCCGCCTCCGATCTAGACGACAACCTCAAAGGCCATGAAGAGGCCCCCAAACAGCACGCTTCCCCTCCACCACAAGACCTCCCCCCGCCACCTCCTCTCCCACAAAAAATGCACGATCTTGATACGACAGCCATCTCTACTTTAGATGCTCAGGACATCTTCATCCTGAACACTATAGTAGACGATGCAAAAGCGGGGGATGACATAGTTTACAATAATACAAAAACCAGGCGTACGTTGACACGTGAAAATTTTCGTTGCATCCTCCGACCCCGGTCTACGATGCCAATGCCAATCTTCCGTGTCCTCCTCGCCAACTGTATAGAAATCTATATAAGTAAACAGCGGATACAACCAGCCTTCAACGCTTCACCCGCATTGTCGTTTGGCCTTTTACACAAAAGCTTGCGCGTGCGGTCGATCGAGCGGCTGCGTGCCGGTTTAGCGCGTCGGGCACACTATATCACAATGCCATTCCAAGTCTCGGACCACTGGCTTTTTATGATAGTGGATACCGAAGCAAGGGACGCTAAAGTTTACAACTTCAATAGCGCCGAGCTACCAGCCGGCATAATAAACTTCGTCGGAGACGCAGCAGGTGAAGCCCGGTGTATACCCTTCCGGCTGCTCAAAGTAATCTGGGTTGTACGCCCTTCTCTTCGTCAAGACTGGAGCCAACCCTGGTTCAGAATCATTAACCCTCCAGTTCAAGCCACCACGGGATCTGGGGACAGCGCTTTCTACACCATCCGACATATCCAAGCGCTGAACCAAGAAATTCCTTTCACCGATTTGGCAGCTGAAGACTTCCATTCGTTACGAGGACGCTACGCCATGGAGCTCATCTGTGATAGAAGATATTTCAACGATCCGACTATGTCACCAGATGATGTTCCAAGGTATCTCTATTCAGCTGTACAACGTCGACAACGGCGACCCTTCCGCCAGATTCTGAAAGAGTCTGAACAACACAAGTCGCCAGAAGAAGATACCAGCAAGAACGATCCTGCTTACACCACTAAACCAACTTTTCCTGATTTTGATCACGATTCTTGCAAAGGTCTCACCGACCTTGAAATGTGCATCATCATGGCGAATCTCTCCACAGAAAAAGATGGCATAGTATTCATGTCTAAAGACATTATCGTGATGGCCGATTCACTGCGAGAGACTTTGCAAGATAAGGGGCAACTTTCTGTCAGTCTCATGACAGCTTACTAGTCTCAGATTGGCCAACATAATCCAGATACATACATGGCGTCTCCATACATGAAGGATGATCTACTCAAACTCAAAAACTTCGGCACAACGGAAGCGTTGATCGCATATCTCCAACATACAACGCCGAAGTTCATCATGTTACCAATCCTGCATCAAGAGCACTGGATTCTTCTGGCAACTAACCTCCAAGACGGAACAACTACAATATACAACAGTTCCGACAGCCAGTTCAACGCCCGACAACGACACTACGTCGTAACGCCCAAGACGCCAACAGAAGAAACGGCAAAAGAGTGCGCTGCGAAATTAATAGAGCTTTTGAGTCAGCACACTAAGGCATACAACAAAGAACACTTCAATCGCCCCGCCTTCTGCCACAAATTCCCCCAGAAAATACGACAATCCAACAACTGCGGCTTCCACGTCCTCTACTGGATGTACACCATAATCGTTCTCCAAAGACCAGTGGAGGAAATGACTGACGTGGACTACCACGCCGTACGTGGGCAGTTCGCATATACACTACTCCGTTCTCCAGGGGAAAACGAAAATCTACCTTAACCTGCAGCCCTTGTTCTAATGATTTCTCAACCTATCACTTTGCCACTCTGGGGATAGAGTGTGTGATAAGTTAGGGGGGGATACATTAGACAAGGGCTAGGTATCAACTTCTATACTTCCTTTTTCCATACATTTCTTCATTCTTAAAATTTTTTCTACAATTCTTTAAGTCTTAATTCTTTTCACAATTCTTTTTCAAAAATAGTCACCTCAACTAACCCTAGAATCATGTTAGTCTCTGCAAGTAAATAGCACTCAGACATCAAATGGCGATTTATCAATTCCCACCTACTATGGATCCCATATTTTTGCTTCAATTCTTTATCTGACTCTCCACAGGTCAAAATCAGGGTTTAAATAAGCCGAGATCTCGAGGATGAGAGGGAAATTAGGCAACTTCCAAATCAAAAAGTTCTGCAAGTGGACCACAAACCAAATAAGTGCATGTTGAAAAACTTTAAGAACAGCTTTCCTCTCTTCAAAATAAAAGAGGCTTGGCCGCCCAAAATAAATCCTCATTCCAAAACCCAATCCTGTGAGTTTTTGAATAAAAGCCAGAGAGACGAATAAAATCATGAGAGTTGTGCCACGCATAAGGACCTATATGAAGAACTGATAAAGGGCTCACCCGGCCGGCACATTCCGCTGCCCTCACAAAGGCAGATGTGTCGCGTCCGGTAGTGAAACCCTAAAAGTTCCAAGTATATGAAAAGGCTCATAAAGGACTTGCCCGGCTGGTACATTCAGCTTCCCTCATAAAGGCAGATGTGTCGTGCCCGGTAGTGAGATCCTAAAAAGCATAGACAACCCCTCCCCCACTCGAAGGGGAGCTACACTTCAAAGCCTTTAGCCAACCCTCATACCCTCTCTAGCTTCCAGTAGGTTTCCAGAGAGGTATAAAGTTGATTAGAGTCAACGGCATGCACAAAATATATGTGGTCCCAAGGCAAATTTTGAGATACGAAAAAACCCTGAGATCCAAGCAACTCTCGAAATCCAAAAGAATCAAGGCATGCAATAAGCCTCGATATGACCCCTGGGGAACTCAGGTCAAGAATTGAAGCAAGAGTATGGAGACCCTAATTAAGATCGCATCGCCATTTCATGTCTCAGCTCTATCTAACTTGAGGACAAGCTAGACTCTAAGTTAGGGGGGGGTGATAACCTCCTATTTTAGTAGTTTATCTTAGTCTTTTTCTTTAGTTTCCCATACTCTTTTTACGTTTATACGGTACATAAACCTAATTTTACCCCTTTTTTGTAAATACATCATCAAACTAACTTTTTCCTTATACACTTGCAGAAAAAGCACAAAAAAATCATAAAAGAATAAACCAACCTCAAGGCCGAGTGAAGCCAAACGGTACCAAGACCGCATGGAGTTCAAACGGTTCCAAGACCGCATGAAGCCAAACGGTCCCAAGACCGCATGGAGTTCAAACGGTCCCAAGACCGCATGAAGCCAAACGGTCCCAAGACCGCATGGAGTTCAAACGGTCCCGAGACCGCATGAAGCCAAACGGTCCCAAGACCGCATGGAGTTCAAACGGTCCCGAGACCGCATGGAGTTCAAACGATCCCGAGACTGCATGAAGCCAAACGGTCCCGAGACCGCATGAAGCCAAACGGTCCCAAGACCGCATGGAGTTCAAACGGTCCCAAGACCGCATAAAGCCAAACGGTCCCGAGACCGCATGAAGCCAAACGGTCCCAAGACCGCATGGAGTTCAAACGGTCCCAAGACCGTTTGACGCCAAACGATCTCAAAACCGTTTGACGCCAAACCGTCTCAAGACCGTTGGACGCCAAATGATCTCAAGACCGTTTGACGTCGAACGGTCTCAAGACCGTTTGACGCCAAATGATCTCAAGACCGTTTGATGCCAAACGGTCTCAAGACCGTTTGAACCCAAACGGTCTCCAGACCGTTTGACCTCACTCACAGCCTATAAATAAGACCTCAAGGGCCATCCCTGAGGAGAGTCCAGACGTCCATAGGCTGCCTCTCTAGTACCAGAACAACTCCATCCACCGCCCGAGGCTGCCGGTCTGAGACTCACGTTCCATTACAAAGCTACCTTCTCTCTCATCAACAAAGAAGGTGAGAGGAGAAGATCCGTCGTCAAGCAAGCCACGAAGGGTGAAGATCGTTGCTCTCTCCACCAAGGGTTCAACCTTCTCTCCTCAAGTGGAGATGATGTTCTTTCTATCTCTTCTTGCCTCCTCCTTTGTTGCTCCCTCTATGAGGAGCGAGTAGTTCCATCCACTGGGGCGTGGGGACTAGCCCCGCTGCCCATGTCTTGTACTTTGTACTAAAAAGATGTTATCCTTTCGTTTTAATACTAAATCGTTCCATACATGCTTGAATGATGGCCACGTTCTTGTATGCATCTATTGTCTTTTGTTGTGGTTTGTCTACGACCGCTCTCGAGACTCGAATACCGATTTAGTGTTGGTTTCTGGTGTGTGTATCCACCACGCATCCGTTTCGGTGTCTAGGAGTGTATCTCAAAGAGTGGAGTAAACTCACTACCATCCGTTGCACTTCCATCTGTATGGAAGTAACCTTGGTAAGTCGAGGAACACGCTTTGCGAGGGGAATGATGTAAATCATGTGACCATTTGATCGGGAATGGCTGGCGTTGCAACATTCCCGCACTTCTCGTAGCTAGGTTATCCGAATAGGAGACTAGGCCTACAAAGATACTATTCGATTTGATAATTATCGCTCGCTTGTTAGTTTTAGATGCACGTTTCATGAGGTTGAGTAAGATTCTCTCTTTGGAAGACTACATATCTTCATTGACACGTAGAAATGTACCGAATGAGAGCTACTTAACCCTTGAAGGATGTGATGCATTGCTCTTGTCTTATAAGGCATCGGTCTTGTGGAACATCGAAGGATGCAATGCATCGCTCTTGTCTTACGAGGCATCAGTCTTGTGGAACATCCTTGGATGTAATGCATCGCTCTTGTCTTATAAGGCATCGGTCTTGTGGAACATCCATGCATCTAGCTTATAAGTCTTGCTTGCTTAGTACATATACAATGCATGTGTAGCGGTGGTAAATACCTGCTTAACCCCAGTGATTCATCATCATTTGTTAAATATTAGTTTTACTTGCTTTATTTACTTTTCATGCTTTAGTCTAAAAACCAATCAAAATCCAACCTTTTGATATAAGTGCCAATTAGTAAAATAACTAAGTGAAGTGTTGTACGTTTTCCATCTTGTTGTTTGCAACAAGACCGTTGTCTTTTGGGTTCGATCCTAAATCTGTACTATGATAAGGCTTCCATACTCTTATGGGGTTGGAGTTGTTATCTAAGCACCAGTTCTAGGTAAACCTAGGGAAGACATCAATCCTCTCTAGGGTTTTTGGTGATAGAATTCTGGGAGTCCCATTGGAAGACTGAAAATCTTTTGGTGTAAGTCCTAGCTCCATCAGCACCTCAAGACCGTTTGGAGGTCAAGCACCTCAAGACCGTTTGGAGGTCAAGAACCTCAAGACCGTTTGGAGATTCAATTGAACCAAGACTATTTAAGGTCTAATGGTCTTCAAGACCATTTGAAGGTTTAGTGACCTCAAGACCGTTTGAAGGTCAAGTGACCTCAAGACTGTTTGAAGGGTCAAATGGTCCAAGACCATTTGAAGGTTCAATTGGTCCAAGACCTTTTGAAGGTCTAATTGGTTCAAATTATGTAATTACTAATAACCTCATAAGTGGTTGAAGGGTATCTCAAGGATGATTTCAATGGAAGAACTTTTAAAGTATTTAGGTGATTAGCATAATTAGTGTGATTATCATTCGATGCCCATTTAGGTTTGATCGTGATGTGTGTTCCTAGTACATGGAACAATGATAAGTAGGATTTAATACTTAAATAATGCTATGTGCTCCAAGATATGTGGAAGCACTGGTTTAGGGTTTGGATTAATGAAGTAATCATAAAACCCTAATATAGGGTGATGTTATGTAAAACCAATACAAGGTGATGTTATGTGAAACTCTAATATAGGGTGATGCTATGTGAAACCCTAATATAGGGTGATGTTATGTGAAACCCTAATATAGGGTGATGCAATGTGAAACCCTAATATAGGGTGATGTTGTGTGAAACCCTAATATAGGGTGATGTTATATGAAACCCTAATATAGGGTGATGCTATATGAAACCCTATTATAGGGTGATGTTATGTGAAACCCTAATATAGGGTGATGCTATGTGAAACCCTAATATAGGGTGATGTTGTGTGAAACCCTAATACAAGTTCATGTTATGTGAAACCCTAATATAGGGTGATGTTATGTGAAACCCTAATTGATAAAGATGAGAAACCCTAATTCTAATGAGGGAATAATGATGTTACCTTTGTATTTCTTAATGCTGATAAGTAATTGATATGGCTATTATCAAGTAAACTATCCATGCAGGTATCATGCGATGATGAGAATATATAGGTATGAGTCATGATGTTAATGGGCCTTGTGAGCCATTGTTTTAATTGTTTCCTAGTGAGAGTTGATAAGAAGTTGAATGTGCCTGGTGAGGTATGTGAGATGCTTGAGTAACAAGTATCATGAATACCTTGGTCAAATGACATAGAGGCAATAGTTACCTGATAATGGTAACCATGTTCAGTGATGAACTAAGGGTTTGAATACCCAGATCCAGTAAACATGATGATGATGTTGTTGAAGGATGTGAATTCCCAGAAATGAGATAAGGGATTGAGATCCTGATGTTCTATAAAGCATTGAAAAGCTCTTGATAGAAGCATTACATGTTTCTTTGTAGCATTTTTCATAATAATTCTTATTTGAAAACTTGACTAATGCTAAAAGAATATGGTAATGTACTTAAATAATCAAGTGGAATACTATCATGTAGAGCCTTGGCCATAGATCCATCATCGTCAGTAGTTGGTAATGGTGAAATAGGTTTTCCTACAAGGAACTCCTGGTATACATATTTTTGAATATGTGGGGGTAATGGGCGAATATATCCTGACACCATATAGGAATGAGTGCGGGCCATATCCTATGTACAAGAATGGTTATGGACCATATCCCAATTAGAGTATGGCTACGAGACATAACTCCACAATACCAGACATTAGCTACAGGCCATATCCTGAAGAGAGTATATGCTACAGGCTATAACTCTATAGCGAAGATTGCCAGTATACCCTAAAATCTATTTAGCAGAGACACTAAATGTCCTGCATGTGGTCTCGCACTGACTGAGACAGATGAGGTCATGGAGTCCGGCTCTTCCATTGACCTAGGTATGGAACTGATGCTTTACGCCATCGTGGTCGGTTGGAGTATGAGCGGTATACCTCATCTCCTCAGGGAATAAATGTGATTGTAAAATGTAATCAGTCGTGTAGCATATTTGTTTAAGGATGAATTACAGAAATCATTGGTTGATGTTACATTGCTTATGGTATCCTAAATGGATAGATATTATACATGTTCTTCATATTCCTTATTAAAATGAAAAGATGATATTGTTCTATTCTACTTAATAATGATTGAATCACATTGTTCAATAGAGATTCCTCTGTTCAGTTTATTACTATTTATTTACAATAATAATGTTTCCGATGGAGAGTTATATCTCTCGATGGGGCAATTTCAATTGTCTCACCCCCCGTGGGATCCAACCTTTTTAGGTGGACGAGGATGAGGAGGTAGAACCCATACAACAGGGGAAGGACAGCAACATCAGGGATAGCAGTAACATCCCAGGTGGGGATACTGACTGCCGTCTCTGTACTCTCAGGTCCTTGGAGTCAGTAGTTAGTGCTTTTATGATCGATATGAGATTTTGGCATTGAATGCCTCGAGGTTTTATTTTGCTTATGTGTAGATTTAACAGAGCAACGGTTTTATGTAATCCTCAAGAAGAGAAGGTACATGGTGTGTAATTTGTGAACCAGAATGTATATATATAATACTTTGGTTCTTGTTATAAGATTTTCCTGGAAATGGATCTCTTTGTAAATGGTTTTTATTTTTATTGATTTTTGTTAATCCGCTGCTAATGTTTTCTTTCGCATTTATCATTATTTGATGTTTGGGGTTTGTCACCACAAACAGGTTGTTTGGAACTTGTCAAAAAATAAGTTCATTTTTAAGAGCCTAGGCATTAGTAAGAGTTCTTTTGAGTGCTAAAAAGTTATAGGTTCTTTTTTTGCTAGTTTCTTGGCTATTGCTAGATCCAGGTGTTCACTATTTTTATCAATTTTTGTCTTTCTAAAGTCAAAGATCTCCTCCTCATCTTCCTCTTCATCCTCCATCCGTAGGTGACCACACTTGTCTTCCTTTTAATTAACCATCACAAGGGGATGGGGAAGGACCTTCAAAACCAAATAGAGTATTATATCTGGTAGGGCAGGAGTAGGCCTCATATCCTCCTTCACTAGGAAATCACCAAGGAAACCCTCGGGGACATGCGTGGAGGGAGAGAAGTTGATCATGATTAGGAACACAATATCAAAGTCACATATAATTTCTACCTAATTATCATGTTCTTTATGAAGTAGAGTAGAAAACCTCATAGTATTTAAAATAAACACTTTGGTTGGGGATACCGATGTTTCCATCCTTGAAACCTTAAGTCCTCTAAGAGTTGTGTCAAAATTGTGTGACTCTGGTTCCCAAGTGATCTCTGGTTCCAAACTTATGTTCACTAAGACCCTCAATTTTTACAAATTTAGAGCCTACAACATATTGAACAATGAAGAAATCTAGATTAAACAAAATTTATTTCTCATTTGACTAAAAAGATAAAATATATAATATCTAGATATAAGATTCGAGATTATGACTTTAGCATGCTAGCATATGCATAACTCTATTTTATAATATCAAAATGTGAGAGTTGTTTATGTTTTGGAATCCAAGAGAGTTACGTGTAATTTATGATGCCAATTTCTTATTATCATTTTGAGATCATAGAGATGACAATGTAGTTTCTTTACTTAACCCTTTCATACTGTATATTATGAGAACAACCCTTTCATACTGTATATTATGAGAACATATACAAAAGTGTGAAAAAATGTGATGTTGTCACGTAAGAAACATAACATCTTCCAGATAGAGGAGGATGTGGGACGTCAAGGATGGAAAAATCAACATCTATAAATATAATGGCTATGAAAGAAAGATGACTAGAGCCAACAATTGGATGTTGATATTTTGGATAGAATTCTATCCTTTGGGGTAGTTTGATGTTATATTAGATAATTGTTTTCAAAATAAATACATATTATAGTAATCTAATTTAAAAAAATATTTTGTTCACATGTATAATATTCAAGACTATAAATGTTTGTAGGAATTACTTGTATATAGAGACATGTATCTGCAAGTTCTATTAATTCAATATCAATAGATGAATAATTTCACATATATAATCTCAGTTAATTGATTCAATAATAATAGTATATCTTGTATTAACCTACCATTCTAAGGGACATTGCATTTAATAAGCATGTGCCAAACACATTCAATGTAAGATACTTTTATTTTACATTATATTATATTTTCTCTAGTTGAGATTAAATATAAATTATTTTTATTGTACTATATTCTTATGAATTATTAGGTAATATCATTTCTAATACTTTTTCCATGAAATAAAATGTAAATCTATAATACAAAATTCCTTGGAATTCGAGTTACTTACGTGTTATAATAAATAAACTATAATGAATCCATATTGCTCAAGTTTAAGTTATAAATTTTTAATGGAAGATAAATAACTGATTAGGAAGTAATACAGAAAAATACATTTATAAGTGACTTAATAAGCTAGTTTTTATTATAATTATTTTACACAATTAGAGTCTGTTGAATATGTTGTCCTATGAAAAAATATATGGTGTATGCGGTAGATAGTGTGAAAAAGATTGTAGATTGCTACTTTGTCTTATTTCACATCATAAATTTTTGAAAATACTACTTGTTACGACCCCACCTCCCGATAACCCCCAATTAAAGGAGACCGAAAGGTCAGAGCCGTTAACCAATAACCCGGATCAAAGGTTCGACAAATAATCATTAACAATTATTAAATTATACCAAGTATACTGAAATATGGTAAAAAATAAAAACTTTGCATACCTTTTAAAACTGGTATTTCAAAACTTCTATCCACACATATACTAATCTATCTAATCCTCCTTTGCACTTTAATTCTCATTTTGTACCACATATGCCACTGTACTATTTGTTCTTTTCATTGCACCTAAAATGCCGACAAACAAAACGTCGGTCAGCAAAAAGTTGGTATGTGGGGAAAACAATAATCATGCAAATATGTTAACAACGTAATCATTCCATTAATCATTTAACAATCAAGATTACATTTTAATCCATACAACTCAATCCATACATATTCTCGAACTCTGGGCTGTCCCTGCAGTGGACATGGATACCACCTCTCTTTTAGGTTCATATGGTAATAGAGTCGCATGGCACTACCCAAAGATAGCCCAATATCTAACTCAATGTGACTTGATGGTCCTACCTCCATGGTAGCCATGTACTAAGTCATCCATAGACCTGATGGACCTACCCAATAGGTAGCCATGTACTAGGTCTTCCTCTGACCTAATGGACCTACCCATAGGCAGCCATGTACTAGGTCAGCTATAATGCCACAGAGAGAACCAGGATCTGAGCTTGTAGGCACATATATTATGTGATAGTCATAGCCACATTATAGTTTGCATGAACTAAATTCATCCAACAGTTATTTAAAGCAACCAGTAAAACATTCGGGAATCGTCGTGAAACTATAACAGTTATTCATAAGCGTAACCACATACCTGATTTGAGGATTTCACAAGTATTAAGTAATTCCATCCAAGAAAGCAATCCAAGCAAGCAATTCAACAACCACATAATTCCTGAAAAGAATATGTACTCTATTTATTACACACTTTATCAAGAATCTACTTTATTGACTTGGATTCACTTTCTAGGGTTTTTGTATCCATTTTGCAATTAGGGTTTCCCTTCATCTTTTGCCATATTAAACCCTAATTAGATAAAACTACATATAAACCACAAGGTTCTCATCCTATTTCTCCTAAAATGATTAGGATCATCATATTTTAACCTATTTCCTTATATTTCGAATTAAACATAATCATCTCTTCTTTTATCCTAAATTAGGGTTTCTAGATGCATTATCATACACACTTGGTTTAAAACACTAAAATGTGCAATTACACATTAAGATCATATTCAAGTATACCATTACCATTCAACATGTTACTATTACTTAATTTAACCAAGTAAGCATCATAGACTCAACCATTAATCTCAATTAGGATTTTTGACCTAACTTTAAAGAACTTTTCATCAACTTAATGTACTTTTGCAATTAGGAACGGAATCAAGCTGTAATATCATTTTTATTGGATTGCTCTCATTCTCCTAATCAATTTTCATACATTGTATTGTTTCATCCGAGTTACTAATCATTAATTATGAATTTCACAAGATGGATCATTACTAGCCAATTAGAGCATGCCACGTCAACATATTACCTTTATATTTGCAGCCGCTAGAAAAAGCAAAGGACCAACCCGCCCTCGTGTTTTAAACATACGTAGAGGGGTAGAAGTGTCTTTCGTTTATTATTCTCCTTCATCCTCACGCAACGGCCAAGCAGAACCTTGCGCCCGTCCGCGTCGAATCCTCTTTACGGCCTGCCGTCGAACGGTGAGGGTGGGCAACCCCATGCCTAGGCTGCACCTTGATTCCTTCGGCCTTGATCTCGGCCCTTAAGCCTTCCTCGCGCCGTGCGCGTCCCCACCGTACACACGCAGGTTGATCCTACGGGGCTGCCGGCGGCCTGGAGCAAGAGCTCTCCAGATGCCTCCGCCGTGCTAATTTTACTTGCACCCTCCCCCTTCCTTCCTCAGACTTGATGCACCCTTCATGGGCTCAAGAGAGTCGCCAGTCTGACTCACAACCGTGTGACTCCCCGGCACATGTGCAACGCCGCTGTGACAGGGAGTGGAGGATGGCTCTACGGCAGAGTGCCCTGACCTTGCCCCTGCGACGAGGATCACCTTCCTATGATGAAAAGACCCTCAAGAACACATGCGAGCCTCCACCGTGACTCCACCAGGTCATGGCAGGAGGGAGCGATGCAGATTGCTGGAGGTGGCCGCACCTTGCTCACTGGTTGGGGTGTTGTTTCTGGATGTGTTACAGGTCAAAAGTCACCATGGAAACCCATCGAGGTCCCTTCCTCTTATCTTCTGACCAGGAAATCATCTTGTACACCAATGAATTCCAGCGAGATGATAGTGAGTTGCCCCGGGTGGTGTGATGCAAAACCCTAAACGAAGGGGAGGAGGACGAAGAAAGAAAGGAGAGGCAGAGTTGTGGACTTTGGATGGCACCTAAGCCTGTTTCTTTTCTAGTATGCAGGGGATGAAAAGACTTATATATATATATATATATATATATATCTTTTTAATCTTTCCTTTCTTATTTCTGTTTCTTTCTTTTCTCATTGGGTTTTGAGTAATCCAAAAGTCTAGATACAATTACTTCCTTTTTACATTATTGCAACAATTTGATACCAACAAGGAAGGATTATATTCCTTATTCCATCTTTTCTTCTTTACGGTTAATACAAAGCACACATGGGAAAGTAGAACAAAATATTAAATAGGTTTCCATATAGATCCGTACTTGTCCTCCAAGTATTCCTTTAATTATAACCATACATTTTATTTTCTTTTGGAAACTCTACACATTATTTCATTTCATTCAACTTTTCTTTTCCTTTTTATCATTAGGAATCCTTGGGGTACGAAAATCCACCAAGGATAACCCAATTATACCTCTTTCCAATTATTTCCAATATTTTATCATTATTTTCAATTTCTTTCTTAATAAAGAAATACTTAATTGATCTTTTTTTTCTTAATTATTCAATTATTCATTCACTAATTGAATTTTCTTGTTATTTGGGCCCAATAGCCAATAAAGCCCACAACACAACCATCAAGGCTATTGTAACCGAAATCCATTTATTCAAAATAAATTATATCATTATTTGTTCACTTATCTTTAATATGAACAATTACATTTCTCACCAATTGAACCCAAAAATTGGGGTTGTAACACTACTTCACAATAAGGATTTTTCAACTAATTTTAATAAATACTTTGAGCAGATACTTAATCTTATTAATTATGATACCCTTTGAATATGAGAGTTTATAGTCATTGAGGATACAAGAATCCCACTAATGTGATAAAGTAATGAGGATGCTTTCTAATTAATGCTATGTTTAGAAAAGTATTGGCCTTTGAACACTAGTTGATAATCTCTAACCAGACATCACGTGAATTTAACACGATCAGAATTCACTACCCTAGGCGTATATATCATGTTGTCATACTAAACATAATAGACATGAAGTTGGGAATGGTGAAATTGTAATGATCATAAAGTGTAAAAGGGTAGAGAGAAAAAGAGGGAGGAATCGAAGAAATATAGATAGACATATAATTTGTTAACCATCCGGGAGGTAGTATATATTATCATTGTGGGATATGTAGTAAATTGCTTTTTCTAAGAAGAGGTGGTTGGGATTTTAATCTATTAGGGACATGTTTGTGGAGAAGAAGGAAATATATTATTTCAAAATTTACACCAAAAAAAGATATCTTATTTGAAGAAAAAATGTGGGAAAAATAATTAGGAATATATAAAAATTGGAGTCATTGTATTCTAATAATTATATTTTAAAGATAAAAATGTGAATAATCAGTATGAAAGAATCTTGTATTTATAATAATCAAGATTTAATAAGTTCATTGCTTGTTTTAAATATTTCTTGTATAAATGTAAAAAACCACACTCATAAATGTTATTTAGTTTGTTGCAATGAAATTTAACCCTAAAAATTTATTACAATAATGATGTACATTTCCAAAATATCTTCACATAAAAATTTGCATAAGCAAAAAGAGAGCATACACGAAAGGCTACAATTTACCTTATTTCTGACTTATAACTGAAAATAATATATAAATATCTTGCATACAGAAAAAATAACTTACAATAACTCAATTTGTTTAGTGGTGAATTGAATTGGAGTGACATCAGAAGTAGTATATACACCAAATAGACTTATTTAGTACAAAAAAGCTCAACATTTTTGTATTTGAACAAGTTTTCTACAACATTATTTTTCACTTATCAATAAATTATATTATAATCACATGATTACGTGAGAAAGATTTTTCCTATTTTATTCAATAATTTAAAAGAGGTGAAAAAATCAATAAATAATTATTTGTGTGGTTTAAATCTGAGCCACTTCATTGGAGACCATTAAAATTTACCAACTATGCTATCCCGTCAGCACAACAATAAAAACTATGTTCTTAAATATGTCACACTAATATTTCACTTCCAAATAATATATAAGATCAATAAACATGAGTGTAATACAATTACTTGTAATTTTTTTTCTAATACATATGTGTGTGCGTAAGTACGTGTGTGTGTGTGGGGGGGGGGGGGGGGGTTGTTAGATGGCCCATTCTAACCCCTTTTGGATCTACCCATCAAAGGCGCCCAGTACAGTACCATTGGCCTGAGATCCCGAGTCCTCCTCACAAAGGTCGAAGCAGTGTCACCTGTAGGAATATTGTCTGCAAATTGAGTACCTAGGAAAATACCATTACACTTGTTTTAAACAACTTCTACTGTTGTTTTAATTATAATTTGCACAAATCAATCTAATGACAACAAAACAGCTTAATGTTAGGAAAAGTGGTTGTGTCCGAGTCTACAACGGTTGCCAGAATGAGAACTTCTACTATAGGTGTCGCCGCCGGCACCAATGACAGCTGAAGAGAAAAGACTCGTCCTCAGACAGGGTAATGGTGACACAAAGACTGGGAAGATTGAGGCCCACAGAGCCTGAGGGGCTGGTTTTAGAAACGCCTATTTTAAAGAGTCAGAACTACGCAACCATACCAGCTCGGTCTGAAGCAGCTTGATTAATTTCTTTGAAGGAAACAGCTTGACTTGAAACAAAATGACTTGCACAACATACACAAAAACTAGAAAACCTATCAATCGCAATTCCGCAAGTAGCTTGACATTAAGGCCCCGTTTGCTTCCGTGTAATAGGGGGTAGTTGGCTGATTAAAAAAACACATCATATATATTCATACCATTTGTTCGGCACCGGTTTCATTTGGTATCGTGTAGGATGAACGTACGGAGTCCTCTTGTAATCATTTGGTACCCAGTAGCTAGTTGCTTTTTGCCTAGCAAAAAGTAGACTAAACCGTTGACACAAGCAGGACTTCACCCGACTACCCAAGAAAATGGCGCAGTACCGATGCTGCGTTTTTCTATTAAAATCTGCCGGAATGCTGCGTTGCAATTCCTTGATTTGTTTGCACCGCTGTCAACCAAATAAAAATCATACTCGAAAGCATAGCAATCGTTTGTAATGAATTCGTCTGTCATCCTACCAAACTAGCCCTAAACCTTGAAATCCGATGCACAAAATTCCAAAAACTGGAACTTCTAGTGGTTGCCGGCCCCTCAGAAGACCAGTTCTAGTAGTCGAGGAATTCTCTGAAGTTGACATTGAAAGTGCTAGCTTTGATTTAAGAACCAAAATCTAAGTACTCGTCCGAAATTCCTACTGGATTCTTACCTGCGTTTTGTAGCGTGTACGCCGTGACTGGTTATGCGAGACCATTTCGAATCTAGCTAGTAGGGGGATGCTAATCACTAGATTGTTATAGGTTGTTATGATAATCGCCATTACAAGGGATGTGTCCTTAAGTAATGATAAATCGCTCAATATACGCCGATTTGGGATATGTTGAGCGGTTCCTTTAGTGCCTAGTCAATGTCAGATAAGGGCATAGTAATCGATATGTTAGTCTATTCTGTTCCCCCCCTCTGCCACTTGAAGCAACCCGATTACTAGTTTGTAGCGATTGCTGAAGAATTTTTGATCTGGTTTAGGGTACTCGTCATTGACCCGTTCCAATTTTCAATTACCCATTTCTCGTTCCTCGAACCTCTACAGCGATTGGAATCAGAATGCCGACAAAAGGTGTGTCGTTTCCTGTTTTATATATCTCTGATTTTATTAGTGCTTGGTAGAGGCAGCATCTACGTACAATTAAATAAAGACGAAAACTCCAGCAGTATAGCTCACAATTTGCTGGCAACAACTAATGGCGTGAAGAACGGGTTCACTCACTCGGCGCAGATCCATTCCAATTAATTTACGCACTCCGAATTTGTAGTGTTTGTGTCTTCTTCTGGTTATTTGTTTTTGTTTGTACTAGATGGTTGTTTAACTTTATAAGCAAAGTGTTTGAAGTATCTTTCATAATACAACAGTAGCAGGTAACTGCCGTGCTGTCCCAATATTAAAAATATAGAATGAACACTTCACCAACGGCCTACCCGTGCTGTGTAATACTTGAAGGTCATTAGTTACACACAAGTAGTTTGAGTTTGGTGCATCTTCCTCTATGTTCCTCGGGTTGTTATCGAGCAGCTCCTAATTGGTGTACTGTTGACGTTATAGTGAGCAGACCTGTCAAATTGGGTCAAAATCCGCGGGCGTCCATGGGTCGACCCGTTTAAGTTGGGTTTGAGTGGTAAAATTAACCACCCGCTGAAAATTACCCAAACTCATACCCACCCGTTTATTAAGCGGGTTTCGCGGGTGATCCGCAGGCACCTGCGGGTGACCCAGTTAATTGAAGCAAATATATTCATATACATAATATACACACACACCTATTAAAAGATGTTGCTTATTTTGTACAAGTTAATTCTTTACTTTTACTAACAACAATGATATTCTCTTTATTTTGTGTTTGCAATAGGCAATAACAAGTACTTGTAATATTATGAATGTCAAATGTTACATGAAAAAATTATGTATTTTTCTTGTGATATTTATCTATGAAAACTACATCGATTTTTCTAATTTACATCAACATACAACTAGTTGCTAATTTTTCATATATCAAAAACTAATCGAATAGTTTGACGTCAAACATAGTAGTTGGTTGGTTCTTTTGCACTATATTTGTCATACAAAAATAGTTACAAGCGGTTTCAAATGTTGTTTTTAATGTTAAAGAAAGCAACTGATAACTTATTGTTGATTGTACACATTTTATATGGGCATCCGCGGGCAACCCGCAACCCACTGGGTCGGATTTGGGTGTGCTTTTCTTCCACCCGTTTAGAAGTGTATCTTTTTGACCCACACCTCCCAGACCCGCACCCGCAATGACCCAACCCAAACCTAAGCCACCCACCCGTTTGACAAGTCTAATAGTGAGGTACTTCTCTTGTCCCCGTGTGAGCATAGTCTATGTCAACCTAACTATATAAATCTAAGGCCGGGCATAAAACCGAACTTGACCACTAAATCAAAATTTGACCACAATAACTACATAAATCTAAGGATGGGCATAAAACCAGACTTGACCAACCATGTGGTCTAGTCTGATTTAGGTACATAGTGTGGTCAGTTTTGGTTTAAAATGGTCTTATGTAGTCCGGTCAAAGTCAGTGTGAGTAGACAAACTATCAGACTAATCTTGACCAACTATATAAAATGAATAATTAATAGAGTATATGTTTTTTTATGAAAATACAATTCGATGTCGTTATTTTCATTGTACTAATACATATGCAACACAATCTTTTAATATGTATTCTTATAAAGTAATCATAATAATTTGATAACATTTTTGGATGTTTTATTTCTTAATTTATTTCCCTCAATTAAACATAGTTACCTCCTTTTTTTATTATTTTACACATAAATACCTCTTATGCTTTGTTCTGAAGGTAATCACAACATTCTATGCAGGTAACCTAAGTATTAAAGGAGTCTAGCATGGAGCAGGGTGATCATCATTCCCACAACCAATTGAAACCACGACAAGGCTAGGCAGCAGCTAATCAGGAGACAATCAGGTCACAACCGATGGTCATAAGCCAAGAGAATGTCTTGCTAATCAATGATTTGCCCCGCATATGTGCGACCATGGAGTGTTAACATCCCATGGCCTTCTTAAGAAAACATCCTATCAACCCTACCATCGACCTCCAAGACGATGATTGTAACGACCCGCACTTTTGAGTGTCTAAAAGACCTTAAAGTCACAGATCGTCATTCAAAAATTCCAGGTTCAGATTCATGAAATAATACAAAATAGTAAATAATTTCTATTAATGATCAAATATGTACATGTTTAGATAAAAAGCTCCTCGAAGGAGTTACATAACTTTTAAACAAAATTAACTTTTACAGTTGTGAAGATATACCATTAAGACTAAACCTTCATGATTAAATTGTATTGTCTTCAATATCTTTATTTGTACCCTCATTGTCACACCCTGATCTCACACTAACCACTAATCACGAGATTAGGGCGCGACGGAGGGATTATCACATAAACAAATCACTGAGAACTTTTTCTTTTTAAAACCTCGTAATGATATCCGGATTATTGCTGTAAACTAAAACATGATAAACTATTGCGGAAGCATTTCAATTAACCTGGCTAGAGAACATAAACAGAGTTTACAACATGTAACATTGTTTAACAGAAAGTAAACATAACAGTTAATTTACATCTTTTATACATTCGCCATACATACTTTCTCTCACCCACACCATGTCCCAAGGACCGAGGGGAAAGGACTAAGAGACCACTATCTAACTAACTACATATACCTTCTACTAACTAGGGTGGTAAGATCTTTCAGATTTCTAGAACTGTCACTGACCTGAAAATGTTTGAGTAGAGGGATGAGCCTACTCGCTCAGTGAATAGCATTTCATTTAGCTATCACTAAACAACTCGTCAGATATATAAAATTGAATTAAAGCATAAATGCAATACTAAGCATGGCAGTTCTAATGACATAACAGATTTACAGATAATAATCACATTTCTATTTAACAACAGATACTTTATTCAAATAAACAGTTATTGAGAATTAACACAGAAGGTCTAAACTCTTAACATATTAAATTTACTGTGATCTTATATGATTACATATTTATATTATTATGCCCTAATCATATGCAGTGTACTCTGCATACAAAGATCTGTAGCAAACTACGATCTCACCGTACAAGACTTAGCGACACACCCGGGAAATGCTAAGTCTAACTTCTCGTCCTGGTCTGCTACAGGACCCACAGGCTCTCTGGCCTCCTCTGCACTCACCATGACTGCTCTGGACTCCTCCTCTAACCTGAGCACACAGGCGCAGGGAGTCAACACTGGGTTACCACCAGAATTACTCAACCGGTTGGTGTTGGATAACCCTTTACTTTATTTATTATTTTTCCCCAGTGCCACTGAAATTACTCAATCGGTTGGTGTTGGACACTGTCTATCAACCCTCATGCCACCAGAATTACTCAACCGGTTGATGTTGGACACGAGTTTCACCCCTAAGGTGCAGACCTCTCAAAGGGGTTCTACGGTGTTAGGGCACCTAAGTCTATCATTTTATTATTATAGAACACATTAATCTGAAATACATAACTCATGTTCTTGTTCCGAACTCTGGTTTCTCTATGATACCACATTTACTGATTTCAGATCAGATCACAATACACTGTCATTCTAAAACTGACAGAGCAATATATTTCAAATCATTGTAATTTCTGAGAAATTCTCATACCATGCATTCAGACAAATTAGAAATGCATAAATAACCCAACTTATTTCAATTTGGCACATACATAGTGAATTTACGCAATTGAACATCTTATTGCACAAATTAAAGAAATTTACTTCACATATGAGAATCATACTCAACAATTATCGATTCTCTAAAATTCTCGAAAAACGTGCACATTAACCCTAATCCTGGTTTGTGCATCACTTAACTCAATTAAGAGTTAATTACATATCACAATACAATTTAATAACAATACTTGAGAATTTCTGGTAATATTTCAGAGAAATGTGCCATTTCATGTAAATATCAATTTACACATATTAACGTCAAAAGATATATGCAATTAGGGTTTTCTTGCATATTTTTATTTATTCATATCAACTTTGAAATCGTACATCTGATAATTTATCAGAAATCTTCATTGTCTGGGTTCATACCCAAACCATACCATTTTCAGACATGAATTTCTAATTTCAACATTCAAATGAGCAATTTAGGTTCCAATGAACCATATAAATCTACTGATTCAATCCATACTGTTCAAATTCTAAATTTAATCATATAACAACGTCTAGAAGCATTTTATGAAATAAAAAGTCGGGCGACGCCAAACGCTGCCCGACGCCTGATAACGCCTGTTATCAGCGAAATTCGCGCACAAAACAGAAAATATTCAAACGTCTGAGTTTATTAATGATAAATAAATGAAACCCTACTCACTTTGATTTGGACTATCTGGATTCGTCTGGAGGTGCATCCAGGGCCTGATTCCGGGCAAGATTCGGTTGTCTTCAACCTTGGAATAGCTTTGTTAGCAAACCATTTGTGCAAGCTATTTCACCTCTCGTACAGGTTGATAGGAAAGCTCGATTGAGTGCTAAACCAGACTGATGGCTGCGGTTTGAGGCTCTGGACCTTTGGCCGAAGTTGGTGACCGTCTTCCCAAGTGATTGCTGCCCTAGGGTGGCCTCTTGCTGTTGCAGGTCGACTCTGCTGCTAGGGGCACCACTGGGCGAGGGAAGAAGATGGGGAAAGGAAAGGGAAGGTAGAGGAAGATGGGCAGCCTCCATAGCAGCCCCTCTAAGCCCTAAACGAACCCTAAATGGCTGCCAATCGAAGCTACTATCCCTCCATCGTCGTTGCTGAACGCAGCCAACACTGCTGCTATTTGGGTGGTGCTATAGAGCCGCTAGGGCATGGAAAGAGAAGGGAAATGGAAGAGAAAGAAGGAGGGAAGGATGGGGAGGTGGGGCGCCTGCTGGCCGGCGATGAGGAGCTCGAAACGGCCGCCGATTTCCTCCCCCAAGCTACTGGTCGGGCGCTGCTACAGTGTGCCGCAGCTCCTTGCTGTAGGTTGGCTGCGGATAGGGCTCCGCCATAGGGCGAGGATGAAGATGGAATGGAGGATGGAGGTGAAGGAAGCTGGATCGTTAGCTATCACGCCAAAAATCGCCCACACACACCCCCCTTCAGTTTCCCTCGCTCGGTCGACCTGGTTGATTTTGGGCGCCACTTCTGCCAGCCCCTGTTCCATCGGGAAGAAGAAATAAGGGCATGGGGTAACCAACCCCCAAAAGGAAATAAAAGAAAATAAAAGATCCAATACTAGAAAAATTGCAACCAGGTCCAAGATTCTTGGAAATACCACAAATCCCTCCTTGAATGTCCGATTAAGGTGATTTCTCTTGCAAACTGCCAAGCACGGAATCCACTACAAATCTCAAAGCGAATAATCATACTAATTATACTATCTCACTTGATCAAAGAACTCAACGCATCAGCGAGTACTTAATTCAACTTAATGAACTTAATAATCAACATTGCTATCATCATCAATTATCTCATATGAGTAAATCTCAACTATTGATTCATGACATAGCTTATCTTGATTAACCATGCTATTTAATAATATACTCAACACTAATCAAGGTGTTTCATGCTAATTGAGGTATTTACTGGCTAACCTCAACGTGGGTCATAACACTCATGTCCACGCTATCAAGTATATCTGATACCTAAAATGCCAACAAACAAGTACGCAGTCAGTATATCACTATACTGGTATGTGGGTTCAAACAATAATCACAAGTACATATATAAGCAAACATCTTTATCTTGAATATAAGAAAATAAACTTGTTTTCATATTCTAACCCCTATCTAGTCAACTACCTCAGGTGTAATCACTGTCCCTCCAGGGCTCGTGTGCATTACCCTTAAGATCAGTCTAACCCAGAGTTCAGAATACTATTATTTACTTTACATGATACTCATATGCACTTTATAGTTTGCAAGAACTAAATAAACAAGCAAATAGTTTATTTGTCGTCCAATCTCATCGAGAAACATCGGCAATCTCATAATTCAATATGCATATTCATAAGGGTAACCACGTACCTTATGCCATCGCAGAAATAATGCAGAATATATGACGTGTACTTTAAGAGTGTATCCAACCATCCAAGCAATAAGGCATTCAATCAACAGTATCTGAAACATGCATACTACATATGTGTCACCATGTATTCACATTACATTACTCAGATCGAGATGTGAATCTAAACTAGGGTTTAGGATTATCTCATGTTTGGATCCGGGATTAGGGTCACAAACCCTAACTCCTCACGTTATGGTTTCTAGGATTACAATCTCAGTTATGCATATTAGGTTAAACCCTAATCGTCAACTTAAGCATATTAAACTATTCATGACATCTAGATTACATTATCATCATTAGATCATAGCAAGATGTTGACATTGATTTTAACACCCTAAATAGCATGAATAAGATTACTAATCTAGAATCATCCATTATTCATCATTATCAAAGATTTCTTCATTATACAGGTCTAGATCAGGTATTAGCTTAGAACAAACACAACTAATTCTAATCAATTAAGCATCATATTAACCTAAATCTAGGCTTCCCTTTATACTAATCACATTAACACATGTATTACACATACTTTTGGAACAGAAAGCGTAATTAGTTTCTGACAATATTTTATTTGGATTCCTCTCATTTTCCTGATCAATTTTGATATATTATACCTTGCAATCTGAGTAACCAATAAATAGTTATGATTTTCACAAAAATAAAGACGAATAGACCAATCATACGCTGACACATCAACAACTTACTTGTTTGTCCCTTTTCTTTTAGTCAGGCCAGCCAGGGTGGAAAAAGACGCCTACACCCCTGAGTTAACATTTGCAGTCCAGGGCTGTCCGGGTAATTTGACCCCCGGATTACCCTCTTCCTCTCGATAGAACGAACGACGCCCTACCCGCCGCGGCTCGATCGACCGAGGGTGGACTCGCCCTCCTCGACCCCTCGACGGCCTGGGAGTTGGCCGCCCTGCCTCCGCCAGACCCCTCCGGACTCCCTGGGAATCCCGTCTCATCTCGCTGGCGTCAAGAACTGGAGAACGATGACCCCGTTCTATTGCAACCTGTATACTTCGGTCTGTCCTAAAACCATGTATTGCTGAGTGTTGTAGCCTGGGCACATCCACGACTTCCATTCGTGATCCTAATGTAAGCCTCTAGGGCGTTCATGGGGCAGTGCACTCTCTTGCTGCACTGGAGTACGACACAAAGAGAAGGATGAGAAGGAAACACTGCCGCCCGCTATCGTGGCTTCGCTTCGGGAAGGACGAGAACCGCTCGAACTCCGTTTCCACTCGGCTCCCATCATGACTATACCCCTAGTAGACAAATGGCCGCACTCCTCCTCTTGCTTTGAATTACTCGGCTCCCATATGTACGACTAGGATGGTTCCTCGACGTTGCAGCTCATCCTCGACGCTAAGCCCCTGGTTCACATGCACTGGCACCCGCAGTGGCGCTCTAGTCTGTCGTGATCTCCCTTCAGTGGGAAGCAGTGTGTGAGGGCAAGTAGTGTCTGTCACACGTCCTCACAATCTAGACGCATGTGACGCTATGCCTCACGACGCCATTCTCACTGCACGGTTGTCTCCCTCCATGGCCAGGTTTTGAGAGAGAGAAGAGAGAGGGTTCCTTCCACCCCATGAAGACAAGAGAGGATGTAGTACAAGGCCAGGAGATGGGTGAAGGCAACAAATCAGCTGCTAGGGTTCATCCGTGGTAAGAGACTACGAAGACCACCAGGGTAGATCTTATATATATAATCAGTATAAACTAGGATTTTCTAGTCTGTGGGGTTCCGATTTTGTTTGACGTTTATACATAATTGGGCGGTTCCCACATCAAACAAGGAAGGATATAATGGATCCCATCCAATTTTTCCTTATTGGATAATTGTGATTACTTTCTTTTTATAGAAAGAAGGATTTCCGTTTACTTCAACAATCCAAAACAAACTAGGAATGATTATGTTCCTTTTCAAATCTCACATCCATAAAAAAGGTGGATAACCTTTTGATTAATTATCTAATCCACATATTATCTTGGATTATCCTAGAAATCCTCTCATTATCTTATATTGTAATTATCCTTCAACATACCAGAAAGGGAACCCAAGGTAACACTATTTGGTGTCCCAACCATTGTGTTTCCAATAATGGAAAGATAAGTATTCTTTTAACTATCTAACACATTATAAACTTTATTCTCCTTTGTAAAACGTTTATCACTATCAAAAGATGTTATTATTTATTAATGCATGAATTTCTTTTATCTATTTGTCTTGTGCCAAAAGCACTTGTGCGTCAAAGGCAATTAACGTAACTATTCTACCAATAAAATCATTAAGGAATTATCAATTTAATTCATGCATCATATTTTATAGTTCAATTTTACCAAAATTTGAGGATATTACATTCACCCCTCCTTACAAGGAATTTTGTCCTCAAAATTCAGGCCTACCAAGCCTAGGTGAATGGTGACTTATCTTATTTTCAAAACTTAGGGTTAGCATCCTACATAGATGTCTCAACATCTTTTCTTATTATTCCAAATCCCATCTTATTATTAAGTTTGGCACTTGAATTTTCATTCAAGTATATCCACATCTTTAGTACTCGTACCTCATCAACTCTTGATGATTTTATTCTTATTAGTGATTTCATTATTGTTTGGTGATTTCTCCTTTAACCTAGGTTCCAACCTATAATTCATCACTTTCACACACGGGTGAGGTAACACCTCTAACCCTAGGTCAAGTCATTACAATTCAATGTAGGATATTCATCCTCATTATCTCAATTTTAAGCATAAGGTGTGTCTATCCAACCTCCCTCCCTCATAATGAGATGAAATAAGCATTTGAATGCAGACCAAACACAAAGTTCATTCCATTCCAAGAGAGGAGATAGTACATCCACACATCACCTTCCAATTTCATATATTAAGTTGAATCATACCCGATATGACTCTAAACTTACTTGTTCTTAATTTTATAGCATTCTTATGTTCCATGAAGTCAAGTGTCCCTTTTCTTACTCTTAAGTTAAGACACAACTTCTCTAAGTTTTTCATGACTTCTTTATATCTTTTATATTTACATCTCATGTATCATTATGAGCCTTATCCAAATCCTTGGGGTCTCTAGGGGTATAGGTACTCTTTTGGAGTGATCTCATCCTTATGCATCAAGAGAGTGCCTTTCATATTCACCCATTAGGCTACATGATCCTCATAGAGGTAGATAATCTCCTGAGTCATGTACCTTGGATAAACCTAGTTGTTACCTCCCGACCACATGGTCTTGTGCATTCAGGGAACAATCATCTCCTAACCCATCGGTCCAATGTACCTCTAATACACCCTACTTGACCCTAGGATTGCATTAGGTCTCTACCCTCCCTAAGGGTTTCTTTTGAGATGTCACACATTATTATCTTGTTTAATTCTTTAACCCAGATTGCATTCATATCTCTCTTTTGAGAACACGTAATGCAGTGTCGTCCCATCATTGGGCTCAGGCCACCTTCCCTCCAGGGCTTGGTTCCATGTCGGTCTTCCCTCTTGGGCTTGACTTCTGTGATCTTCCCTTCCAGGGGCTTGATCCTAAACAACTGCATTGTGGACTTAGGCCACCTTCCCTCCTGGGCTTGGTGCCTGCCTGGTCTTCCCTCTTGGTCTTGACCATTTCATGACCTTCCCTCCTAGGGTTGGTCGTCCACTTAGGCCAACTTCCCTCCTGGGCTTGGTGCCTTACTGGTCTTCCCTCCAGGGCTTGACCAGCTGTGTCACTCAGAGTCAGCATCCTTGGATTCAAAGAATTTATGTACTTTCATTTTTTTTATATCTTTGACTCTTCACTCCTCTAGGTGAGGATTAAGGTTATCTCAATACTTAATTACATTTATTCACTTACCTTTTAAGGGAAAGTCCTAGCCTAGGGTGCCTTCTTGGATCATAGGAGGGGGTTAGGCTCTCTAGCCACAACCTAATCCCAAGATATAGGTTTTGCCTCCTTCATAGGTCATCTTCCCACTCCTTGGGTTGACCCACCCCAGGTTGTCTTACTAACCCTAAAGGTTTTATAGATATCTCTTTGTTTTCATTGAGTATAACTTTTATCATTATAACATATCAACTCATGTTTGCTCAATCTCTGGAATACCCTCTCATGGTCTCTGTTCATTCAATGAACTTGGGTCACCTTCCCTCCAGGGCTTGGTGCTACCTCAACCTTCACCTCCAGGGGCTTGGCCACCATCACTAACTTCTAGAGACAACATGAGGAGTTTGAGCAAGTTATATTCCAACTTTTCATTTTGTTATATATACATCTATTGGGTTTTTATATCTCTTAAGACTTATCACATAAGTTTTATGCTCCTCATGCACACATGCATGGGAGACTGGGTTACCTAAACCATCCCTTATCTTTCTTATTCATGATTTCAAGTTTCATATGGGTAGTTTCCCATACCACCACACCATGTTGATTACCAATTTTAAGTTTCACATGGGTAGTGTCCCATACCACCACACCATGTTGATTACCAATTTTAAGTTTTCACATTTTAATTCTCTTATTAATATTTTCTTTTCAAAAAAATTTAAGAAAGTGATGAGAAGTAGATGAAATGTGAGATGAGAAACCTAAGAGACACATTAAGCTTTACTAATTTTTCTCTTAAATTTTCTAAGGATGATTTGAAATTATAAACTATTAAGTATTAGTTGATGAATCTGTTCTCTGATACCAAATGTAACGACCCGCACTTTATTCTAACCCCTATCTAATCAACTACCTCAGGTGTAATCACTGTCCCTCCAGGGCTCGTGTGCATTACCCTTAAGATCAGTCTAACCCAGGGTTCAGAATACTATTATTTACTTTACATGATACTCATATGCACTTTATAGTTTGTAAGAACTAAATAAACAAGCAAGCAGTTTATTTGTCGTCCAATCTCGTCGAGAAACATCAGCAATCTCAGAATTCGATATGCATATTCATAAGCGTAACCACGTACCTTATGCCATTGCAGAAATAATATAGAATATATCACATGTACTTTAAGAGTGTATCCAACCATCCAAGTAAGAAGGCATTCAAGCAACAATATCTGAAACATGCATACTACATATGTGTCACCATGTATTCACATTACATTACTCAGATCGAGATGTGATTCTAAACTAGGGTTTAGGATTATCTCATGTTTGGATCTGAGATTAGGGTCACAAACCCTAACTCCTCATGTTATGGTTTCTAAGATTACAATCTCACTTATGCATATTAGGTTAAACCCTAATCGTCAACTTAAGCATATTAAACTATTCATGACATCTAGATTACATTATCAACAATAGATCATAGCAAGATGTTGACATTGATTTTAACACCCTAAATAGCATGAATACGATTACTAATCCAGAATCATCCATTATTCATCATTATCAAGGATTTCTTCATCATACATGTCTAGATCAGGTATTAGCTTAGAACAAACACAACTAATTCTAATGAATTAAGCATCATATTAACCTAAATCTAGGCTTCCCTTTATACTAATCACATTAACACATGTATTACACATACTTTTGGAACAGGAAGTGTAATTAGGTTCTAACAATATTTTATTTGGATTCCTCTCATTCTCCTGATCAATTTTGATAAATTATACCTTGCAATCTGAGTAACCAATAAATAGTTATGATTTTCACAAAAATAAAGACAAATAGACCAATCATACGATGACACGTCAGCAACTTACTTGTTTGTCCCTTTTCTTTTAGTCGGGCCAGCCAGGGTGGAAAAAGACACCTACGCCCCTGAGTTAACATTTGCAGTCCAGGGTTGTCCGGGTAATTTGACCCCCGAATTACCCTCTTCCTCTCGACAGAACGAGCGACGCCCTACCCGCCACAGCTCGATTGATCGGGGGTGGACTCGCCCTCCTCGACCCCTCGACGGACTGGGAGTTGGCCACCCTGCCTCCGCTAGACCCCTCCGGACTCCCTAGGAATCCCGTCTCATCTCGCTGGGGTCAAGAACTGGAGAACGATGACCCCATTCTACCGCAACCTGTATACTTCGGTCTGTCCTAAAACCATGTATTGCTGAGTGTTGTAGCCTGGGAACATCCACGACTTCTAGTCGTGATCCTAATGTAAGCCTCTAGGGTGTTCACGGGGCAGTGCGCTCTCTTGCCGCACTGGAGTACGACACAAAGAGAAGGATAAGAAGGAAACAATGGCGCCCGCTATCGTGGCTTCGCTTCAGGAAGGACGGGCACCGCTCAAACTCCGTTTCCACTCGGCTCCCATCATGACTATGCCCCTAGTAGACGACTGGCCGCACTCCTCCTCTCACTACTCGGCTCCCCTCTGTACGACTAGGATGGTTCATCGACGTTGCAGCTCGTCCTCAACGTTGCAGCTCATCCTCGACGCTAAGCCCCTGGTTCACATGCACTGGCACCCGCAGTGGCATTCTAGTCTGTCATGATCTCCCTTCTGTGGGTAGCAGTGTGTGAAGGCAAGTAGTGTCTGTCACACATCCTCACAATCTAGACGCAGGTGACGCTATGCCTCATGACGCCATTCTCACCGCTCATCTAACCGCACGACTGTATCCCTCCATGGCTAGGTTTTGAGAGAGAGAAGAGAGAGGGTTCCTTCCACCCCATGAAGCGAAGAGAGGATGTAGTACAAGGCCAGGAGATGGGTGAAGGCAACAAATCAGCTGCTAGGGTTCATCCGTGGTAAGAGACTACGAAGACCACTAGGGTAGATCTTATATATATATAATCAGTATAAACTAGGATTTGCTAGTCTGTGGGGTTCTGATTTTGTTTGACGTTTATACATAATTGGGCGGTTCCCACATCAAACAAGGAAGGATATAATGGATCCCATCCAATTTTTCCTTATTGGATAATTGTGATTACTTTCTTTTTTATAGAAAGAAGGATTTCCGTTTACTTCAACAATCCAAAACAAACTAGGAATGATTATGTTCCTTTTCAAATCTCACATCCATAAAAAAGGTGGATAACCTTTTGATTAATTATCAAATCCACATAATATCTTGAATTATCCTAGAAATCCTCTCATTATCTTATATTGTAATTATCCTTCAACATACCAGAAAGGGAACCCAAGGTAACACTATTTGGTGTCCCAACCATTGTGTTTCCAATAATGGAAAGATAAGTATTCTTTTAACTATCTAACACATTATAAACTTTATTCTCCTTTGGAAAAAGTTTATCAATATCAAAAGATGTTACTATTTATTAATGCATGAATTCCTTTTATCTATTTGTCTTTTGCCAAAAGAACTTGTGCGACAAAGGCAATTAACAATACTATTCCACCAATAAAATCATTAAGGAATTATCAATTTAATTCATGCATCATATTTTATAGTTCAATTTTACCAAAATTTGAGGATATTACAATGATCGTCAGACTACTATCACTAGTACCATCAGATCTCAAGAACCAATGGGCTACCTGGTCCAACAATCGACGACTGCTCTGATCCATCAACCAATGGGAAGGAAGACTCCACCAATGGACTTTGAGCCTAGGCTCATGACTCGATGGCCTGACTGAACGTCCATTTCAAGATCGCTAACCACACACCCTTCGGCATGTGCCAATACTTGCGGTGCAAGAAAAAGAATGAACAATCAAAGTTATAATTAGAGAGCATGGGGCTCTACTGAAGGGGAAGGCATGCAACGAAGGACGCCTAAGAGCTGTTAGAGCTTATCCTCACCATCGATCACCACTTGGGCCATTGGTTGGAGGGACGAAAGTCCAACTTCTTTGTCGACAAATCCAGTTCACCGCCACTTCACCTCGCTCATATTCTTCATCGATAGAAGGAAGGCGACAAGCGGTAACTTCACCTACATCATGCTAGATCCAAACTTGGAGCTCAACACCATC